>SJXQ01003979.1:0-339821 GCA_006408695.1 Aepyceros melampus | reverse complement strand
GTTCGACTCTGTGCGACCCCATAGATGGCCTCCCACCAGGCTCCCCCATCCCTGGGATTCTCCAGGCAAGAACACTGGAGTGGGTTGCCATTTCCTTCTCCAATGCATGAAAGTGAAAAGTGAAAGTGAAGTCACTCAGTCGTGTCCGACCCTCAGCGATACCATGGACTGCAGCCTTCCAGACTCCTCCGCCCATGGAATTTTCCAGTCAAGAGTACTGGAGTGGAGTGCCATTGCCTTCTCCAAGGTTATTGGTATTTTTCCAGGCAATCTTGATTCCAGCTTGTACTTCTTCCAACCCAGCGTTTCTCATGATGCAGTCTGCGTATAAGTTAAATGAGCAGAGTGACAATATACAGCCTTGACATACTCCTTTTCCTATTTGGAACCAGTCTGTTTTCCATGAGCAAAGCAGAGTCATGGTGAAACTGGAGTGGGCATTGTTTTTGGTAGCATTAATGTCAGGGTTGGGCTTCACTCGTGTCTCAGTGGTAAAGAATATTTTTATTCTTTGTAGGAGAATAAAATACGTGCTGCCAGTGTAGGAGACGTGAGTTGGATCCCTGGGCTGGGCAGACCCCTGGGAGAAGGAAATGGCACCCCACTCCAGTATTCTTGCCTGGAAAATCCCACAGACATAGGAGCCTGGCTACAGTCCATGGGGTCACAAAAATGTCAGATAGGGCTTACTGACTAAACAACAACAACAACAACAATAAAATGTCAGGGTATGCACAAACTCAAAAAGTGCACAAAATATGCATTACTTTCTCAGTAAAACTAATCTGATAATTTCTAAAGTCTTCCCTAATTTGTTTTATCCATTCAACTGACCAGTCTTTTTTTTCACCCTTCAGTTTTATTTTAAATTATAGTTGCTGTGCTTCCCAGGTGTGCAGTGGTGGAGAATCCACCTGCTAAAGTAGGAGACCCAGGAAACTCAAGTTCAGTCCCTGGATTGGGAAGATCCCCTGGAGAAGGAAATGGAAGCCTGCTCCAGTATTCTTGCTTGGAGAATTCCATGGACAGAGGAGCCTGGGGGACTGCAGTCCATGGGGTCCCAAAGAGTCACACAACTGAGCATAAGGCACACAGTTACTGTACAATATTATATAACTTGTAGGTATATAGGATAGTGATTCACAATTTTTTAAGGTTATATTCCATTTATAGCTATTATAAAATATTGGTTATATTCCCCATGTTGTGAAATATATCCTTGTAGCTTATTTTATACCTAATAGTTTGTACCCCTTAATTTCCTGCTCCAATATTACCTGTCCTCCCTTCCCACTCTCCTCTTTTTACTCTTCAGTTTTAAAGCTAAAGTGATCAAATATTTGCTACAATCTCCAATAATTGACCAGCAGTTGTGAAGACTTGAAAATATAGAACTGAAGTCCTTTATCACCAGTTTTCTACTTTCTTTGTCTTTTAGGCAAGCCTAGACTCAGATCTTCATTATGTATAATAAAACATACAGGATTATTTTTCCTGTAGGGTTAATAATATTTCTAAGGCTAGCTGGATATAATGAGATTGAACTAATTTTAATTAATAAAGAAAATTTGAGTCACATCATCAACATTTGCTATGCTGTGCTTAGTTGCTCAGTCATGTCCAATTCTGTACAATCCTGTGGACTGTAGCCACCCATCCGCTGTCCATGGGATTCTCCAGGAAAGAATACTGGAATGGGTTGCCAGGCCCTCCTCCAGGGGATCTTCCCAACCCAGGGGATCAAACCTGGGTCTCCCTCATTGCAGGCGGATTCTTAACTGTCTGAGCCACAAGGGAAGCCCAAGAATACTGGAGTGGGTAGCCTATCTCTTTTCCAGGGGATCTTCCCAACCCAGGGATCGAACCAGGGTCTCCTGCATTGCAAGCAGATTCTTTACCAGCTAAGCTACCTGGGGAAGCCCCAGCATTGGCTATAATAAGGATTAAAAGCTGTTGGAGCCATTGCTACATTATTTGTCTTTGTGTAATGAAGCAATGGGTGGGTAACCAAAGTAATGAAATAAAGATGTACAGTAAGGGATACACCAATGGCAGTGCTGGTACAGGTCAGAAAGGAAATTGTTTTGTGAAAATGTAAGTATAATCAAATACTACATTTTCATAATGTTTTAGACTTTGAAATTATATAGTCACAGCTATAAAAACCCACAACCTTCCCGATATGTCTTATTTCTGCTTATTTATAACTCCTAGTCCCCAGTATGGGAGAAGGCAATGGCACCCCACTCCAGTACTCTTGCCTGGAATATCCCATGGATGGAGGAGCCTGGTAGGTGCAGTCAGTGGAGTCGCTAAGAGTCAAATACGACTGAGCGACTTCACTTTGACTTTTCACTTTCATGCATTGGAGAAGGAAATGGCAACCCACTCCAGTGTTCTTGTCCGATATGTCTTATTTCTGCTTATTTATAACTCCTAGTCCCCAGTATGGGAGAAGGCAATGGCACCCCACTCCAGTACTCTTGCCTGGAATATCCCATGGATGGAGGAGCCTGGTAGGTGCAGTCAGTGGAGTCGCTAAGAGTCAAATACGACTGAGCGACTTCACTTTGACTTTTCACTTTCATGCATTGGAGAAGGAAATGGCAACCCACTCCAGTGTTCTTGCCTGGAGAATCCCAGGGATGGGGGAGTCTGGTGGGCTGCCATCTATGGGGTCGCACAGAGTCGGACATGACTGAAGTGACTTAACAGTCCCCATTATAAGCCATCAAAGAATTTGGCTTGAATACTCACATTTTATAGTGTTATACTTAGGAATGCAATTATCATATCAAAGGTGAACAGACTGTATATTAAATTATAGAAGTTAATTATCGAGTACTATGTGCCAGGTACCATCCTAAAAGCTGTACCTATGATAACTCATTTAATTCTCTCAATAATTCTAAAAATCAGTTGTTATTATGATCTCATTTTATAGGTTAGGAAATGGATGCCTAGAGATTTCAAGTTGGCCAGGGTCACACAACTATTAAACAACAGAGGCAGGATTTGAAACAAGTCTGTCTAGCACTGACCCTTATACTGGTAGTTACCCTTGTACTATACTGCAGCCTACAGAGAGTATTTTAAAATGAAGTAGACGTGATATATGTATTTTAAATGTCACAGTTAGCTGCTGCATAGAAGATTTGAAGGTTTCCAAAGAGACTACTAAAGAGAGTAGTTGTATAAAACATGTTGGTGGTTTAGTTGCTAAGTCGTGTCCGACTCTTGCGATCCCATGTACTGTAGCCCGCCAGGCTCCTCTATCTGTGGGATTCTCCAGGTCAGAATACTGGAGTGGGTTGCAATTTTCTTCTCCAGGGGATTTTCCCAACCCAGGAATCAAACCCAGGTCTCCTGTACTGCAGGCAGATTCTTTACCGACTGAGCTATGACTAGGTTATAAATGAGCTAGAAACATCAGTGAAGTCATAACTAGAGATAAATGTAGAAATTTAGCTGAAATCCTCCCTAAAGCCTTAAAGATGTGGCTTCCCTCCACCCCTTCCCTGATGACTTGTTTTCCTGGATAGAACAACTGGTTAGCATGTTTATTTCTGTTGTTAATGCCAAGCTTGTTTGCCACCACGGGCTTTGCCTGATTGGTGGCCTTTAGTGCAGTGCTTGGTGGTTCTCTCCGGAGCTCTTAGACGTCAGCTGTAAATCATCTGCTCAGCATCCCTGACTGCGCACACCGTACCTCCCACCTGGTGCCCTGGGCACAGGCATCCACACACTTTCCATATGTGGACAGAATTTTGCTCAGCTGCAGGGTGGGGTGAAAACACTGCAAATTAGAAGGTGAATTTGTAATTCTCTGGGCAGGCCCTTATGTGTGTAAATCCTGTTCCTTGTAATTGGAAATGTGTTTGTAAATCCCTATACACCCAGGTGAGACTGTTATGCCCCTTTACATTGGTTGGAAAGGAAAAACAATCTGCTAAAAGAGGCCAAATATACTTATGAAAACTGGGCAGTATGTGTGGGCTTTTTGCAACCACACTCTTTCATGAAATTAAATTTCGATCTTTCATAGAGTACTTTATATTTCTTAAAAAAAAATCCTGAAATCTATATTCAGTGATAGCTTGCTGCTGCTGCTAAGTCACTTCAGTCATGCTTAGTTAGTGCTATTTCAATCTTTAGAAAGAGATCTTGATGTCACCCCTTGTGACATCTTTATAGGGAATCATATTATTGTAATCTAAGCTGAAAGTCTGCCTGGCTCTCAGGTTGGGTGGGGTGGTGATGTTTTAGGGGGCGGTAGTGAAGTTGCATTGTATTGGCAAATAAACTTAAGGTAGCTTTTACTAATAACTTTTGCTAAGTACAAATGATTTTTCCTATTTGACGTTCTTTAATGAAAAGTTTAATTGTCAAACTTTATCACTGAATTTATCACTGTAACTGTTTATATGTTCTTTTTAGAGTTTCTTAGTCAGAGATTTTCAATATTAAAAAAAAAGTATGAAAATGGGAGTTACCTCTCTGTATAGATGCATGTTGATTTCAAAAGTCATGTGGACTCTTGCAGTTTCCAGTTGAGAACCTAAAACATTTTTCTACACATTTTTGTCAACATATTTATTTTATGATATAAATTCTTTCTCACCCTCCTGCTGTCCACACATCTGACTAATGTCCTGCATTGTTTTATGTGGTGTTACATTCTCTTATACTTTGTATTCTAGACAAATTTGAATTGTAAAATCACTTTTTAGAAAATGAATTATTCCTTTATGAAGTGAAAGTGAAAGTCACTCAGTTGTGTCCTACTCTTTGCGACCCCTGGACTATACAGTCCATGGAATTCTCCAGGCTAGAATACTGGAGTGGATAGCCTTTCCCTTCTTCAGGGGATCTTTCCAACCCAGGGATCAAACCCAGGTCTCTCATTGCAGGCGGATTCTTTACCAACTGAGCTATCATTGCCTCTCAACCTAACTCTGAGTCACAGAAACATTTTTTCTCTGAGTAAGAGCAGTGCAGCTCCTCATGATCTTCTTCATTTATTTGAGTTGTGTTATGAAGTCCTGTCTCTGGTATCCCAGAAGGCGACCTTATTTGGAAGTAAGACTACTGCACATATAATTAATTAGGATGAGATCATACCGGAGTAGGATGGTCTCTTAACTCAAAATGACTCATATTCTTCTAAGAAGACAAGGAGACACAGGGAGAATGCCATGTGAAGGTAGATGATTGGAATGAGGTAGCTGTAAGCCAAGGAGTGCCTTGGCCCATCAGAGGCTAGGAAAGAGCATGAACAAACTTTCCCTGACAGTCCTTAGAAAGAACCAACATGCTGACACCTTGATTTTTTGGGCTTATGGCCTCCAGAACTGTAAGACAATAAATTTCTGTTGTTTTAAGCCATCCAAGTTGTGATACTTTGTTATAGCAGCCCTAGGACACTAATACCAGATGTAAAGCAATGAATTCACATTAAAAACTGTTCTAATACCAGAATTCCAACCCTTGTCGTGCCTTGCTGGGTCTCTCTTGCAGTAATTTTCTAGGCACTGTCCTTGATGGTCTTTGGTTTGTACCTATCCATTCTATACACCACTACCATTTTAATGTTTCCTTCTGTGTACACAAAATTCCAGTGACCACTCTTCATTGTGCCTGCAGCAATGCAAATTCTTGAGTGAGGCCTTTAAAGGCCTTCTTTTCTGGCCTCAATTGCCTTTCTAGCTCTTCTTACTCTGCACCCCCAAGGCCCCAATTCTGCAACAACCCCCTACCAGAGAATTTTACTCCCCCTTTAAAACCAAGCTCAAAGCCTGCTGTCATTGTTTATTGGTTCTGCCCCAAAGCATTTGTTGTCCCTTTGGGCTCACAAAATAAAGTAGATTTTTTTTAATGATACTTAAAATAGTTTGCTTTGCATTACCAATATCTGTGCCTGAGTCTTCCATTGTATTAAGCCCTCAAGCAATCTTTAACCTCTGTTGTCAGAAATCTGGCATCCTCGAGGTAGATCATAATTCCATAGCAGACCAACTAGAAACACATTCTGCTGATTTCAGCTTTCTGGTGAGCTCCTCCTGACATGTTCCTCTTTTATTCTCTTGCTTGAAGAATACAGTAATGGACTCAAATCAAAGCCTTTTCTGCCCTTATTCCCATCACTGTTTGTATCTCCTTACCTACCACAGGAGGGTAAGTTAGAATCTGATGATTCCCTCATGACAGAAAGTCACAAGGGAAACAGTTTTTCACACTAAATCTCTTAATTTCCTCCCTGACCTAGTGAAGGCTCTAAACCAAATGTAGCAAAATTTTTCTTTTAATTGAACTCCTCTATTAGTAAAAATAATTAGTAAAAGATTATACATAGCATGATATATAATTATGTATTTGCCTGTTTATTTACTTTATAAATTCTATATTATACTCCTATACTTACCTACTTTGCATGCTATAGAACATATACATTGTATGTTAAAATATAAAATTCTGATATTTCCTTACCACCTATAAATAGAGGTATATAAATGAATTCTTTTAAAAAATGTTTAGATAGGTGCCTTTTTAAATAGAAACTATAGATAAATAATTCCTAATCTGAAATTAAATTATGTCATCTGCAAACAGTGAGAGTTTTACTTCTTCTTTTCCAATTTGGATTCCTTTTATTTCTTTTTCTGCTCTGATTGCTGTGGCCAAAACTTCCAAAACTATGTTGAATAGTAGTGGTGAAAGTGGGCACCCTTGTCTTGTTTCTGACTGTAGGGGAAATGCTTTCAATTTTTCACCATTGAGGATAATGTTTGCTGTGGGTTTGTCATATATAGCTTTTATTATGTTGAGGTATGTTCCTTCTATTCTGCTTTCTGGAGAGTTTTTATCATAAATGGATGTTGAATTTTGTCAAAGGCCTTCTCTGCATCTATTGAGATAATCATATGGCTTTTATTTTTCAATTTGTTAATGTGGTGAATTACATTGCTTGATTTGCAGATATTGAAGAATCCTTGCATCCCTGGGATAAAGCCCACTTGGTTATGGTGTATGATCTTTTTAATGTGTTGTTGGATTCTGATTGCTAGAATTTTGTTGAGGATTTTTGCACCTATATTCATCAGTGATATTGGCCAGTAGTTTTCTTTTTTGTGGCATCTTTGTCAGGTTTTGGTATTAGGGTGATGGTGGCCTCATAGAATGCGTTTGGAAGTTTACCTTCCTCTGCAATTTTCTGGAAGAGTTTGAGTAGGATAGATGTTAGCTCTTCTCGAAATTTTTGGTAGAATTCAGCTATGAAGCCGTCTGGACCTGGGCTTTTGTTTGCTGGGAGATTTCTGATTACAGTTTCAATTTCTGTGCTTGTGAGGGGTCTGTTAAGATTTTCTATTTCTTCCTGGTTCAGTTTTGGAAAGTTGTACTTTTCTAAGAATTTGTCCATTTCTTCCACGTTGTCCATTTTATTGGCATATAATTGCTGATAGTAGTCTCTTATGATCCTTTGTATTTCTGTGTTGTCTGTTGTGATACCTCTGTTTTCATTTCTAATTTTATTGATTTGATTTTTCTCTCTTTGTTTCTTGATTAGTCTGGCTAGTGGTTTGTCAATTTTATTTATCCTTTCAAAGAACCAGCTTTTGGCTTGGTTGATTGTTGGTATGGTCTCTTTCGTTTCTTTTGCATTTATTTCTTCCCTAATTTTTATGATTTCTTTCCTTCTACTAACTCTGGGGTTTTCCATTTCTTCCTTTTCTAGTTGCTTTAGGTGTAGAGTTAAGTTATTTATTTGGCTTTTTTCTTGTTTCTTGAGGTATGCCTGTATTGCTATGAACTTTCCTCTTAGCACTGCTTTTATAGTGTCCCACAGGTTTTGGGTTGTTGTGTTTTCNTCTTCCCTAATTTTTATGATTTCTTTCCTTCTACTAACTCTGGGGTTTTCCATTTCTTCCTTTTCTAGTTGCTTTAAGTGTAGAGTTAAGTTATTTATTTGACTTTTTTCTTGTTTCTTGAGGTATGCCTGTACTGATATGAACTTTCCTGTTAGCACTGCTTTTACAGTGTACCACAGAAACAACCTAGATGTCCATCAGCAGATGAATGGATAAGAAAGCTGTGGTACATATACACAATGGAGTATTACTCAGCCATTAAAAAGAATACATTTGAATCAGTTCTAATGAGATGGATGAAACTGGAGCCGATTATACA
This sequence comes from Aepyceros melampus, assembly GCA_006408695.1. Classification (NCBI taxonomy): domain Eukaryota; kingdom Metazoa; phylum Chordata; class Mammalia; order Artiodactyla; family Bovidae; genus Aepyceros; species Aepyceros melampus. Next base: position 331,637 of record SJXQ01003979.1, on the reverse strand, counting down.
GAGTAAAGTAAGCCAGAAAGAAAAACACCAATGCAGTATACTAACACATATATGGAATTTAGAAAGATGGTAATGATAACCCTGTATATGAGACAGCAAAAGAGACACAGATGAATAGAACAGACTTTTGGACTCTGAGGGAGAGGGAGAGGGTGGGAGGATTGGGGAGAATGGCACTGAAACATATATACTATCATGTAAGAAACGAATTGCCAGTCTATGTTCGATACAGGATACAGGATACTTGGGACAGGTGCACAGGATGATCCAAAGAGTTGATATGGGGTGGGAAGTGGGGGGTGGTTCAGGATTGGGAACTCCTATACACCCGAGATGGATTCATGTCAATGTATGGCAAAACCAATACAGTATTGTAAAGTAAAATAAAGTAAAAATAAAAATTAAAAAAAAGAAAAAATAATAAAATGAAATTATTTTTCTCTCAAAGACTACAAATGGGAAATGATATAAACTTTAATAGCAATTTAAGATACAATATATGATTACAAATTCACATTAAAGATTATATATTTTACATAAAGCCTAAAAGAAGCCATAAAATGGAAACATAATCATTCAAATTGATGCTTGGAGTGATAGAATTTGTATATAAAGAAAAAACTTCAAAGGCTTCAAATAGGCATGATTCATTGTAAATAAATGAAAGCTACAGGGGAGAAAAAAATTTATTTTACCTTTAACCAATAACTTGCTTTGTTAAAGACCTCTTTTGTGATCCTACGAGTGAGTGTATATTCAAGTAATCCCAGTATCATATGTTTTTAGTCAAACCAATATACTCTACTTAAATTTGAGTTAATATAATTTTTTAAATAACTGTATTTTAACTATTTTTATTTTCCTAATATATTTTGAATATGATACGAATTTTTAAATTTCTAAGACTACTTTGTAATCACTTAACCTCAAGGAATATGAAACACTCATTTTTCTGATGGAACATTCAAATTATTGCCTCAGTGGAGTGTGAATTTAACAAAATATAAATGGAATCAGTGTCCATCATATTTGAAAACAATTCTTATAATCTGTCTTTAAAACTTTAATGTATTGACATTTCTTTTATCTGATTTGAAATCAGATAATCTGAAAATATGATGAAATAACATTTCATCATCAAAATTCTTTCATTCATTGTCAGTGCTTTCTTATAGCATATAAACTGTCACTATAATGTATACAAAATGTTTTCCATATCATAATGTTTTATGTATTTAGCTATAATTTTTTATATTATGTTATTTAAACTATTAATTTATTAATAATAATTAATAATTCTATAAGAAAGCAAAGACTAAAGCTACTGAATGAACTACATTTTCCAGAAGAATATGTCTTTGTTTTGTAAGTCATTAGGGACACAGATAGATTTAAGGCTTCTAAAAAGGAGTTCTAATGATGTAGAAGCAGCCTGCATTTATGGGCTAGGTTTTGTTCTATGCATTTACATATGTTAACTATATAACCCAAGAAGGTGGGTAATATTGTTTGTTTTCAGTATTTCACATATAAGGAAACTGAAGCTCAGAGGGTGTGCATAAATTACCAAGGACATAGATATTATATGGCAGAACTGTGATGTGAACCCAGGCAGTTTGGTTCTGGAGTCCTTGCTCTTAACTGCTACTGTACAGCTTACATACATCACAATTTCCCTTCAGCTACTATAAAGTAAACAGATTATTCTTCTTGATGACAGTAGGAAATGCTATAGAAAAGAGGAAAACAGACTCTGAAGTTTGCTCATTTAGCAAACAACTATTGAGTGATACTGTGCAAAATCAACGTAAGGCCCAATCACTTCTCTCAAGAAACTTAAAATCTAATAAAGGAAATAGAATAAGTGAAGTGTGATAAGAATATATTAAAAGGATGTATTAATCAGGGAAATCCAGTATTGCTGTGGTAACAAATTAACCCCCAAGCTGCAGTTTAACTCAATAGTCTGATAGGAGCCGAAGACTCTTCAGAGTAGTTGTCCTCCATGCCGGGACTCAGCAATCTTAGGTATTTCCAAATTGTGGCTATGCTATCACAATGTGTGACTGCCATTGCCATCAAGGAAAGGAAATAAAGGAACCTAGAGAACTCTGAGTCACTGTTCTATGCTTCAAGTAGGAAATAGTGCCCTGGAACTTCAAAGAAACTAGACGTGTTTGGAAGTTTGTGACTATCTTTGTTGCTGTTGTTTAGTTCCTCAGTTGTCCAACTCTTTGCAACACCGTGGACTGCAGCACACCAGGCTTCTTTGTCCTTCACCATCTCCTGGAGTTTACTCAAACTCTGTCCATTGAGTCAGTCATGCCATTGAACCATCTCATCCTCTGTAGTCCCCTTCTCTTCCTGCCCTCAGTTCTTCCCAGCATAGGGTCTTTTCCAATGAGGCGACTCTTTGTATAAGGTGACCAAAGCATTGGAGCCTCAGCTTCAGCATCAGTCCTTCCAATGAATATTCAGGGTTGATTTCCTTTAGGATTGACTGGTTTGATCCCTTTACTATCCAAGGGATTCCCAAGAATCTTCTCCAGCACCACAATTCGAAAGCATCAGTTCTTCAGCACCCAGGCTTTTTTATGGTCCAACTCTCACATCTGTACATGACTGCTGGAAAAACCATAGCTTTAACTATATGGACCTTTATCAGAAAAATTATGTCTCTGCTTTTTATTATGCTGTCTGGATTTGTCATAACTTTTCTTCCAAGGAGCAAGTGTCTTTTAATTTCATGGCTTTAATCACTGTCCACAGTGATTTTGAAGCCCAAGAAAATAAAGTCTGTCACTGTTTCTGTTGTTTCCCCATCTATTTGCCATGAAGTGCTGGGACCAGATGCCATGATCTTAGTTTTTTGAATGTTGAGTTTTAAACCAGCTTTTTCACTCTCTTCTTTCACCTTTCACTAAATCAAGAGGTTCTTTAGTTTCTCTTCACTTTCTGCCATTAGGGTGGTGTCATCTGCATATTTGAGATTATTGATATTTCTCCCAGAAGTCTTGATTCCAGCTTGAGCTTCATCCAGCCTGACATTTTGAATGATGTACTGTTCATATAAGTTAAATAAGCAGGGTGACAATATACAGTCTTGATGTACTCCTTTCCCAATTTTGAAACCATTGTTTCATGTCTGGTTTTAACTGTTGCTTCTTGGCATGCATACAGGTTTTTCAAGAAACAATTAAGGCAGTCTGGTACTCCTCTCTGTTTAATAATTTTCCACAGTTTGTTCTGATCCACACAGTCAAGATCCTTAGCATCATTAATGAAGCAGAAGTAGATGTTTTCCAGGAATTCCCTTGCTTTTTCTATATTCAACCATTTGCTTTGTTGCATTTCTTTTTCATGGAGAGGACTTTGGTCACCACCATCTGTACAGTGTTACAAACCTCCATCCGTAGTTCTTCATACACTCTATCAGATCTAATCCCTTGAATCTATTTATCACTTCCACTGTATAATCATTAGGGATTTGATTTAGGTCATAGCTGAATGGCCCAGTGGTTTTCCCTACGTTCTTTAAGTGTGAATTTTGCAATAAGGAGCTTATGATCTGAGCCACAGTCAATTCCTGATCTTATTTTTGCTGACTGTATAGAGCTTCTCCATCTTCGCCTGCAGAGAATATAATCCATCTGATTTCAGTATTGACTATCTGGTGATGTCCATGTGTAGAATTGTCTCTTGTGTTGTTGGAAAAGGGTGTTTACTATGACCAGTGCGTTCTCTTGACAAAACTCTGTTAGCTTTTGCCCTGCTTCATTTTGTACTCCAAGGCCAAACTTGCCTGTTACTCCAAGTGTCTCTTGACTTCCTACTTTTTCATTCCAGTTCCTTGTGATAAAAAGGACGTCTTTTTTGGTGTTAGTTTTAGAAAGTCTTGTAGGTCTTCATAGAACCATTCAGCTTCATCATCTTCAGTATTAGTGATTGAAGCATAGATTTTGTTTACTGTGGTGTTGAATGGTTTGCTTTGGAAACAAACAGAAATCATTCCGTCATTTTTGAGACTGCACCCACGTACTGCATTTTGGACTCTTGTGTTGACTATGAGGGCTACTCCATTTCTTGTAGGGATTCTTGCCCACAGTAGTAGATATAATGATCACCTGAATTAAATTTTCCCATTTCTGTCCATTTTAGTTCACTGATTCCTAAAATGTCGATATTCACTTTTGTCATCTCTTGTTTCACCACTTCCAATTTACCTTGATTCCAGGTTCCTATGCAATATATTGTTCTTTACAGCATCAGACTTTACTTTCATCACTAGACACATCCACAACTGGGCATTGTTTCTGCTTTGACTCAGACTCTTCATTCCTCCTGGAGCTTTTTCTCCAGTAGCATTTTGGACACCTTCTGACCTGAGGGGTTAATCTTTCAGTGTCATATCTTTTTGCCCTTTCATGCTGTTCGTGGGGTTCATAAGGCAAGAATGCTGAAGTAGCTTGCCAATCCCTTCTCCAATGGACCACATTTTGTCAGAACTCTCCAACATGACCTGTCAGTCTTGGGTGGCCCAACACAACATGGCTCATGGTTTCACTGAATTAGACAAAGCTGTGATCCATGTGATCACATGGCTAGTTTTGGTTAGTTTTCTGTGACTGTGGTTTTTATTCCATCTGCCTTCTGATGGATATGAGGCTTGTGCAAGCTTCCTGATGGGAGGGACTGGCTGTGGGGAAAACTGGGTCTTGCTCTGGTGGGCAGGGCCATGATCAGTAAATCTTTAATCCAATTTTCTGCTGATGGTTAGGGCTGTGCTCCCTCCCTGTAGTTTGACCTGAGGCACCTCAGTCCTAGAGTTTGCAGTCTCTGTGGTAGGATGTAGGCTACAGTGAGCAACAAATGCCCTGACCAAAAGGTATGTACAGTTAATTGGAACAGAAGAGAGTTGGACAAGAGTTAGAATTCTTTGGGAATTTGACTAGAAAGTAGCAGAAAATATCATAAAGTCATAATAGAAGTTGGTGAAGGTAATTGAGAGACATCAAACAAAAGGTTCTGGCCATCTCATAGGAAAAAGCTGTAGGTAGAGTCCTTCCAGTACCAAGGAGAGCTCTTGCCATTTAAATTACTGTAATACCATATGATGTCAATTCTAGTGCCTTCCCTGGTTGCTCAGCTGGTAAAGAATTTGCCTGCAATGCAGGAGACTCCGGTTAAATCCCTGGGTCAGGAAGATCCCCTGGAGGACGGGATAGGCTACCCACTCCAGTATTCTTGGGCTTCTCTGGTGGCTCAGCTGGTAAAGAATTCATGTGCAATGCGGGAGACCTGAGTTGGGAAGATTCCATGGAGAAGGGAACAGCTGCCACTCCAGTATTCTGACCTGGAGAATTCCATGGACTGTATAGTCCATGAGGTTGCGAAGAGTCGGACATGACTAAGTGACTTTCACTTTATTCAACAACAGTTCATTCAGTAAACATTTATTATGTGTCTATCATAATTTTTTGTGTGTAAAAAGTTCGTAACATAACAGTCTGATGGGGAAGACAGATAACTCCCTGTAATGCAATGAACAGTTCAATAACAGAGCTATTCTCTGGGTAGTATGAGAACATGGAAATGTTCCTATCATTAAACTTGGTTACAGGAAGGAATTATACAGGAAAGTTTCATGGAGGAGATGATTTATGATCACGTATGTATATTAAGTGAGAAGTAATCATTTGGCCAAGCCAGAGGAAGAAAGGGCACGTTAGGTCAAAGGTCAGCAAACTTTTTCCTGTAAATGGCATGATGGTATTTTAGGCTTTTCAGGTTATACTAGTAGGTCTCTTTGGGATATTTTTTCACTTTTTTTTTTTTTTTTACAAATTTTAATAATGCAAAACTATTCTTAGTTCAGTGGTTGTACAAAAACAGGCCATGGTTCAGATTTGACCAATGGATCATAGTTTGCTGACCCTTCATCTAGGCAGAAAGAATAGGAGTAAAACCAGAGATAAGTACATACAACTGTGTATATACTGTTTGGTTTTGATAGAATATGAAATTTGAATAGGGATCATGATAAATAATCACAGAGAGGTGACAGAATATCACGTTGGACTTAGGCCTATTTTTTTTATTAAGTTTTGATTAAACTTAAAGATTTAAATCTTTAAGAATGATAAAATTAGATTTGTGCTTTAGAAAGATACCTCTATTGAGAATTAACCTTTAGGAAGCAAAACTGAACACAGAGACCAATTTGAGAGCTATTGGCACTCATCAAAAAAAGAGATAACAAATAAATAAAGGCATAGTGGAAAAGGGTAGGTAAGAGGGGACACAACTGAAAAATTTTTGAGGTAACATCAGAAAAACTGGATGTAGATTGAAATGACTCTAAGATGAGGTAAGTAGTATTTTTTAGCTGAGATATAAATATTATACTGACTCATTGATGTTACTCCTTTAACAGGAGCTCTGATAATCATTTGTTCCAGATTTACACCATCTGGAGTTAGAAACTAGAGGCACATCTTCTGTCCTGATGTGACTTTTGGGGAAATCTGTTGGGCTTTGCAAGAAGGGTATGGTGAGCTTTTGTTCCTGTCCATCAAATAGACTGAGCAGTACTTTTCCTGTGGCAGAATGCCTTTTCAAGGCAAAGGATAAAGAACTCAATATATAGATTCATGGAAATAGTTCTAAAAGCTGTGGTCTTTTGGGACTATCAGTTATTTCAGCTATTTTTGGATCAAGAAATCCAAAACTTCATAGACTTTGAAATTGCCCTCTGAATGAAGTAGACATAAGTCATCTATGATTGCCCAACATTTTTATATAGTTTCCCATATTGTTAGTGTCACCATCCCCAAATAGAATTTCCATGTAGCTTAGTTTCTACCTACTAGACCAACACTCATGAGACTTGAATATAGAAGTATGCAGGATGAAGTGGGGATCAAGTGTGGAGAAATCCAGATTCAGCCAACTGCAGCAATGAAAATGAGGGGAATATAGTTATACATGGTGGCCACTGTAGTGCAATTAGTTTAGAAAGGCTTGGGCAGACAACATGTAGAGATTATCATCTTGTTGTTCAGTCACTAAGTCAGGTCTGATTCTTTGTGGCCCCATGAACTGCAGCACACCAGACTTCCTTGTCCTTCACTACTTCCTGGAGTTTGCTCAGATTCATGTCCATTGAGTCAGTGATGTTATCTAACCATCTCATCCTCTGCCGTCCTCTTCTTTTGCCTTCAGTCTTTCCCAGAATCAGGATCTTTTCCAGTGAATTTGCTCTCCACATTAGGTGGCCAAAGTATTTAAGCTTCAGCTTCAGTATCAGTCCTTCTAATGAATATTCAGGGTTGGTTTTTTTTTTTATAGAGAATTGGCTGGTTTGATCTCCTTGCAGTGCAAGGGACTCAAGAATTTCCTCCAACACCACAGTTAGAAGCATCAATTCTTCAGCCCTCAACTTTCTTTATGGTCCAACTCTCACTGTATATGACTACTGGGAAAACCATAGCTTTGACTAGGCAGACCTTTGTTGGCAAAATGATGTCTTTGTTTTATAATATTCTGTCGAGGTTTGTCATAGCTTTTCTTTCAAGGAGTAAGTGTCTTTTAATTTCATGGCTTCAGTCACTGTCTTCTATGATTTTGGAGCCCAAGAAAACAAAATCTGTCACTGGTTCTACCTTTTCCCCTTTTATTTGCCATGGAGTGATGGGACCAGATACTATGATCTTAGTTTTTTAAGTGTTGAGTTCCAAGCCAGCTTTTTCACTTTCACTTTCACCTCCATCAAGAAGCTCTTTAGTTCCTCTTCACTTTCTGCCATTAGAGTGGTATCATCTGTGTATCTGAGATTGTTGATATTTCTGCTGGCAATCTTTATTCCAGCTTGTGATTCATCCAGCTTGGCATTTGCATGATGTACTCTGCATATAAGTTAAATAAGCAGGGTGACAATATGCAGCCTTGTTGTACTCCTTTCCCAATTTTGAACCAATCAGTTTTCATATGTCTGGTTCTAACTGTTGCTTCTTGATCTGCATACAGGTTTCTGAGGAGACTGGTAAGGTAGCCTGGTATTCCCATCTCTTTAAAAATTTTCCAGAGTTTGTTGTGATTCATGAGTCAAAGGCTTTAGTCTAGTCAATGAAGCAGAAGTAGATGTTTTTATGGAACTCTCTTGCTTTCTTCATGATCCAATAGATGTTGGCAATTTGATCTCTGATTCCTCTACCTTTCTTAAACCCACATTGTTCATCTGGAATTTCTTAATTCAGGTACTTCTGAAGCATAGCTTACAGGATTTTGACCATAACCTTGCTAGCATGTGAAATGAATACAAGTGTGTGATCATTTGAACATTCCTTGGCATTGCCCTTCTTTGGAATTGTAATGAAGACTGACCTTTTCCAGTTCTGTGGCTACTGCTGAGTTTTCCAAATTTGCTGATATATTGAGTCAGCACTTTAACAGCATCATAATTTAAATAGCTCAGCTGGAATTCCATCACCTTCACTGGCTTTGTTCATAGTAATGCTTCCTAAGGAGCACTTGACTTCACCACTGAGCAACTTTTAAGAGAAGAGGCAGAGTATGCAATATTAGGAGGAAAGACAGCAGAAATACACTCTGAAACAGTGGACCAGAGAGCTTCAATTAAAGACAGTGCAGACTTTACATAGCTCTTCGGAAAGGATGCTGCTTTGTTAAACTCAGTGTTTAGAAACACATAGACCTAAGTGTAACTGGATGACTTTGCCCCTTACAGAGCAATTTTGACCTGAAAATGTCTCACTCACAACAGTACCTAATTCAAGGACATGTCTACCAATAGGAAAAAAGTTATCCAATAACTATCTGGTGAGAAATTAATGTCTTTGAAGGCAGAAAGGTGGAGGAGGAGTGGAGAGCACTTGAGTGTGTGCCTGGAGGAAGGCCCTCTATTCAGGTTCACTCTCAGATGGTTTATGTTTGATCTCTGGATTTAGAGTTCTCTTGAATCAGCACAGGGCTCTGTCCAAAATTGAAGTACTGACACTGAAGGAGAGAAGGAGGGAAGAAGCCAGTGGAAGTGTGAGATAGCAGATGGATTTGTGTTCCAGTTCTGTTTGCTAGCTCTGTTATTGACATGTGTTTAAATGTTGGCAAGTTACTAAAATCCACTGGTTCTTGGTAATTCTCCTGTATCTTTTAAATGGGAATGATAATAACAGCTAACACTTATAGTACTGACTATGTGTGTGTGTGTGCTCATTTAATCTTCAAGCCACCCTGATATTATCATCTGCATTTTCCTGGAGAGGAAAGTAACGAACAGAGTGTTTTTGTTTTTTATTTTTTTCAGAGTGTTTGAGTAACTGGCCTAAGATTCTGCAGTTCCTTGGTAGTGAAACAAAGGTCTGAACCCTGGCTGATTGCCTCCAGGGTCTGTGCTCTCAAACTTTCCCTTCTACTGCCTCTGCAGTAGTAGTAAGATAATAAATGGGTAAAACACCTGCACAGACAGGGCATTTGATAAATGGTAGTGCTTGGAGATGGATGGGGAGGGAGGGCAACAGCAGGAATTATCAACTTTGTAGTGAGTGAGGAAAGAATCAGGTTGACTTAGAATAAATTCTTTGAGCATGGATTCTCATGCATTTTCTAACATATGCCCATAGTACATACACTTCCAGAATGATTTTTTTTTAAATTTTAGTACTTTTTTGCTTCTAGATTTAAATCTGAAACTGAATTGCCTTCAAATCAGTGCTTCAAAAGTTAAATACACCCACTGCATGAGTGTGAGTGTGGGCGCACTACTCTTCATTATCTTGTAGCACTACTTGAAAGCTGTTCTTTTCATATCCATTTTCATCAGGCTGGTACTTCACAGATAAGCTGCAAAGAGGATGTTTTCAGGAAGTTCAGTGATTACTTTTCAGCATATAAAATCATGTTTAGCTTTGCTGAGATATTTGTGTATATTAACCTAGCAAAGAAGGCAAATAATAGACAAGACAGATTCTGTAAGTAAACATTTATTCATATTTGAATCAGATGAAAAGATTAAAGGGTGACATAAAGGAACTCCATAATTCATTTTCTCTCTTCACTTAAAATGTAAGACTAACTTTCCAGACTGCATTTTTAGAAGAGTCTACTTTTTATTAATTGATGTAAGTTTTTAGATATCCATTTTTTCTTTTTAAATTGTATTTATTATGGAGGATAATTGCTTTATAGTGTTGTGTTGATTAGATATCCCTTTTAAACAAAGAGCAAATGATGAAAATAAAAGGAAACAAAACATCTTAAATATATGTTTTTTCTTATACTTTTTATATAGATACGAGTTAATATATTTACTAAGCTTCCTGACAAAATATTCTACCATACTTTCTCAAAGTGTTTTTTAAACAGTAAAATACTTATTTTAAAATTTCATCATTTTTATATATTAAGGTTACATTTATCACAAATCAAAAATCTCTAATCTTAATGTACTTTCCCTTTATTTCATGTATCCCATCTCCAGATGCCTTATTTCTTGAATTCCACAAAAAGCCAGGACATGCTTCTACCCACTTGAACAATAACCATGGCAAATAACAGACTGAACAGATTGGAGTAATCCACATCTTTAATAAATCTATAAAATACACCCAACATGAATGTGTAATTTTCCTACTACCTTGGTTATTTTTTGGTAATAAAGTCTTCAGAATATTTCTTGGAAGTATATAGCCTACATTTTTTATGAGGATATGTACATTTTATTTTCAAGATGGAGGAATCATAGAAATTCTAGTTAAAGCTCTGAAGACCCAAGGTATGCACATTAAAAGCATAGAAGAGTATTCCTGAGGGAAAATGGAGTTCATACAAGGTTTAGTCATAAACTTAAAATAACTGAAGACATGTCAAGGAAAAATGACATCCTGGAAGGCATAGAAATGTGTATCACTGTCTTAAAAGGTATCATGGAAGCATCTTGAGAACAATTAAAGACATTGTGAGCCTAATCTTGCAGAAGTATAATGTGGATAAAGGAAATTCTTACATGGATTCCTATCCTTTAACCACAACTTCAAGAAAACAAGTGCTAGATATTTTAAAACTAGATATGCAGTGATTTGAAGAACTTAATGAATTAAAAACATTCATGCTTTGTCAAATGAATAGTTGTTTTATAAAGTTATATTGATTATTTCTTGATATGGAAATCATAACTAGATTGTGAATATTCCTGTTTTTCACATGTGTGTACATGATAAGGAAAATATATCTGTAATACCAGTGTTTTAAAATCTGTTAAGACAGTTATCAATCTCATAGAGACTCACAGTTTGAAAGATATACTTTACTTTTTTTGTCCAAAGTTAGACCAAGAGAGCCATACTTCCTGAAATGCTTTCTTTCTCTCATGGTCCAATTCTCTTGCAAAAGAATTCCACAGAAAACAATTTTGTATGAAAGTTTGCACATAGCCACAACAATGAAAATAAAACCTTGACTGTAACTACACTACACACACATATATTTTTGTCTATATACCTTCCTGAGATTCACAGCATAATTAAATTCTTTTATCATATATCTGATTTTCTCTTTTTCAAGTGATTTTAAAATTCAATGTTTATGTCCTATTATCCAGCATGCAGCAGGAGAAAACACCATCATACCTTTAAATTCATTATCAAATTCAAATTAAAGTTACCCAAGAGTAGGCTTCCAAATCGCATTTATTACTTAGATGGTATATGTCTTTCATGACATGAAAGCCATTTAAAAGATCACTATGGCGGATGCAGGAAATTGTGTTTCACAGAATGCTGGAAGCTGACATTGACTCCTCTCCTTCTCCTGGATCTCATTATATGCCTACCTCTGCCAGTTATATCTGCCTTTGTGAGCTGTCCTCCTATTCTTCTGTTGATTTTTTTATTTAATTTTTATTTTTTAGTTTGTTTTGCTTTACAATACTGTATTCGTTTTACTATACATTGACATGAATCAGCCACGAGTGTACATGAACTCCCAATCTCGACCCCCACCTCCCCCCTCCCGCCCCACACCTTCTCTCTGGATTATCCCCGTGCATCAGTCCCAAGCATCCTGCATCCTGCATCAAACCTAGACTGGCGATTCGTTTCACTTATGATATCATACATGTTACATTGCCACTCTGCCAACTCATCCCACCCTCTCCCTCTCCCACAGAGTCCAAAAGGCTGTTCTATACATCTGTGACCCTTTTGCTGTCTTGCGTACAGGTTTATCATTACCATCTTTCTAAATTCCATATATATGTGTAAGTATACTGTATTGGTGTTTTTCTTTCTGGGTTACTTCACTCTGTATAATCAGCTTCAGCTTCATCCACCTCATTAGAACTGATTCAAATGTACTCTTTTTAATGGCTGAGTAATACTCTATTGTGTATATGTACCACAGCTTTCTTATCCATTCATCTGCTGATGGACATCTAGGTTGCTTCCATGTCCTGGCTATTATAAACAGTGCTGCGATGAACATTGGGGTACACGTGTCTCTTTCAATTCTGGTTCCTTGGTGTGTATGCCCAGCAGTGGGATTGCTGGATCATAAGGCAGTTCTATTTGCAAATTTTTAAGGAATCTCCACACTGTTCTCCATAGTGGCTGTACTAATTTGCATTCCCACCAACAATGTAAGAGGGTTCCTTTTTCTCCACAGCCTCTCCAGCATTTATTGCTTGTAGACTTTTGGATCACAGCCATTTTGACTGATGTGAAATGGTTTTGATTTGCATTTCTCTGATAATGAGTGATGTTGAGCATCTTTTCATGTGTTTGTTAGCCATTCGTATGTCTTCTTTGGAGAAGTGTCTATTTAGTTCTTTGGCCCATTTTTTGATTGGGTCATTTATGTACTCAGAGAGCTAAGCAACTAAAAGGAGTCTTAGTGATCATGGACCAGTAGTGTATAGTCGTTGGAAGTGAAGCTTGAGAGGGAGCACCCTGACCAAGGTCATGCAGCAGCGGGCAACAGAGCTAAGAGTACCGTCTTGTGCTTATGCTCTGCTGCCTCATGTGCATAAACAAATATGGGAAATCTTAGCTTTCTCCTCAAAACTCAACTCTTCAACAGAGCTGTTTCTTTTTGCTTTTTCTATCATGGTTTTACTACAAGATATTGAATACAGTTCCCCATGCTCTGCAATAGGACCTTGTTGTTAACAGAGTCATTTCTGACTGTGCAGCAAGGGTGCTGGTTTTCATCCAGGCTGAACTGCCATTGCTATATAAACTATAGGTGAGTTTTTACCTCCATTATCTTATTTTCCTAATGGGTAAAATGGAGAAAATAAGAGCTCTTACTGCGTAGGATTGTTCAAAAGCCTTAAACAAGTTCACGAAGTGCTTAGAATAGTGTCAGGCCATAGTAAGTGCTCAAGAAGCATTAGTTGTCCTTATAGTTGTCCACATTAATCACTCTTTCTCTTCTCTTTTGTATTTTTCACTAATAGCACCCAGTTAGTGCTTGCTTATTTTCTAGTTGTTTTATTTAGAATGTTAGTTTATTTCAGTTCTCTCTTCTCAGCTGAATCATTTCAAGGTCGGGACAATGTCCTGTATTTCTTCTTTGTACCTAAATATGGTCTAACCCAACATTTGATGCAACACAGGGATTCTGTAAATATTGTTTTCTTTGCTGATTCACTCAGAATATCTGGGAAATGGTATTTATTCTATCTCTTTAGGTGATGCTGCTGTGTAGCAAAGTTGGAGAACTGCTGTGCTGGATGGTTGGATTGCAAAAATGTTATCCTATGGAGTATTTACCCATGGCAGGGCATGAGTCAATTGCAATTCTGTATCTACCTTATAAAATTCTTTCAAATAATATGCAGTCTAGACACTGACTCACTTTCTAAGAGGAGCTTTGAGGAGTGAGGAGGTATTTGAATATGAATCCTGTTACCAAGGTTCTGAGACCCTGAAACTGTATTTTGTTTGATTCATTTCCCTTCCCACATAATTGCAGCTGTAACTTTTGCTTTTCCTTTCTGGCCAGGCTGACTCCTGCAGATGTGTCATTCCCCATACACTGGATCCCTGCTTTATGCCTGACAAGAGGCATGGCAATTCCTTAGTCACAGCTACTGAGTCTCCTTTGGCACTCTATGATTTCCCTGGAAGTCTGTCATCTTCTCTAACCTTGTGGTTTCTCTGACTTGGTGACTTTCATCCTTTTGTTGCAAGATACAGCTTAAATGTATATATTTGAATGAGAAAAAGAGCATTATTAGGATATGTCAAAATATATACTTGTTCTTCTATTTCTTTGGCCAGTATGACCTATTCTGAACAACTTGCTATTCTAGAAGATTCTGTTTCATTAGTTGATATAACATATGTATATAATTTATATTATCTTTTATTTTTATAGTTATGTGTTTTATTTTTATTTAGAAAATATTTCTTGAGTATCTGAAATGTGTCATACATTGTGATAGTTACTTCAAATACAAAGATTAAAGACATAGTCCCTGATAGACTCTCTGTAGAGGTAGTCAAGAGTATGATGGAGTGATGTATGGACTGTTGTGATGGCATGTAGGTAAGGCCCTGTTCAAACATGGAAGTACTTTACCAGATGCTTCCATATGTACTGGATAATTTAATTCTCCAAATAACTTTAGGATGGAGTGGACATGGTGTTTTAATTTTATAGACTAGAAAACTGTCTCAGAGAGAAGCTGTTTACCCAAGTTCACAAAGCCAATTTTATTAAATTTGTAACTGCCCACTCATAGCAGTGTTTTTTATTAATACACTTTATTTTTAGAGCAGTTTTAGGTCACAGGAAAACTGAGTAAAAGGTACATAGATTTTCCATACACCACCCTCCTCCTCCTTCTGTGTGTCTTGCACCGCAGTGGTATCTTTGTTATAACAGATCAACCTGCACCGACCCATCACTGTCACTCAAAGTCCATACTTTACACTAGGTTTCATTTTTGGTGTCGTGTATTCACCATTGTATTATTATATGGAATAGTTTCACTGGCCTAAATTACTCTGTACTCTGCTTATTCATATCTCCCATCTTCCCTCCAAACCCGTAGCAACCACAGTCTCTGTAATTTTGCCTTTTCCAAAATGTCACTGGTTGGAGTCATACAGCATGTGGTTCTTTCATATTGGCTTCTTTCATTTAATAATATGTACTTTTTTATTTGAGAAGGGCCTGGCAATGCACTCCAGTATTCTTGCCTGGAGAATCCCACGGATAGAGGAGCCTGGAGGGCTATAGTCCATAGGGTTGCAAAGAGTTGGACACAACTGAAGTGACTTAGCTCAGCACAGGACAGCACAACACTTATTCATGCTTTTTCATGGCTTGATAGCTCATTTCCTTTCAGCTCTGAATGATTCCGTTGTTTGTATGTACCACACTTTATTTACCCGTTCACTTACTAAAGGATATCTTGGTTGCTTCCAAGTTTTGACATTTATGAATAAAACTGCTATATACATCCATGTGCAGGTTTCTGAGTGGACATAAATTTCCAGTGTATTTGAGTGAATACCAAGGAGTGTGATTTCTGGATTATATGGTTAGAGTATGTCTATATTTGTAAGAAAAGCCAAACTATCTTCCAAAGTGGCTATACCATTTTGTATTCTCACTGGCAATGAATAAGAATTCCTATAGCTCCATATCCTCACTAGCATTTAGGACTGTCATTATTTTGGACTTTGGTCAAATATTAGGTGCATAGTGGCATTTCATTGTTTTAATTTGTAATTCTCTAATGACATATGATATTGAACATCTTTTCATATGCCTACCTGCCATCTGTATAACTTTTTGCCTGTTTTTAAAAATCAAGTTCATTTTCTTAGTGTTGAGTTACCTATTCATATTTTATATCTGAGGTAAACATGAGAAGAACATCTTATTACAAAGGAGAAAAAGCATCTCCTGATAATTCAGCTGAGAGCTCACCTGGTACTCAGCTATGCCATGATGATCTCGTGTTGAAAATGAGCAGTTTCATAGGTTATCTACTCTGAGACAGAGTTGATGTGGTTTAAGACAAAAACAAGACCACTTTTTAATCATGCCTGAACACAGACAAGAGCAAGAACACAGTACAAGCCAAAAGCATGACCAACATTCCCTCTCCATGCTAATGTGATCGCTGCTGCTGTCAACCTCAACTTTAGCTCTTCTCTGTTCCTCATGTCTCATAGATAAAAATGAAGATACTCAGTGATAAAATTGCTCCTACTTTCTAATAGTACCAAGATTGGAATCAAAACCACCTTTCCCTGGAACCTCCCTAACAAGACTGAGGGGATTCCCAGGATGCAGGACTTTCAGTACTATGATCAGGAAATAATCTAACACAAACCCAAATATTTTAACAAGCTCCTGCTAACATCCTCCTACTCCAGATTCTCAGTAGTATTTGATGACCCTTGCTGCAAACACTTCCAGTAAGTCCAAACTTGTTTCACTGCAGATGTGGTCCTGGTGGTCTTTGGTGATGGGTAAAGACCAATCAACAAAATCAAAATTAAGCAAATATTATAACAGTTAGTTTAGTAGATTGCTCCTTAGCAATAATCTTTTAAATGATTAATCTCCTTCTGACAATAGAAATAGGAAACCACACAACTTATGGGGAAGCCAGACAGCATGTTGAATGTTAACATGAAAGAACCAGAAAGTGTTGTTATGCCATCCTATGAAGGACTTTGGCTGTTTCCTAACACCCCTTCCCTTCTGTCTCTCAGGGATCATGTCTGACCACCAGTTTGGTGACCAGTTTATGTGCAGTGTGGTGGCTTCTCACGTGAGTCATCTGCCCACAACCAACCTCAGCTTCGTCTGGATTGCTCCACCGGCTGGTACAGGCTGTGTGAACTTCATGTAAGTACCCAACGTGTCTTGTGACTGGTACAGAAGGCAAATGTGTTATCAAACCAAACTTGGATCTACCTGCCTGTGTACAGTAAAATCAATCCATGGACAGCATCTTGTGATGAAGGGAAGAACAGTGTTTATCGCAAGGCACCAAGGAAGGAGTCCAGGTAGCTAATGCTCAAGAGACCTGAACTCCCCAGTGATTTTTAGGAAAAGGTTTTTAAAGACAGGATGAGGGAGAAGGTTGCAGGGTGTGTGATCAGTTTGTGGACATTCTTCTGATTGGTTGATGGTAAGGCAAGCAGAAGTCAGTATAATCAACCTTCTGGTTCCAACCAGTCTGGAGTCAAGACGCTTGTGGCAGCATACAGTTAACTTCTACCTGTTGGGGGTTTCAATATCTGCAAAGTAGCTCAAAGGCTATGGCTCACGATATTACCTGAAGCTCTTGAGGAGGAACTCAAGGCCCTTGAATTTGTTTAATAGCTAAACTATTATTATTTTGTCCTGCTTGACTGTTTTCCTTTGTTTCTGCATTTTCTTCTCTGATTAAATTTATGCTTTGGCACGTGGGGAAGGCCTGGGAGGCTAAAGTTTTTCAACAAGTAATAGGTAGGCATGCATAGGCTTCCCTAGTAGCTCAAATGGTAAAGTGTCTGCCTGCGATGCAGGAGACCAGGTTCAATCCCTGGGTTGGGAAGATCCTCTGGAAAAGGAAATAGCAACCCACTCCAGTACTCTTGCCTGGAGAATTCCAGGACAGAGGAGCCTAGTGGGCTACAGTCCATGGAGTCACAGAGAGTCGGACTCAACTGAGCAACTCACACACACACACACACACACACACATGCACACACGCACACACACACACACACACACACACAAGAGGCAGGAGTAGGACATGCAGTAATCTGTCTGCAAAGGCCCCGTAGAGTCCTGCTTGGCTACATAACCTCTCTGAGGTTATGTATATAGTAACTATTTAAAGGTATTATTTTAGCAGGTTTAACCTTAATTAAAACCACTCATTTTGGTATCAAAAAGGCCAAAATTGCAAAAATAAAAATTCAATAAGATAAAAGTATGTGAAGAAATGAAGACAATAAGGAAATGATTTTCAGAAAATAAGATGAAAACAGATACAAAAAAAAATGCTACGAAGATCCACACACAGTTTAGAAGACCAGAGATTTATAGATTCAGCTTTTAGCTAAACCTAGCCACAAGTGCCAAGAGGAAAACATAAACAGCTGATTCATGGTGGTAAGAAGTCAGAACTATAATAGAAACTTACTGAATCTCTCCTGTGCTCATCAGGAGGAAACAGAGAAGGGTAGTGAGCAGTGTCCCAACAGCATCCTTAGATAAACTCTGCACTGTGGTTCAGAGTCTGTGACTTGTGACATCTCTGAATACCGATCATTCCCCTACTCCTGCCACACAATCATCACTTCTCATCTTTCTTATCTCTCTTTTTCTCCAACGGTATTTTTTTTCAGTTCTAACACATGATATACTTCATTTATTTATGTATGTTATTTATTGTCTGATTGTTCCTGCTGAAATGCAGGTTCCTTGAAGGTAAGAATGGTTTTCTGTTTTGTTTACTGATTCACCCCAGTTATCTAATACAGTTCCTGCACACACTGGACGCACTACCTAAATATTTGCTGAATAGATGAGTAGGCCAATGGAATAAGTTCTGAAACAGCTATTCTATGGGCAGTCAGGTGAAACAGGGCTCGAATTCATCTTGAATACTGTTCTATGCCAGCCTTCCCTCAGATAGCAAGATCCTGTAAAACCTGAATACTCCAAAATTTACCACTGCCTTTTCTTCTCCCTTAATAATGTACAGTTCATTGTCAAGGGTGTTTGTCACATCACTGATTATATATTTTCTCTGCCTATCCTCTGGGTTACTCAGGCTGCAAACATCAGATTCATCCACCTGGCTGGTTGATATTCAATCCCATCATTTTCTCCCTCAGAAAGTTTTTCACCCTTGAACCCTTTCTTTCCAGTAGCTCTTGCTAAGGTGCTTGCAATAGCTTCCTAACTGGTTTACCTCCGCCTATTTCTCATCCAGTCCACCTCACAGTTAATCTTCCTAAGGCACAAAGTGTGATTGCTCAAAACTTGGATAGCCTAAGACTTTCTTCTAATGGACAGCTTTTTGGAGTGGATTTGAGGGCGCTTTCAAATCTTGCAGTTAATCAACTTCTTTCTTGTCTCTCATTACCTCTGCCTCCTGATGGTCACAAATTGGCAGCACATCCCACAATTCCCTAAACATTCCCTGACTTTTCTCTTTCTCCATGCTTTTCCCTTAGTTTGAAATGTGTATTCTCTCAAATTCAATTGTTAAATTCTTACTTATTCTTCAAGCTGCCATTCATTCTTAAGTAAAAATCTTCTATAAAGCTTTCTGAGATATTAGCAACAGAATTGATGTGTATTGTCACATTTTGCTTATAACTCTGTCATGCATGTGTACTAAGTCACTTCAGTCATGTTTGACTCTTTGTGACTCTATGGACCATAACCAGCCAGGCTCCTCTGTCCATGTGATTCTCTTGGCAAGAATACTGGAGTGGGTTGCCATGCCCTTTCCCAGGGGATCTTTCTGACCCAGGGATTGAACTTATGTCTCTTACGTCTCCTGCATTGGCAGGTGGGTTCTTTACCATTAATGTCACCTGGGAAGCCCAACTCTGTTATAATGCTGACTATATTTTACTATTTACTTATATTTGATTTATTTTTTAAAATATAAATGTATTTATTTTAATTGGAGGTTATTACTTTACAATATTGTATTGGTTTTGCCGTAGCTTTTTCTATTAGATTAGATTGGAAAAGGACAAAGTCTTATTTCTTCATAATTCCTCCTCAGTTGGTTCAAGGACTTATATATATCACAGAAAATATCCTTTGAATTCTGCATCCTAGGAGTCTGGGGAAGGGGTTAGTCTAGGACCTTCCACATGTTCTCAAGTGCCTTATATTAAACAGCATGTTAGAGTGGACCCTCTATATCTATGGTTTGTGTATCCAGGGAAGAATCCAGGGATATGGAGTGCCAGCATTGTATCTGTTATACAATGTGGTCTGTTTCTTTAGTTTAATAGTAACCTCTGACTCTTTTTTGGCACACTTTGTCTTACTCATTTTGGCACTTATTAGGATAATTTAAATTCTTGCCATTCATAAGCTCTTCATTTAAAACAAGTATTACTTTTTTGAAAAAACACAAAGTAAATCTGTGCCAGTTGTACAGAACTGCGTATTTCCAAATAGATACAGTTTTTTATTTAATCTGTTTTAAAATGATATTTAATGGCTTGTGGCATCACTTTTCCTGGGATATCAAATTGTATTCTCTTAGAAATAATGTATTGCATGTCATCTCCAAACAATATTTTATTAGCATTTGGTAAAAAAAAACAATTTAGTAATAAGTAATTTTTATTGATTACAAAGAAGTTTACACACTCTCACTTATATTTCCTAATAAAATTGTGATGATGCACTTTGTACCTTTCAACTTTCTTAGTAAATGTTTAAGTCTATGCTTATTGTAAGTAATGATTATGTTGAATGTTACATAAAGTAGCTGCCTCCTGTGTGGGCAAGATGTTTTTATTGATCTCTTTTCCTAATTAGTTTGTGAGAGAGTATAGGGAAGCTGAAGATTAAACATGAACTACTGAACAATTCATTTGAAATTTTCTGAGCTAAAGTCTTAACAATTTCTTACCTTTGTTTCTTACTGTAGTATTTATTACATGTTGAGTAGAGCTATATGTAAGGATCAGTATCTTAATTATTATGTGGCCAGCAATACTTGAAGATTTCTAGTGTTCAATGTTAATTTAAACATTACACACACACACACACACAAACCCACAAAGTCCTATGGCATTTGAAACATAAATATACTTTGATTCTATATTTTCTGACTAACCCTCAAAATTAAAGCTTTTACTTTTTAAGATAGGAAAATTACTTTTAGAAAATTAAACTTCAACCATACTTACATGCTTTTGTAATGTACTTTGTATGAGGTTTTCATATCATTAGTTAATTCATTGTTGTTATTGTTGTTCAGTTGCTCAGTCATGTCTGACTCTTTGCAACCCCATGGAATGCAGCATGCCAGGCTTCCCTGTGCTTCACTATTTCCTGGAGTTTGCTCAAACTCATATCCATTGAGTCAATGATGCTATCCAACCAGCTCATCCTCTTTCTCCTCCTTCTCCACCTGCCCTCAATCTTTCCCAGCATCAGGGTCTTTTCCAGTGAGTCATCTCTTCACATCAAGTTGCCCAAGTATTGGAGCTTCAGCTTCAGTATCAGTCCTTCCAGTGAATATTCAGGACTGACTTCCTTTAGGATTGACTGACTTGATCTCTTTGCTGTCCAAGTGACTCTCAATAGTGTTTTCCAGCACCACAATTTGAAAACATTAATTCTTTGGCTCTCAGCTTTCTTATGGTCCAGCTCTCACATCTGTATATGACTAGTGGAAAAAACATAGCTTTGACTAGATGGACCTTTGTTGGCAAAGTGATATGTCTGCTTTTAATATGCTATCTAGGTTTGTCATAGCTTTTCTTCCAAGGAGTAAGTGTCTTTTAATTTCATGGCTTTTCTGTCCACAGTGATTTTGGAGCCAAAGAAAATAGTCTGTCACCTTTTTCATTTTTTCCCCATCTATTTGCCATGAAGTGATGGATGGTATCCCATGATCTTAGTTTTTTGAATGTTGAGTATTAAGCCAGTTTTTTTCACTCTCTTCTTTCACTTTCATCAAGAGACTCTTTAGTTTCTCCTAGTTTGTTCTTCATGTCATTATTTAATTTTTCACATGTGTGTTTTCTTTTATAACTGGGCTTGAAATCCTCCAGGATCAAGGATTGTGTTAGGTATTTTTATGTAACTAATAGTTCTTAACACCAAACTATAGATGATAAAAGGCCCTCAATACATTTTTTCTTGCTTTATTTTTAATTTTATTTCATTTCTTGAGGTATAGTTGACTTATAGCGTCATGTTAGTTTCAAGTGTATGGCACAGTAATTCATATATATATATGCACGTATGTGTTCCTTTTTAGATCCTCTTCCCTTATAGGTCATTACAAAATATTAAGTATAATCAGTAAATATTTCTTAATAGCCAATAATGACATATTTCACTAATTCTAAAATACAGACTTTTTTTTTCTTTACATTTTGAAATGTCTTAAGTTACTTCTTACACCTTCCCTGGTGACTCAGTAGTAAAGAATCCACATGGATTTGATCCCTGTGTTGGGAGCATCCTCTGGAGAAGAAAATGGAAACTCCTACCAGTATTCTTGCCTGGAAAATCCATGGACAGAGGAACCTGGCAGACTACAGTCCATGGCATTGCAAAGAGTCAAACACAATTGAGCAACTGAGCACACACACACATTATGGTTGATGGCCTTGGATTTGAAGAAATCCTGCAACTAATATTTATCATTTACTATGTTTGTGGTCTCTCTAGAGCTGGCAGTTGAATTAACACTGCACCCAATCCTACAACCTCATATTAGTATTGCCAGTGTATGGTCCAAACTCTGTGATTTTAAAACCCAATTATCTATTTAAATCCTTTTTCAAAGAATCTCATAGTAAGAACTATGGACTATTTGAACTGAAATACCAAACCATTATATAACATGCTGTGTGAGCCATTCCCAGAAAAGGGTAAGTGGCACTCTGCCTGAATAAGCCATGTTTTATTGATAAACCACTTAGCAACATAATCATTTATACTGTGTTTTTACTGCCTTTCTCATTAAAAATAATCAAGTGAGAGACAGAGAGAAGAGAATGCCTGAGGATAAAGTTGCTAGCTGTACAGATACAAATATATCAAAGGGATCAGAAACTAAAATAATTCTGTCCTTAGTTTTATGACAACAGTTGATAACCTTTACATCTTAAATGACCATTTCATCCAGAGATCTGCTTAGTGTGCAGATCTTACAATAATACAGTTTGTCTTCACTTTTGTATTTGATTAATCTTTAGTGACTAGTAAATTCAAACTTATCCAAAGTTTTTGGATGTAAATTAAAATTTTTTTTTCCAAGGGTAAGGAGGTGGTATAGACAGAGGGAGGAGGAGAAGGAAGAAGGAGGTTAAGGCGGGGAAGGTGGAGGTAAAAAGGTAGAAAAAAGGACAAAGGAAGGAATAAAGAAAGGATGGAAGGAAAGAAAGAAATCTCCAGGGCATGCAACTCTAACAGTTAGAAACTAACAAGGAAATAGAGTTGTAAAATAACAACTAAAAAATTAACTAATATTTTTGAAAATTTACAACATATCATCACTATTCTAAGTAGTTTATGTCCTTTAATCCATTATATCCTCACAGTAATTCTGTAGAATAGATGCTATTATCTCAGTTTACAGATGAGTAGATTGAAGTACAGGCTCAGTGGCAAAGAATCTGCCTGCAGTGCAGGAGATGCAGGCGACACTGGTGGGATCCCTGAGTTGGTAAGATCCCCTAGAGGAAAACATGGTAACCAACTCCAGTATTCTTGCTTGGAGAATCCCCTGGACAGAGAAACCTGACAGGCTAGAGAAAATACGGTCGCACAGAGTCGGACGTGACTGAAGTGACTTAGCATGCACACAGATTGAAGTACAGAGATGTTAGATAACATGCTTAACATAACTCAGTGATTGATACAACCTGGATTCAGAAGACAATCCAGTTTCAAGCAAGTGATTTTTGCCACTTTACTACATTTTCCTCTAAAATCATCACTTACCTGTTTTATATGATAAAATGCCTATGGTATTGATATGATGAAAACTAGAGTTTTTAATGAAATATTAGACAAGCACGATTTAAACTTCTGAAATGTGGCTGATTAATATGTCAAACATGGGCCTGATCTTGATATGTGTGATATAGGTTCATTCTTTGGATGCTGATTATTTCCCATCCATTGTCACAAGGGGAATCACATATAGGAAGAGAATGTGGGAATTAAAGGCAAAATTGAACACCATTAGATTTAACTGCTTGGACGGATGCTAGCATAATATTAGAATAAAAATGGAACATAAAAGAAGATCAGATTTGTGTCTAAATTAATGCTGATTTAACCTTAAATGAACTCGCTGCAAACAGCAAACTTTATACTGAGAACAGTATAAAGCAAGCAGTGTTCTATTTAAGATACTGAAGCAACAACAAAGAATTGAACTCAAGGGCCCAAAGAAGTACAGAGGTGGACCATATTTGAGCATTTGATATTTTAAAGGAAGATTATCCTAGAAGGACCTTAAAAGTACATTAAACAAGAAGACAAAAAATCATTTCAAAAAATTGAAGACATAAGAACTTTCTGAACACTGAACATACTCAAAGTGATACAGATGCAGAGATTTGAAATTCTGCCTAGAGTATATCTCTGGTGGCTTTGATTTTTGATGAGAGCCATCCTAGTCTGTCTGGAGGATTCCTCATAAAAGATAGTATGGTTGCCCATTTATTTCCATCGATCAGAAGAAAATATTGGAGATATTTGCCTTGTTACTTAAATTTTGAAATAAGATCAGGAACATCCTCACAGGTACATTTATGGGGAGTGCATTCATACCTCATGTGAAGAGTTGACTCATTGGAAAAGACTCTGATGCTGGGAGGGATTGGGGGCAGGAGGAGAAGGGGATGACAAAGGATGAGATGGCTGGATGGTATCACCAACTCGATGGACATGAGTTTGAGTGAACCCCAGGAGATGGTGATGGACAGGGAGGCCTGGTGTGCTGCGATTCATGGGGTTGCAAAGAGTTAGACACGACTGAGCGACTGAACTGACTGACTGACTGACTGATTCATACCTATAGATAAGGACACTACAGTTGATATATACTGTTTTATATATATATATATATATATAAAATCTATATATATAGATTTTATTTTACTTGGTATTAAAAATTTTTTTAAACTGGAAGATAATTGCTTTACAAAGTTGTACTGGTTTCTGCTGACAACAGCACACATAAGCCATAAGTGTGTGTGTGTGTGTGTGTGTATCTCCCTTTCCTCAGGAGCCTCTCTCTCACCCCCACATACCACCCCTCTAGGTCCTCTCTCCCCTCTAAGTCCTTCCTCTCACTCCCCAATCCCACCCCTCTAGGTCGTCACAGAGCACCAGGCTGGGCTCCCTGAGTTATATAGAAGCTTCCCACTATCTAATTTACACACTGTAGTGTGTATATGTCAGTGCTACTCTCTCAATTCATCCTACACTCTCTTTCCCCTGCTGTGTCGACAAGTCCATCCTCTACATCTGTGTGTCTATTCCTGCCATGCAAATAGGTTCACCAGTACCATTTTTCCAGATTCCATAAATATATGTTAATATATACTTGTTTTCTCTCTTTGAATTACTGCACTCTGTATACAGGCTCTAGGTTCATTTACCTCAGTTCAACTGACTCACATTCATTCCTTTATATGGATGAGTAATATTCCATTGTATATATGTATCACAGCTTTTTTATCCATTCATCTATTGATGGACATCTAAGTTGCTTCTATGTCCTGACTATTGTAAATAGTATTGCAGTAAATGATAGGGGATGTGTATCTTTTTGAATTATGGTTTTCTCAGGGTTTATGGCCAGTAATGGCACCCCACTCCAGTACTCTTGCCTGGAAAATCCCATGGACGGAGGAGCCTGGTAGACTGCAGTCCATGGGGTCGCTAAGAGTCAGACACGACTGAGCAACTTCACTTTCACTTTTCACTTTTATGCATTGGAGAAGGAAATGGCAACCCACTCCAGTGTTCTTGCCTGGAAAATCCCAGGGACGAGGGAGCCTGGTGGGCTGCCATCTCTGGGGTCACACAGAGTCGGACACGACTGAAGCACTTAGCAGCAGCAGCAGTGAGATTGCTGGGTCACATGGTAGTTTTATTCCTAGTTTATTTAAGAAATCTGTATGCTGTTGTCCAATGTGGTTGTATCAATTTACATTCCCACCAGTAGTGCAAGAGGGTTCCCTTTTTTCCACATCCTCTCCAGAATTTATTGTTTGCATATTTTTGGTGATGGCCATTCTAACAAGTGTGAAGTGATATCTCATAGTTTTGATTTGCATTTCTCTAATAATGAGCAATGTTGAGCATCTTTTCATGTGTTTGTTGGCTGTCTATACGTCTTCTTTGGAGAAATGTTTGTTTAGGTCTTGGTTATACATAGCTTGGGCTTCCCAGGTGGCTCAGTGGGTGAAGAATCTGCTTGCAGTGCAGAAGATGCAAGAGGTGTGGGTTAGATCCCTGGTTCAGGAAAATCCACTGGAGAAGGATATGGCAACCCACTCCAGTATTCTTGCCTGGAGAATCCCATGGATGGAGGAACCTGGTGGGCTTCAGTCCATAGAGGTGCAAAGAGTCAGACACGACTGAGGACGCACACACGCATGCATACATAGCTTACTGCAAAAATAAATTACTTCTCATGTAAGGCCAAAATGATTGTATCCACACTGTTTGATAAAACCAGATATGCTATTTTACTAGGGAGGAATTTCATCTGTTTCCTAAGTTACAAGTCTGTTAATTTTTTCCTGTTGATCCAGTTTTCTTTCTTTTTTTTTTTTTTTAAACAGACATTCCCCAACTTGAGACAGTTATTTCAAAAACATACCTTCAAATGATAGGATTAAAAAAAAATCTGCACTTAAAAGTGAGTGGCTAGAATCCTAACTGCTACTTCTCATTTCCTCACAGGCCTGTTTTTCATCAAAGTTAAATAGCCAATTAGGCTTGGACAAGGAGATAGTCAAAGTTCAGGGACTAATGTGTGTTCTTATTTATCAACATTTTGTCAAATGAGGTCAAGATGCTTCCTGGGGATTTAATCCTTAGTTTTAAGGAGTATGGTAAAATCTGAGATTAAAATATGTTCATTAATCACCAGAAAGGTGTAAGAAATTATTTTTATTACAGTAATTACACAGCATATTTTTTTAATTACAGATATTCAAAAGGCAAAACTATTCCCTTCAATTTTTCCTGTCTCCTTTATCCCTTCCTGTGTCTTCTTGTAAAAAGCCACCGAGTAAATGGCACTGGTTATATTAGGGAAAGCTACTGGAATCTTAGTGTGACACTTTTCTTTGCATCAAAATGTTAAGACCATCAGAGAAGTAGAAACTGCTTTATAGTGCAAAAAATTGTCTATGTCAGAAATGAAATATTTTTAACGCAGGTCCAAATATGGACCTGCATCTATGAAATTCTATCCCACAGTAAATAGTTGTTGGTGATTTTTTAAATTTTTTTCTTTTTATGTAGAAGTAGTAGTTTTCCCTAATGTTAAGTCTTAAAACTCTATAGCAAACCCATCCTTTTCTTCTTTCCTTCCATTCCTGTAATGTAATTGTAACTTGTGGAGGGCACTTAAGTAAACGGACTGAGGTTTGGAATCCTTGAAAGTGAAAGAGAAAATTAGATGCTCAGTCATGTCTGACTCTTTGTGGACCTCATGGGGTATACAGTCCATGGAATTCTCTGGGCCAGAATAGTGGAGTGGGTAGCCTTTCCCTTCTCCAGGGGATCTTCCCCACCCAGGGATCAAACCTAGATGCTCCTTATTACAAGGCCTTGTGGTTTAGACAGAGTTGGACTGTGAAGAAGGCTGAGCGCCAAAGAATTGATGCGTTTGAAATGTGTTGGAGAAGACTCTTGAGAGTCCCTTGGACTGCAGGGAGATCCAACCAGTCCATTCTGAAGGAGATAAGCCCTGGGTGTTCTTTGGAAGGACTGATGCTAAAGCTGAAACTCCAGTACTTTGGCCACCTCATGCGAAGAGTTGACTCATTGGAAAAGACTCTGATGCTGGGAGGGATTGGGGGCAGGAGGAGAAGGGGACGTCAGAGGATAAGATGGCTGGATGGCATCACGGACTCGTGGATGCGAGTCTGAGTGAACTCCGGGAGATGGTGATGGACAGGGAGGCCTGGCGTGCTGCTATTCATGGGGTCACAAAGAGTCAGACAAGACTGAGTGACTGAACTGAACTGAACTACTCTATTTTGTGCTTCTTACTAGAAAACACACGTAACTCTTGTGAAAGCAGAAGGACCCAAATTAGTAAATCTAAAAGCCTTACATATTATCAGCAGTTCTCCATATCTGATAGAAATTTTCTAATGAGATGTGGGCAGAGATTTGAGTTATTTCTCTGTTAGTAGAATTCAGTGGAACCAATTTTAGAAGCCAAAAATGTGAAATTACTTCTTTTTCTTTAAACTGACTACACAATCAATAATAGTGATGACACAAATGTCTGGGAAACAGGTAAATAAGCTTTTCTCATGGCAGCAGCAACTCCACAGTTTGCCAACATAATCACTGGGTTAATATATACTAGCAAGAGGATTTTGCTTAATTCTGCTTTAAGATCTTTAAATATTAAGACATTATTACAAATATGAAATAAAAATTTGATTTCTTCTTCCAGATAAAAAATTTTTTGAAGAACTTGCCCTCTCTGACTTATTTGGGCATACTGTGTGTGTATATTTATATACAGATATCTATATTGTGTATATGTGTGCCTGTGTATATATGCACACATGGGTATAGCATATATACATATATACACATAGGCATATATACACACATATTCAAAAATTTGTTTAAAATTGTACTTTCTAACATGGTAGCTATATGTGATTATTTAAATTTAAATGATAAAAGTCAAATAAAACTAAATAATCAGTTCTTCATTTGCACTAGCCACAGTTCAAGTTCTCATTAGCCATAAATGTCTAGTGACTATTATATTGTACAGCACACCTAGCACATTTCCATTATTATAGAAAGTTTGATGTGCAGTACTGATTTAGAGGATTGAATGAATTATTTTTTCCTCTAATGTTACCTTAACATTCACAGAATGTAAATAACCATATACTTCAAAGGACATTATTTTGGAGTTGTCCTGTGAACTTGAATTCTCATAACTGCTAGCCTGGACAAGTAGGGAAGTTTTATGTAAAAAACTGATTACCAAACTCTTCATTTTAATTTTGTTTGTCAGTGCAGCAATTACTATTGTCCTTAACTTTATGGGCAGTGCTAGGCCAAGTGTGACCAGTGAGATTCCCTCTGGCTCCCTTCCCACACAGTGCTCAGAACTCAGAGCTGCTCTTTGGCTATACTGGGTTCCCCCGGTCCCACTTCTGAGCCTCAGCCCCTGCTTTGACCCTGCCAGTTCCTCATTTCCCCCCATCCCTTGCCACATGTTTCAAGTTCTGGATCTTTTCAAGTATTCCCTTGTGCCATGAAAATTTACTACCATGTGCCTAATACTTAAAATTAACTGATCTGAAAGGCTAAACATCATTAATAGGAAAGTGAGCGATAATGAAATTTGGAATACCATGTGATGATGATGGTGATAATGATAAGAAAGAAAGAAAATGAAGTCACTCAGTCATATCTCACTCTTTGTGACTCCACGGACTATAACCTACCAGGCTTCTCTGTCCATGGGATTTTCCAGGCAAGAGTACTGGAGTGGGTTGCCATTTCCTTCTTCAGGTAATAATCATAGTAGTAGTCAAAATAGCAACTTCCATTTGTTGAGCACCTGTGTACCAGGCAAACTACTAAATTCCTTTCTTCGAACCACCTACTGAAGGAAGAGCTCAAAGAGCTCAGAGACAGGTTGGTTTTGATCTAAAACATGTCCTTTTAACTACCATCCTATATACCACTCTATATCACTTTTAAAATATTAATAGTAATTATGAAAGACAGTATAACAACTTGGAAAATGCCTAGAATATTAAGTGACAAAAGCATAAAAAATTATTTCAAACTCATTAAAATTATGTTTTCAGAGGACTTCTGGCATCATGGAAGCCTGAGTTCACACAGTAAAAACTTCTTCCACTAAAATCACATACAAACTTTGACTGAAATGATTAAAATATATGGAAAACTTTTTGAAAGAGAAAAAACAACAACAACAACATAGATCAGGGGAAAATGGGAACTATCAAAACTGGATCAGAAAGTAGGAACTGACATTTTGGTAGCCTCTGGGTATTTTAAATCTGGGTTTAGGTCCTAGACCTAGAATTCTGATTGGCACCTGTAGGAACAGTCATGATATTTGGGAGGACAGGAATCAGGACCTGGGCTTGCTGCATGAAGCTTAGATCTTCAAACTATTATTCAGGTCTGCCTGGGAAAACAGCAAAGAAGCTTGTTATTTGACTGAAGCCTTTGGTAAAAATAAGTCATTTATGAGAAACAAAAACTCTCAGCATGTGAGAAGTCTAGTTTTACATTATTCTCCTGGTATGAAACACCAAGTTAAGAAATTGACATCTTGTGGAAGCTTTAGAAGGGGAAATAGAAAGAATGAAAACAGGCATATTTCATGGAGGAGAATTTTCTGGAATTAAGGAATACAGGAGTCTTTTCTATTTAATCAAAATAAGTATAACAAATTAGCACTGATATAGATCATAGTGAACCTTCAGAAGGTCAAAGACACATAAAATCTCAAAGACAACCAAAAATAAAAGGCAGATAACCTGTAACTTTAGTCTAGCAGTGCTTTTTTCATAAGCAACAATAGGTGACAATGAAACAGAATCTTCAAAGTGGGGAAGGAAAATAATTGTCTTCCCAGAATTTTATACCTTGATGAATTATCAGTCATTGTGAAAACAAAGACATTAAAAAAAAATACAATTTTTAATTGTTTTTCCCACACAGAGATAATTTTAAAGCAAGTTTTTAAGGAATGTACTTTAGAAAAAAAGAAAACAAACTCAGAAGATGTAGGATGCATGAAATTGTGGTGTAATACAATAATTATTAGTAAGAATGTTAGAAATTCTAAATGAACATTGAAGATACAAGTAAATGTATATGTATACTATAAACCAATAATTATTTTAGGATAGAATTTAAAGACAAAGAATAACCAAAATACTAAGCAACATCAATGTGTAAAAAAATCAGTATCAAAATTTTCTAAGGTCCTCCAGTTGTTCTGGAAGAAGATTATAGGCTTAGACACTTGTAGCTGATTCATGTTGATGTATAGCAAAGCAAATACAGTATTGTAAAGCAAAACAAACTAAAAAATAAAAATTAATTAAAAAAAATAAAGAATGATTTTTGATAAATGTATGGATCAGAAATAAGTGCATAACTTCCAAAATATGGGGTGGGATGGGGAAAGAATGAAATAAAATTTGATCCACCAAAGCTAGTGGAGGTGATGGAATTCCAGTTGAACTATTTCAAATCCTAAAAGATGATGCTGTGAAAGTGCTGCACTCAATATGCCAGCAAATTTGGAATACTCAGCAATGGCCACAGGGCTGGAAAAGGTCAGTTTTAATTCCAATCCCAAAGAAAGGTAATGCCAAAGAATGTTCAAACTACTGCACAATTGCACTCATCTCACATGCTAGCAAAGTAATGCTCAAAATTTTCCAAGTGACACTTCAGTGATGTAAGAACTGAAAACTGTCAGATGTTCGAGGCTGGATTTAGAAAAGGGACAGGAACCAGAGATCAAATTGCCAATAATCCATCGGATCTGAGAAAAATCAAGAGAGTTCCAAAAAAAAATCTGCTTTTTTGACTACACTAAAGCCTTTGACTGCGTGGATCACAACAAACTGTGGAAAATTCATCCAGAGATGGAAATATCAGACCACCTTTCCTGCCACCTGAGAAACCAGTATGCAGATCAAGAAACACGTTAGAACCAGACACGGAACAATGGACTAATTCCAAGTCGGGAAAGGAGTACATCAAGGCTGTATATTGTCACTGTGCTTATTTAACTTATCTGCAGAGTACATCGTGCAAAATGCCAAGCTGGATGAAGCTCAGGCTGGAATCAAGATTTTCAGGAGGAATATCAATAACATCATATATGCAGATGACACCACCCTATGGCAGAAAGCGAAGAACCAAAGAGCCTCTTGATGAAAGTGAAAGAGAAGAGTGAAAAAAGTTGGTTAAAACTCAACCTTCAAAAAATGAAGATCATGGCATCTGGCCCCATCACTTAATGGCAAATAGATGGGAAAACAGTGGAAAAAGTGACAGACTTTATTTTCTTGGGCTCCAGAGTCACTGCAGATAGTGACTGCAGCCATGAAATTATAAGATGCTTGCTCCTTGGAAGAAAAACCATGACCAACCTAGACAGCATATTAAAAAGCAGAGACATTGCTTTGCTGACAAAGGTCCATCTAGTCAAAGCTATGGTTTTTCCAGTAGTCATATATGGATGTGAGAGTTGGACCATAAAGAAAGCTGAGCACCGAAGAATTGATGCTTTTGAACTGTGGTGTTGGAGAAGACTCTTGAGAGTCCCTTGAATGGCAAGGAGATCAAACCAGTCCATCCTAAAGAAATCAGTCCTGAATATTCATTGAAAGGACTGATGCTGAAACTGAAGCTCCAATACTTTGGCCACCTGATGTAAAGAGCTGACTCATTGGAAAAGACCCTGATGTTGGGAAAGATTGAAGGTGGGAGGAGAAGGGAACAACAGAGGATGAGATGGTTGGATGGCATCACTGACTCAATGGACATGAGTTTGACAGCTCTTGGAGTTGGTGATGGACAGGGAAGCTGGGCATGCTGCAGGGGTTGCAAAGAGTCATAAACAACTAAGTGACTGAACTGTACTGACCGAAAGAAAGAGGGAAGGCAAGTATAAAAAGCATAGGAATATAAAATGTGATATGCTGCTGCTGGTGCTAAGTCGCTTCAGTTGTGTCCGCCTCTGTGTGACCCCATAGACGGCAGCCCACCAGGCTCCCTCGTCCTTGGGATTCTCCAGGCAAGAACACTGGAGTGGGTTGCCATTTCCTTCTCCAATGCATGAAAGTGAAAAGTGAAAGTAAAGTCACTCAGTTGTATCCAACTCTTAGCAACCCCATGGACAGCAGCGTACCAGGCTTCTCTGTCCATGGGATTTTCCAGGCAAGAGTACTGGAGTGGGGTGCCATTGCCTTCTTCAAAATTGTGAATAAGATACTATAAATATGTAGGTATATGTGTATGTGTGTGTGTGTACAGAAACACATACACATATACATATATTCACAATAAATGTAAACATTCAATTCACCAATTAAGACACTAACTTTCAGAGTGCAATTTCAAAAATCCAGCAATACGCTGACTGCTTCCAAGAGAGAAACCTAAACATAATGGCACAGACACATTAAAAGCAAATAGTGGGAAAAATGGCATACCAGGAAATTTTAAAAATATTTTTATGTATTTATTCATTTGGTTTTGCTGAGTCTTAGTTGTGGCATGTGGAATCTTTGATCTTCATTGTAGCAATTGAAATCTTTAATGCAGCTTTTGAGAGCTTTTAGTTATAGCGTGCAAACTCTTGTTTGCAACACGTGGACTCTGATTCCCTGAACAGGGATTGAACCCAAACCTCCTGCATTGGGAGCATGAAGTAGCTACTGGACCACCAGGGAAGTCCCCAGGAAAATGTTAGCCAAAAGAGAGTTGGTATCACTATATTTTTTGAAGTATAGTTAATTTACCGGTGTCACTATGTTAATATCAGACCAAACAATAAAATTAATAATACTAGGGATGAAAGAGGAGATTGAAAAATCTGGCTTAAAATGCAATATTCAAAAAACTAAGATCATGGCATCCGGTCCCATCATTTCATGGCAAATAGATGGGAAATAGTGGAAACAGTAGCAGATTTTATTTTCTTGGGCTTTAGAATCACTGCAGATGGTGACTGTAGCCAGGAAATTAAAAGACACTTGCTCCTTGATAGAAAAGCTATGGCAAATCTAGAGAGTGTAATAAAAAAGCAGACATCACTTTGCTGACAAAAGTCCATCTAGTCAAAGCTATGGTTTTTCCAGTAGTTGTGTATGGATGTGAGAGTTGGATCATAAAGAAGGCTGAGCGCCAAAGAAATGATTCTTTCAAATTGTAGTGTTGGAGAGAAGACTCTTGAGAGTCCCTTGTACTGCAAGGAGAGCAAACCAGTCAATCCTAAAGGAAATCCCTCTGAATATTCATTGGAAGGACTGATGCTGAAAATGAAGTTCCAATACTTTGGCTACCTAATGTAAAGAGCCAACTCAGTGGAAATGATGCTTATGCTGGGAAAGACTGAAGGCAGAAGGAAAAGAGGGTGACAGGATGAGATGGTCGAGTGGTATCACTGACTTAATGGACATGAGTATGAGCAAACTCCAGGAGATAATGAAGGACAGGGAAGCCTGGTGTGCTAGTCTATGGGGTTGCAAACAGTTGGACACAACTTAGTGACTGAACAACAATAGCAGGAATAAAATAATTACTTAAAAACAAAATAACATGCATAAACACAGAGTGAAAGAAATATGCAAAATTGAAAATTGCCTTTGAGCTGGCAAATACTGATTACATATTTTCTAATATTAATGTTTGAATTGAAGTAGTATTATAAAATTATTTGAACAAAAATTTCTCTATATTTGTTGGATGGATGAGCAAATGCATGAATATACAAATAAAAAACATACCTTAATGCATAAAGGTACCAGAAGACTGTGTTAGGAAATTAGAGTTTCTCCTATGTTATTTAAACTTCCATGCATGCACTCGTGACATCTGGCTTTATGTTGTAACATTTTAAATTTAGAGTCACAAGTCTACATAATACTTTGCTGTTAAATTAAAAAAAACACAGTTTGAGGAAATAAAAATATTTAAACCATATATTTTCTGGAATTCTTAGATCACCTTTTAAAAATTGAAGCAGTTCATATTGAGAAGTTGTCATATTTGGCACTGAGAAATATTGAACAAAATTATTTCCATCTCCATTTAGCACCTCACAATACTGAGATCAGGTTTTGTTTATCCACATTGGCAAGTCCTAAGCTGGAAACAAAAATGTGTTAGTCAAATCTCTTCCATTTGTCTCCACTACTGGTATTTATAGAAGGGATTATGAATAATATGAACATACCAGTTATCTGGGCTGACATATATTTCAAAGAGCAATGCCCTAAAATATTATGCGAAAGATAAACAGTAGAATGCTTCTAATTAAAAATGTACACTGTAGTTGCAAGGAGTTGGTCCCTTAATCAACCCCTGGTTTTAACTTAAGCAAATATATTGAAAATATGGCTGTAAAGCTAAGCTACATAAGCCTTTCTTCTAAATCTGCCTGCAGGCATTAATGCTCAGATTTGAGATGGCATCCTTATTTGCTAAGTGCAAAGATGGTTACAAAAGAGCTTTTCTCACTTTGAGGATAAAAGCTAACGTATTCTTTAATTTTGGTTACTGCCTGGCTCCTCTCAGCACCATAATAGTTATTTGGCTCAAACCCAAAAAGTAGCAATGCAGTGCTTACATGTCTATGGATCAAAATTAGATGAAAAATTGCTGTTTCTCATCTCCAAAGCTATTTGCTGCACATTTTATAACCCTCAAGATGCCTTTTGTAATACATGATAACAGAGCCAACTGCAGCATCTGCCTGGAAAGAGATTACTTTAATTATGGACTCAATGTCCTATTTTCTGCAAGTGATCCCCAGAGACAGGCTTCCTGCCGGAGGAGAGGTGCAAGGATGCACATTAAAGCTTACATGTCAACCATGAAGAGGTGGATAAAGTAAGACAAGGACACCCATAAACTGC
Organism: Aepyceros melampus; assembly: GCA_006408695.1. NCBI lineage: Eukaryota > Metazoa > Chordata > Mammalia > Artiodactyla > Bovidae > Aepyceros > Aepyceros melampus. The sequence continues at coordinate 296,016 of SJXQ01003979.1, read as the reverse complement.
CTTCATTTTCCTACTCTGTAATGTGATGGAAGAGTCTATAGTGATAGGTTTTTAATTATTCCAGCATCTGTTCTTATGGACTTCTGATGGTAAGGGCAACACAAGCTTATAAAAGAGCAAAACCTTTAACAACTCTGTACAAGAAACACTATATTTAAAAGGTTAGATAAAACATCATGTTCTTTAAACTTTCTTCTTCCAAATTGAAAAATATAGGTGCTTTATTAGTAGCATGTTATAATATTATTAGAAAGTGAACCTGAGTGGTTTTCTTGTCAATCTCATTCTTGATAACACATCAAGTGCCTCATTATTAAGAATTCATTTGCCATTAAGTATAGTAGAACTGCTAATAATGAATTTCATTTAGGATCAATGTGTATATCTTGTATATTTCTATGGAAGTTCTTGTAATTTAACACTGATTTAACATTATAAATGGACACTTAAAGTAAATTGTTACCTTGTTTTTATTAATATTAATTACAAAATTAGATTCCTTGATGGATAACTTTTCAGAGAATAGTGTGTGGTTTTTCTTTTTAAAAGCATAGCACATACTCAATAGGATATTTGGGATTCCATCTGATTTCTCAAAAACTATAAGCATATTTTGAATTTCCTTAAATATGGGGGATTATGGAAGAGTAACCATGGGAATTAATTTTAAACTTCAAAAGGAATTTAAGGGATTTGGCATGGAATAATTTTGTGTAGAAGAGGAAAAATGGAACAGAAAAATGTACCTACAGTCATATTAGGGGAAAACTTCAAATCTTTTAATATTACACCAACCATGACATTCATTATTTTTTGGTGTTAAAGTTAAATGCTATTAATATTTTATACTTTGATAAAGAAATCTAAGTAAGTTTATCTTAGGGCATTTTAAATGGTAACATTTAACTCTAAAAAAATTAAAATAAAATATTTGATATTTCAGACTTCCAGTGGATAAATTTTTTAAGTGTGTTGAAATGGATAGTTTTACAAGTTTTTTTATATTATATATCTTGTAAATGAACAATTGAATATATATTATCTATATATCATCAGAATTTATAAATAGGATAGATTTGGTGTCCATTTCTGTTTAAAGATCTTGGATATAAGGAATTAAAGTAATATGTATGGATTTATTGGAAAATAGAAACCTATTAGAAGAAACTGAGAGTATAAATAACTGTACTAAATTGTCAATACTAAGAAAATAATTCCTGATAATAAATTTTTATAGTTTACCATTGAAACATCGATTTTTAAAATTTTATACAGTGGTTCTGTGTGTGTTGTGCAATCAGAATTCCCACACAAATAAATAGCAAGGGGAGATTTCTAAACGGCTCACTTGGAGCATGAGATGACCTCTTCTAAGATCAAAGAGAATCAGAATTTTCTCTTGAGGAGTATTTATTTTGTAATTTCAGTGCCAATTGCACTTTGGTGACTGCAAATAAGACTTAGAATAATAGATTTATCATTTAATCCAAGTGTTATATTTGGAATATATGTTTTTTTCCCCTGCCAATTGTTTGTTTGCAGACATTGCTCTTTGTAAAAATGTCATGTTAATTGTTTTTGACTTTCAGTATTTTATGTTTGAGTCGGGATGTAAATTCCTTAATTTTGACTTATAATTTAAAAGAATGATGGTAAATAAATACATGCTGCAGACAGGCTTTGTTTTTCACATTTAAACTTGACAGTAAAAACTACTTCTTTTTAAATGTTTTAAGATAATTATATGACTGTAAAAGCATTATTTATGTAGTGAAGAAAACATTTAAAACTACAGCTAGGTGAATACCTATGCATATATACACATTTACATGCCCTTTGGCACTTGTTCCCCTGTGTATGTGTGCATGCATGTGTGTGTACACAGACACACACACCCGCACGCGTGCATGTGTGCATATTCCCGTTAACTCATGAATAAGAATACTAGGTATCTTAAGCCTTATTTTTCTAGATATATATATGTGTTCGGTTTTATTTATTTATTTTTCAATAAAACTGGGTTTCTACCATACATTCTGTTTTCTAATCTAGCTTTGTTTTAAACCTAATGTAACATTATAAATGTTTTCCTAATAAACCTCCATCTACAACATCATCAGGATAGTATTCTATTATATGGCTGTGCTATATTTAATTAATTCCTTATTTATGGACATTTTGCATGTTTCCAATGTTTACTATTGTAACAGCTTTATGATGAACAATCTTATACCTAATGCTTTTTGCACACTCCTAATTATGAAAGCATATTATTTTCATGTTAAATTATCAAGTCAACCTGATTAAAATGAAAAGCTAAGCTATGCAGTCAACCCAGTTAAAATAAAATCATATTATGATCTTTGTACAAAGGCCAGCATCACAAAGACAGTAGTTAACTTTTCATTTTTTAACAGTAATAGTTCTATTTGATAGATACTGATAGATTAAGGTAGTGTCAGTTTCCTTATCTTTGTTCTAACTACCTAGTCATCACTTTAATTAAGAAAACATTGTTTCTAACCTTGCAGTATTTTCTGTTCCATTGTTAAGTTTCAATAAATGCCTTTTAAACATCTGTTTTATAAGGCAAACTAATTCAGTTGAAATTCTGTCCCTCTTCTAAAGCTCACTGGAATGCATAGCCTGGCAACTAACTTATCACTAGTAAGTGAGCCTGTTAGTCTAATGCGTATATATTTTTAAGTATCTTTGTTATTCAGCTGTATAATTTTGTGTGTGTGTGTGTGAGGAAAACATAAGGAATGTAAATTTCATTAGTAAATGAGAGTGGCTTTATTATATAAATATTCACCTACTAAATTCTTAATTATTTAATGTTTATAGGCCACCCACTCCAGTGTTCTTGCCTGGAGAATGCCAGGGACGGGGGAGCCTGGAGAATCCCAGGGACAGGGGAGCCTGGTGGGCTGCCTTCTTGGGGTCATACAGAGTCGGACATGACTGAAGTGACTTACAGCAGCAGTAAAACCTTTAAAATCGTCATGAGTGATGACACATACATCTTTCTATTTCTTAATGCTACTTTTTGTAGCATTGTGATTGTCCTTTCTTCCATATTCTAATTAGCCTTTACTGGGAAACTAGATTCTTAAAATAAATATCTTTGAGCTTTTCCCAAAGGAAGTCCTAAAGACTGATTCTTAGACATCATGGTTTATTGTACAAATATGATTAATATTGACCATTTTAACTATTTAGAAGATTCAATAAAATAATGTCTTTTTCATCTTGGTAATGCCTTTTCCACCCTTATTTCTGCCATTTCTATATCAAAAGCAAGGAATCACATCAATAGAAAGAGCCTGTCCACATATTTAGTGCCATGACCTGAAGCTTTGGATATCTGTCTGCCCAATGCACTGGTCTCAATGCACTGATATATAAATCATATAGAAGTGAGAGTTCACAGTGAAATATTCAAGTTTATGTGTACACTAGATTCTTCCAGGGAAGAAATGCTGGCTTCATGTGTATAAATTGTAGAATGATAACTGTAAACATGAGTAAGCAGAAGAGCGACAAAATTGGTATCAATATGTAGACAAGTGAAGATCTGCAAGAGGAAATAAAATTTTAATTGTTCTTACAAAATTAGGATCTATGTGTTATCAGTTTTATACCAAGAGGTAGACCGTGGAAACAATTGTGGACTCAGTCTCCCAACTGGCCATATGGCTTCCGTGACCCTCTAAATTCCGGGAAGCCTCTCAAGGGGCAGTGGAAAGAGAAAAATCACAGATAGCAGTTGCTGGAAGAGTGGTTACATGTCAGATAAAATTGTATTTTTATGGGGTCTAAATTATATCAGTCCTGATGGAAAGGCCTTGGAAAGTGTGTTTGTGTTTCCAGAAGAAGAAGTCTCTGGGAAACTACTATAAGTCAACTTTTTTATGAGGTAATTTTCTATATCTGATCTTTTTGTATTTATTCAAAAGGAAAGATGGTTTAAATTTTGGGGGTTTTTTTTAGTTAATTTTTATTTTTTAGTTTGTTTTGTTTTACAATACTGTATTCGTTTTGCTATACATTGACATGAATCAGCCACGAGTGTACATGAACTCCCAATCCCGACTCCCACCTCCCCCCTCCCGCCCCACACCTTCTCTCTGGATTATCCCTGTGCATCTGTCCCAAGCATCCTGCATCCTGCATCGAACCTAAACCGGCGATTCATTTCACTTATGATATCATACATGTTGCACTGCCACTCTCCCAAATCATCCCACCCTCTCCCTCTCCCACAGAGTCCAAAAGGCTGTTCTATACATCTGTGTCTCTTTTGCTGTCTCACGTACAGGTTTATCATTACCATCATTCTAAATTCCATATATATGTGTAAGTATGCTCTATTGGTGTTTTTCTTTCTGGGTTACTTCACTCTGTATAATCGGCTCCAGCTTTATCCACCTCATTAGAACTGATTCAAATGTATTCTTTTTAATGGCTGAGTAATACTCCACTGTGTATATGTACCGAGCTTTTTTTTTTTTGAACATAATGACACCTGTCTTGAGAGCTATAGCCTCCTTTTCTAATTCCACACTTGGAAAATAAAGGTAAAATTCTAGAGCATACTGAAAAACCTTTTTTCATAGTTCCCTAAAATAGTTCATTAAGTATTTAGGAAAGTTATGACCAACCTAGAAAGCATATTGAAAAGCAGAGACATTACTTTGCCAGCAAAGGTCCAGCTAGTCAAGGCTATGGTTTTTCCAGTGGTCATGTATGGATGTGAGAGTTGCACTGTGAAGAAAGCTGAGCACTGAAGAATTGATGCTTTTGAACTGTGGTGTTGGAGAAGACTCTTGAGAGTCCCTTGGACTGCAAGGAGATCCAACCAGTCCATTCTAAAGGAGATCAGTCCTGGGTGTTCTTTGGAAGGAATGATGCTAAAGCTGAAATTCCAGTACTTTGGCCACCTCATGCGAAGAGCTGACTCATTGGAAAAGACTCTGATGCTGGAAGGGATTGGGGGCAGGAAGAGAAGGGGATGACAGAAGATGAGATGGCTGGATGGCATCATGGACTCAATGGACGTGAGTCTGAGTGAACTCCGGGAGTTGGTGATGGACAGGGAGGCCTGGTGTGCTGCAATTCATGGGGATGCAAAGATTCAGACACAACTGAGCGACGGAAATGAACTGAACTGAAGTGTTTTTAATGAAAGATTTTATCAGAGGATTTAAATATCAAATACTTTTGAAATACATTTTTGTTGTTTCAGATCCATTTACCCAAAACTTTTTAGTACAGCAGTGTTGGGAATGAGCATGGCCTTATGTAATTAGTATCTAAAATATTTTGCTGTTTTCTCATGCAAGTTTTCAAAATAACGTACTTCAGTGTGCCAGTTTTTAAGTCTTTGAGTTTAAAATATAACTTACAGAGTGACTACTAAAACTGTTATTATTGTGGCACTTTTGTTGCACCTCTGCCAGTTCACAAGAATGAATTCCCAGCACCCATAATGCTAATCCACCAGTGAAAATTTTGTTTTAAGTATGAAATTGTCACAATATCCAATAACAGTAGTTGACCAAGAAATATGAATTCCTGGAAAATGAAATGGTTAAATTAATGAAATTGTAGTAAATATAGTAATGATACTCACTTCTGTTCAGTTGCTCAGTTGTGTCCGGCTCTTTGCGACCCCATGGATTGCAGCAAGCCAGGTTTCCCAACTCCTGGAGCTTGCTTAGACTCATGTCATTGAATTGGTGATGCCACCCAACCATCTCATCCTCTGTCATCCCCTTCTCTTCCCTTCAGTCTTTCCCTGCATCAGGGTCTTTTTTAGTGAGTCAGTTCTTCACATCAGGTGGCCAAAATGTTGGAACTTCAGCTTCAGCATCAGTCCTTCCAATGAATATTCAGGACTGATATCCTTTAGGATTGACTGGTTTGATCTCCTTGCAGTCCAAGGGACTTTCTAGAGTCTTCTCCAGCACCACAGTTCAAAAGCACCAATTCTTCGGCGCTCAGCTTTCTTTATGGTCCAACTCTCACATCCATACATGACTACTGGAAAAACCATTGCTTTGACTAGACAGGCCTTTGTTGGCAAAGTATTGTCTCTGCTTTTTAATATGATATCTAGGTCGGTCATAACTTTCCTTCAAAGGAGTAAGCATCTTTTAATTTCATGGCTGAAATCACCATCTGCAGTGATTTTGGAGCCCAAGAAAATAAAGTCTGTCACTATTTCCATTGTTTCCCCATCTGTTTGCCATGAAGTGATGGGACCAGATGCCATAATCTTAGTTTTCTGAATGTTGAGTTTTAAGGCAGCTTTTTCTTTCATAGATATTTACTTTTCACTTGCTTCATCAAGTTAAATTCATGACTTGACTTTAAATCTGAGTAAAACTGCATTTTAAAGACATCCACCCAGTTGCCTGTCTTAGTAACTTAAAAACATATGCACAGATTTATCTTGTTTTACTCTGGAAAAAGTAAAACTTTCATATGTCATCATGAAGTGTGTAAAACTTTGTAATGTCAGATATTAACCAAAATATATTATATGGCTGATAGTTGAATTTTTTGAGTATTTGAAAATGGAAAAAAATGGATTTCATAGCAAAATCAACTCAGAAATAGCTGTATAGTAGTATTTGTCTGCATTACTGCAAATTCAGTTACTTCCATGAACAAATCTTTTCAGTATATAAAGTTGCTTGAGTCACAGTTGGGCAACCAACAGGTGACAATGAAAAATCATACAGCAAAGATTCCAACATACATTTGTATTATCTCAAAGGTTGCTTATGTTTCTTTCTTCACTTTCCTCCATCTTTAATTGCCTTTGCAACTGGCCATTCCTCTGGATAACTAATGATGTATAAGTTAACTTGGATAATGCTATCTTTTTAGAAACATTGCCAAGAAGGTGTGTTATTGATAAGAAGAGAGTTTTCTTAGCATGGAAAAACTTTAAGTTCTAAAAGTAGCTAGAACAAACTAAACTCTTATTTTAAAGATAAGGAAACTGAGGCCCAGAGAGGTTGATTCAACATCACAGAGCCAGGTGATGACATAGTAGAACCCAAGGCTTCTGTTTCCTTCCTTCTTCATCATACCATGCTGATTCTTCTGGGTCCTCTGGGCCCTCAGAGGGCACTGCAGGCATACTCCACCCACCTGCTCTCCATCTTTGTTCTAGTTATTAATACAGCAAAGACAGGGAGAAACATTACACCTAAACCCAGTACTGATCCCTAACTGCTGATGAAAATGGAAACAGTTTATTTGGATTTATTAATCTATTAGACTGTGACTTTATATTCTAGATTTTCTGAGACAGGCTTGATTTCAGGTAACTATATTATTTCTAATAAGGTCATTTGTTTAATATATAGCACTAACTCATATACATATATGTATATATAATTATGAGTTTCCTATATAAACACATAAAAATATAGGATTTAATCTTCATTTGTTAACAGTCCATCAGAATAAACTTCCAAATTAGGAAAAAAAATCTTTTGTCAGATTATCCATCCTTATTTTTATTTAAGAACATATGATTCCCTAGGTACTCTCTGTGTGCCATCTACTAAGTTGCTAGTCTCTTTGCCTCATTCTTCTTAATTAATTTCATAGCACTGTTATGAAATAAGCTATATTATTATCTCCATTTTACAGATGAGCAATTAGAGGCTTGGGGTACTTAATAGCATTCTCATTACACAGCTAGTTTATATAGCTAGTAAGAGGCAGGATTGCAACTCAGGTTTAGCTGGGGCTAATATGAGCCCTTAATTGATGCTTTTCCAATGACTACACAAAGTTAATTATTACTATATGTAAATTAGAACAAGTGAACAAGAAAAGAAAAAAAAAGGCTTACTATAAAATATTATAGTCTGGAGTCTACTTATATGGTAATGGTTAATAAATTGATTAAGAATTATTGAGTGTTTAGGAAAACCACTATTTGGAGAAAAGGGGGAAAATAAAATTTTTAATAAAAGAAAAAGACGTGGTCTTCTGATTCATTGAAGGAGTCAAAACTGGCATGTTATAATAGAAAAATACAGGAAAAAAGATGAGAAAAATACAGTGAAAGGAGATCTTCAAGTCTTCCTTCTTTCCTCAGAGACCTTCTTACTGATATACTACTTGTATTCCATGTGTAAAATTTTATTACTGTGCTCATGGCATCACCTTCAGTTTTCTGGACTCATCTGGAGATTTTACTTATATGGAAAATCCAATTTTCCAACCATATTTAAATAATGAAGCATTTTGTATACATATATATGCAAACATGCATGTGTCCTAAGTTGCTTTAGTTGCATCTGACTCTTTGTGACCCTATGGACTGTAGCTTGCCAGCCTCCTCTGTCCAGGGGATTCTTCAGGCAAGAATACTGAAGTGAGTTGCTATGCCCTCCTCCAGGGGATATTCCAAGCCCAGGTTTCCTGCATTGACAGGTGGGTTCTTTACCGCTAGTGCCACCTGGGAAGCACATTCATGGCTTTTAAAAATACTATGCCAGTCCAGGTTTGATGCAGGATGCAGGATGCTTGGGACTGATGCACGGGGATAATCCAGAGGAGGGTGTGGGGCGGGAGGGGGGAGGTGGGGGTCGGGAGTGGGAGTTCATGTACACTCGTGGCTGATCCATGTCGATGTGTAGCAAAACGAATACAGTATTGTAAAGCAAAACAAACTAAAAAAAAAAATTTAATTAAAAAAAATACTATGTATCCTTGCTTTAAAAAAGTAAAGACAATCAGATTGACATGTTAGGTTCTCATGTCATTGACTTCTTTGTCTCAGTTTTCTTATCTGGAGACAAAGTTACTTCTATTTAGCATTTTCCTAATTCATTTAGGGAAAATCATGAAGAATTGCTTCAGTATATGCCTCCTTGATACTCCTAGGTGTCAGTAATCATAAAGACGTAAAGCATTGTCTGTTGGCTATTATCTTTTCTCAGTTCCTGTGCAGTTTTACTTCAAATTGACAAGGATGTGGATGTTATCACATAACAGTAAACAAAACAACTGGTCAGAGGATCATAGAGGATAATTAGCCATGTGTATAGCAAGAGAACAGGTTTCCAATGACCTTCCAGGGGGGACTAATGTCACATCTATATTAACATCCTCATTATTGACCTGAAACAAGAGAAAACAGCAAGTTAATTAAATTCTTAGATGATGCTAAATGATTAAGTGCTTGTTACTAAATTCCAGTGAGAAGAGAAAATTCAAAAGGTCCCTAGAGAATGTTAGAAGATAGTCTAGAAATAACAGTGATAAAATTGAACCTTAAAAATGCAAGCAGATATATCTAGAGAGGAAGTCATTTTAAACACTAACATTAGATAAGTTTGAATTAGAATGCAGTGGTGATAAAAGAAGCCTTAAGAGGATGTTAAGCCGAACATTAAACATAAGCTTGAAATGTAATATAGTTAAAATGCTACTATATCTAGGACCCTTATATTCAGATTCTATATAATGGCATCAGATTAACACTCTGCTGATGAGACCTCATTTAGAGTTCCTTGGTTACAGATTACAAAGCAGTAAGAAAAAGGAAAGATTAGTCTTTATTATATGTATGCACAATACTTCAGCCCATTTTGTGCTAGCCAGCTACAAAATGAAAAAAAAAAAGAATTATTTTCCTTCAAAATACATCCCTTACCTGTCTGAAATAGTGCATGAGATTTTCATCTTTAAGATCCACTACTTTTGGTTAGGTTACTGTTCCAACTGTTCCCATTTAATTGTACACTAGTTGCCTGGGAAGAATAAATCTGGAAATGAATTTGTTTGAAACACTCTTTAGCAACCAAGTGGCCGAGGCAGGAGTCTGAGTAGAGGAGGCAGGACAGACAAATGTGTGGCACTGGGGAATCTGTACGAAGGTTGGAAGGGCTAGGGGCCAGATGGTGTCCCCTTGGGCAGCTAGAGGACTTGTTTCTGAGAACCTGGGGAGAGAGAGTGGCTGGGGGTGAGGGTTCCTCATGAGGTAGAAACTGGTGAGGGGTGAAGAGGTTAGTGAAACTCACTTGAACTCCTTGTTTTCTGATGCACCTAAGAAGGCAAAATGGCTAATTGTTATCTATTTTCTACTGGTCCTGTAGAGGCAACAAGGCATTTGCCTTTCATTTTGAAATGAAACATTTGAATAACTAGCCTCATTGTCACCAGCTTATTCCTCACAGAAATGCTGTTAGCTCATTCAAGTGCTTTATGGCAGAATCATTATGTCACTCACTGGATAGACTCATAATTTGTGACACTAAAAAAGTTCTATTGGATTTTAATACGTGAAATGTGTTTCCCTCTGATGAAAGAAGTTTTAGGGTTGATTTTTTTTTTAATTGTGTTATGTCTGCCGAGGGAAATTCACAATGAATTAATTCTGCTCAATGAATTTTTGCTCTTATAAAAAATTGTTTTAATGCCAAACATTGCCTGTTCTGAATATTGTACCAGAGGCATTTATTTACAACCTGGTACATATGTAGTTTGAGCTTCTTAGCATAACTTACAGTGAATTAATGACTTGTTATTTATTGCTCAGGCACTCTTTGGGAGTGATTTATAGGGCTGTGCTGTGCACTGGCGGTTACTTTTCAGTTCTGTGCTGACTGTCTCATCAATATCATTAAATGAATTCACAGTGACACAGCTCTGCTACTGTAGTTTTTGATATGAGGGATAACTGAACATAAATCAGGACTTATGTTTAATTCATAAGATGTACCAATCTCTCATGGAGGCGTGAGTTAGGTTAGAGGATGTCACAGATGTATTTCTCAGTACCTCTTGTGATTAAACCCAAGCTTTTCTGTATGGCTGTATGCACTAGGTAAAAATAATAGGTTGCTATACACTATGCCATTTTTCAGGTAAATGCAATTTATTTTTATTTAGGTATGATTGGTTTCTATTGTTGTCCCACCAGTGGGATATATTTTTGAAAGTAATACTGAGAGAGCTGTAATGAAAGAACAGTTACTTCAAGTTTGTAATTCTTATATATTCTTTAAGTAGTTCAATATTAATTAATAACTACAATTTATTTTTTAATCCTATGTTTCAAAATGTTTTTTAAAAATAGAATAACTGAACATTCATGCCATGTCAAAATATTTTAACTTTAAAAATAACTATGAGAAAATAAGCCTGTTTATCTTTCCTTATTAGTCCAGTCCAAGAAAAGGAAAATATTACATGTTAATATGCTGTAAGGAAAGTCAGTCCCCTTCTTGTTTGAAAGCAAACAACTATACAGAATATAGAAATCAAGATATGTCAGTTTCCTAAAAAAAAAAAAAAAAGTGACAAAAATGAACTCTTCTAGTGTCGGAAGAATTTCCCTGGCATTGTTATCCTTGCTGCAGTGTCCGATATTTATTCTTTCAGCCAAACACTCTGAATGCACTGTAATCCATGCAGAAGACATGATTTTTTTTCTCCTGGAGAGAAGGGTAATCTGACTCTAGCCGTGCTGCTACCAGGGCGCTGGGGTAATGGTGAGATTGCCAGGCTGTCGAGCCTCGTCACTGGCCCGCTGTGGAGCCCTGTGATCAGCTCTGCAGACTGTCACAAAGAAAGAATGTGATATGTTCCTGCCAAAGAAAATAATTCCAACATATGAAGAAACTGACACAAATGTCTTCTCCTCCTTCCTCTGGTTACAGTTGATTAGACCTAGCTTGAGGTCGTGATGATTTTAAGACCTACTTATTTGGGCCTTGCTCTGAAAAGAAGATGGATGAGCTATTGCTTTCAAGGCCCAACTGACAAAAGGATGAGAGGAAATGACATTACTTAGTAGTGTAATAAGTAACTGATTTCATAATGCTTAGGGCAAAGGGCAGAGTAAATGCACGCAGGAGAGTAGAGGGGGCCCAGGGCATGTCAGCAGAGGGCAAAGAAAGCAACACTGGAGAACTGAGGACTAGGTGTTTTGGAGGGGAACATTACTAAAATTACTAAAGAAAAGGAGTTGGTAACAGCAGGATAATCAAAGTAGTTCCTTCTGGTATAACTGTGAGATAAAGAATTTATTAAAAAGTAGTATATTTCTGTAAACAGTATCAATCAGAAAATATATGATTCCTGGAATTTGTATCATTTAGGAGTAGGTTCTACTCCTACTCATAAGAGAAAATCTGACTTGTGGCTTTAAAAAAATGCAAGTCGGACATATATTAAGTTAACCTCAAGAATGCATTCCAATATACATTAGGTACAAATATTATTTGATTCTGCTTTTACAAAACGGACTTCCCAGGTGGCACAAGTGGTAAAGAACCAGCCTGCCAGTGCAGGAGATGTAAGAGATATAGGTTCCATCCCTGGGTTGGGAAGATTCCCCTGGAGGAGGGCATGGCAATCCACTCCAGTATTCTTGCCTGGAGAATCCCATGGACAGATGAGCCTGGCAGGCTACAGTGCACAGGGTCGGACAGAGTCAGACACGACTGAAGCAAATTAGTACATACAAGGTACCTAGAATAGTCAAATTCATAGTCAGAAAGTGCATTGGTAGATGCCAGGGGCCAAGGGTGGGGGTAGTGGGTGGGGGGCATAGGGACCTAGTGTTTAAAGGGGATAGAGTTTCAGTTTAGGAAGGTGAAAAATGGAGCTGGATGATGGTGAGAGTTACACAACAGATGAATGTGCTTAGTGCCACTGAACAGTGTGGTTAAATATGGTTAAAGTAGTCTGTTTTATATTATGTGACTTTTACCTCAATAGAAAAAAATTGTTAAAAAAAATACAAGTCTGTTTTCCTGTCACATATTCTACCGTGTGTCTGTGTGTGTGCACATGTGTGCATGTTTTTGCTGTCCATGGGACAACAGGGGTCGTTTTTTAGCTGATTCTTTCAGAATTTTCTTCTGTATCTCTACATAACATGCTTATTTTGCCAGTGCTTCGTTTTCCAGTTTTAGGTATTATCTCTTGATTTTCTACAATGGGAGACTGGATGTTATTTTGTGATTTTGGTTGGATCAATATAAATGGTCTATAATATTGATTATGTAAATACCATTCAGAACTGAGTCATATACTGCACTGTAATTTCCTTCCCTGCTTAAGTTTTTGATTTCCCCAGAATTAATAATTTCCTTGTTTTTTATTTGCTTTCTTTTCTAAGTATTTCTATCTCCACTAGTTCTCTCAACACATTTGAACCTATTAGGTTTTCCATCCATTTAAACTTCCCAAGACTCTTTCCTGTAGCTCCTGGACTGTTCTAATCTGGACTGGCCACTCTCTGGGACGGCTGCACAGCCAGTACCCTGGGATGTCCTCAATATCTCACTCACTTTGCTTCTCTAGTTTTCTTTATTTTAATATTCCTCTTTCTTGATATATTCCCTGCAGCCTCTTCAGCTTCTGTCATTGTTATTGATTTGTTATTTGAAAGATAGCATCCTCCAGTAAATTCTTGAGTAGGAAAAAAGGTTTTGAGACTTTGTAGGTTTGAGAATGTCTTAATTCTACCTCTTGATTGATAGGTTGATTGTGTATAGAATTATCCTGTGGAAATGTTTCCCTCAGGACTGGAAGGGGATTCTTCAGTACCTTCTAGCCCTCAGTATAGCTTGAGAAGACCAAGGCCATTCTGATTCTTCATCCTTTCTAAGAAAAGTTTTGTTCTTTACCAAGTTAGGATTTGTGGGATTTCTAATGCTGTAGACTATTATGGCTTTGTTTTTATTCATTCTGCTAGAACCTCAGTGGGCTCTTCCATATGCAAATGCATGCTCTTCAGGACTAGGGAATTCTATTGAATTATGTTACTGAGGATCTGTCCTATTCCTATCCCCATTTTCTCTACTCTCTTTCTGCTTCTGCTGCTGCTGCTAAGTCGCTTCAGTCATGTCTGACTCTGTGCGACCCCAGAGATGGCAGCCCACCAGGCTCCCCTGTCCCTGGGATTCTCCAGGCAAGAACACTGGAGTGGGTTGCCATTTCCTTCTCCAATGCATGAAAGTGAAAAGTGAAAGTGAAGTCGCTCAGTCATGTCTGACTCTTAGCGATCCCATGGACCACAGCCCACCAGGCTCCTCCATCCATGGGATTTTCCAGGCAACAGTACTGGAGTGGGGTGCCATTGCCTTCTCCCTACTCTCTTTCTGGTATGCCTCTATCATGATGTTTGACATTTTGTACAGATCCTGTTTTCTTTACTTTTTGCTTTTCTTCCTACCTTGTTGTCTTTTTGCTCTACCTTCTGAGTGACTATGCCAACACCTTTGACTGTGTGGATCACAATAAACTGTGGAAAATTCTGAAAGAAATGAGAATACCAGGCCACCTGACCTGCCTCTTGTGAAACCTATATGCAGGTCAGAAAGCAACAGTTAGAACTGGACATAGAACAACAGACTGGTTCCAAATCAGAAAAGGAGTACGTCAAGGCTGTATGTTGTCACCCTGCTTATTTAACTAACATGCAGAGTACATCATGAGAAACACTGGGCTGAAAGAAGCACAAGCTGGAATCAAGATTGCTGGGAAAAATATCAATAACCTCAGATATGCAGATGACACCACCCTTATGGCAGAAAGTGAAGAGGAACTAAAGAGCCTCTTGATGAAAGTGAAAGAGGAGAGTGAAAAAGTTGGCTTAAAGCTCAACATTCAGAAAACGAAAATCATGCCATCTGGTCCCATCACTTCATGGGAAATAGATGGGGAAACAGTGAAACAGTGTCAGACTTTATTTTTGGGGGCTCCAAAATCACTGCAGATGGTGACTGCAGCCATGAAATTAAAAGATGCTTACTCCTTGGAAGGAAAGTTATGACCAATCTAGATAGTATATTCAAAAGCAGAGACATTACTTTGCCAACAAAGGTCCATCTAGTCAAGGCTATGGTTTTTCCAGTGGTCATGTATAGATGTGATAGTTGGACTGTGAAGAAAGCTGAGAGCTGAAGAATTGATGCTTTTGAACTGTGGTGTTAGAGAAGACTCTTGAGAGTCCCTTGGACTGCAAGAAGATCCAACCAGTCCATTCTAAAGGAGATCAGTCCTGGGTGTTCATTGGAAGGACTGATACTAAAGCTGAAACTCCAGTACTTTGGCCACCTCATGCAAAGAGTTGACTCACTGGAAAAGACTCTGATGCTGGGAGGGATTGGGGGCAGAAGGAGAAGGGGACGACAGAGGATGAGATGGCTGGATGGCATCACTGACTCGATGGACATGAGTTTGAATATACTCCGGGAGTTGAGGATGGACAGGGAGGCCTAGCATGCTGCAATTCATGGGGTTGCAAAGAGTCGGATACGTCTGAGCAACTGAACTGAACTGAGTGATTTTCTCAGCTTTATCTTCGAAATCCTTTATTGGTCTTTCAGCTCTGCTATATTTCAAGTTTCTAGTATGTTTTCCTTTTGAGTATTTATTTTTCATAGAAATATTTTAGCTGCACCATTTTTTAAATTTGTATCCTGTGTAATCTCTATTTTTTTATTTTTTTCTGTTGGTTTGTTTTAGCCCCTCTTTCATAATAAAGAATTTCCTCAAAAGTCCAGTGATCTTTAGTGATAAGACCCTACAAAATCATTAGGAAATTCTGTTGGAGAAGTGAGGAGGGATAGAGGTAGTGATGAGAAAGGTTGGCCTTTCTTTCAAAAGTAGCTGTCCTCACTGTGGGTTGGTCTGGCTTGGCTGATTGCTTGAGGATCTCAGATTTTAGTATCTTTAGATTTTTCTTTGGGCAAGACAGAGTTTCCAAAAGAGACGTTCCAATCACCTGAGGAAGGGTATACATCTAGTTTCCAGTCTTCTATGAGCCAATAAAGGAGTCGGGGATCTCACTTAGTATGTAAACTTTTATTTATTTCTATTTGCTTTGTGGTGGTCTGTCTTCAAATGTGCCTGGAGTTTCTGGAGAATAAACCTCCAGTCTTGCCAGTGTGATGAGGGCCTGTCACTGAGCTACCTCGAACTGAGGAGAGGAGCTCTTAAAGGAAGCTTCTTAAACAGACTTTAACAAAGGGTCTCTAACATCAGAGATGATACTAATTTCTGAGTCTCTTTCAGCCTACCCATTGCTGGCTTCAGATTTAGTGTTTCGGTGTGTTCTAGGTTAGTTATAGCTCATTCATCTGCTTTCCAGTATCTCAAATTTTGATGTTTTTGTCACCTCTCCTGTCTTCTTGGCTCTTTGGGATTTTGCCTTTTTCAAAAATCTTTTACTGTACTTTAGGGAGGTTTCAGGAAGGAGTGGATGTTAATGTTAGCATTCAATTCACCATCCTTAAAATCTGACTTCTCAGTTACCAATTATAACTAAATCTGAATGTCACCTCTTAGTCTCCCCATTCAGGCTAAAAGTCCTTATTTTGAGCTGCCATTGCACTTACTTTGTTGTCATTTCATGTGTCTCTCTCCATTAATCTGTGACGTCATTCACTTGAAAGCTGTGTGTTATTTGTCTTTCTCTCTCTAGTATTTGCATGGAGCCTGTAACACAGTGGGTGTCAGAAAATACTTGTTAATGAATGAGCATGGATGTTAGGATACTAAGGAAGAGATACTTTTCTTGACTTAACCTATCCTGAAGAGGTTATACTGACTCTTGAAAATTTAGTTGCAGTGGTACTTGATTGTTAAGGCCAAGAAAAAGAGAAATGAATTTTTGTTTTTATTTAAATAAGAGGTAATTTATTTTTCAGATTCTCTTGATGGTTATTAGTTCAGTGTTTATTTTTCTTCTTTGTTTTAGAATGTGAAAGAGTAAATTATATTTTAAGACTCTTTTTAAAAAAGTACTTACAGGGATCTCTGTTCCCTCTTGATACCAGGATAAGTACTTTAACCAGTGGCTTAACTGAGGTCTCCTTTCCCCTTTCTCCAATAACTATCCATAGATACAATGGTTATCTAGCACTTATCTCAGACGTTAGTGAAATATTTGGTTCTTTCTCTATTTTTCAAATACATTTTATAGTATTATGACCTTATATGAAAAACTAAGCATAATTTTATTTAAATTTCTGTAAGAATACGTACTACATTTTATTTATCAATGAATGGGGCATTTTTTCAGGATGGGTAAAAACTCCCTAAAAATATATAATCTTGATTATTCCTTATTCAGCAACTCAAAATCCATATGTTTCTTCCACATATTTTTTCTTTTGAGTTAAAAGAAATATATATATAAGTGATAGTGAGTCAGTATTCATCCCCATGGAATATCTGATAAGGAAAGCCCTTGGTTAAACGTTCCATTCTCCCTTCCAGCTCCTCCTTGCTTGTCTAGCATTTTTCTAAATACCTCTATGACCATATCCTCATATCCTTTAAGTACAAATCCAACCATTTTGGCTTATTATTCATTTTAAAACTGGATATGTGACCAATTAAAGTGCATTTTGACAAGTTTAAAGAGTCTGTGACCTAGGAAAATGTGAACAATCTGCACACCCCCAAGATCAAGCCACCATCTGACCAGTGGCTATTGTTAATAGAAGAACTTTTAGATTAGACCTAGAGATTATCATGTTAAGTGAAGTAAGTCAGACAGAGAAAGAAAGATATCATGTGATATCACTTACATGTGGAATCTTAAAAAAATAGTACAAATAAATTTACAAAGCATAAATAGACTCAGACATAGAAAACAAATTCATGATTACCAAAGGATATGTTAGGGGAGATAAATTAGGAGTTTGGGATTGCATATACACACCACTGTATGTAAAATAAACAGCATGGACCTACTGTTTAGCACAGGGAAGTATATTAAATATTTTGAGTAACCTATAATGGAAAAGAACCTGAAAAAGTGTGTGTGTGTGTGTGCGCGCGAGCGTGTGTGTGTATCTGGATCACTTTGCTGTACATCTGAAACTAGCACAACATTGTAAATTAACTGTACTTCAATTTTAAAAATATTTAATAAAAATCCAAATTGCTGGTGTATTCAGGAGAATTTGGGGGGTGGACCCACTCCTTTCTCTGGCACACACCCTGGTACATTATTTTAAATACTCAGACCAGAGGAATGGAACATTGAAAATGGAGGCCAAGTTCAACTGTTGACCATATTACAAATTTGAAAGCACATATGCCTTTCATATGCTTTTATGCATGTATATGCCCACACTTATGTATTCACATGCCATGCACATTCATGTATCTAGAGTTGGTTAAAAAAACATTAATTCTTGGGCAATTACAGTTTACTTTTCTACATGTATTAAGTCTTCTACTGCTTACAAAACACTTTCATATTTTTTGCCTTATTTGATATCCATCTCAACCTGTGAGATTAGGCAGGCCAGCTATTGCTTCCATTTCACAGATGAAGACTCTGGGGCTTAGACAGGTTATACTATTATCACTTGCCCAGATTCATTCACCCAGACTGTTAGTTATAAAACCAAGGATAGAATCTAGATTTTTTTTTTTCCTTAGACTTTGAATTGCTCCTTGACCCTGATGTGTTATTTTACTCAACCTGAAATTCCTTCATGAAAGACAAGTCTCCTCTAGACCTCTGGATCAGGAATAATTGCTCTTTCATCCACAATCATTTGTTCATTCTTTCAAATTAAGAATTTCTTGGCTGGATGTGATTTTCGTAAAAGAATAGAGATAAATGTGTTATGTACAGCCACCCTGCACTGAGTAACTTGGGATGCTATTTTCTAACTTGTCATTGCACCACCGTTTAAGATTTAGGAGTTTCATTTGTTAGCAAGAAATAAACTGTTACTAGCTGCTATATTATTTCTTAGTGACATCATGTATTAGTTCATTAGATCTGTCTAAAAATTTGCTTCTTATTCCTTATAAATAATTTGTGGATGCCCCGACATCACAGAATCAGGGTTGGTATAACTTCACATTATTTATGACCATATTCTTTAAACATATTCTAACCTGGAAATTGTGTGTAGATTTCACATTTACATAACTAATATATGCACTGTTGCTTCCACACAGTAAGAAATGTTTACCTGACAGGCTGTGACCTGCATAGTGTAAGAGGTATTACTCCTAATTTGTCAGAAATTCAGAGCATAAATTATGGGTTTCTTTTCAGACCACTATTTAGTGACATTCTATTTGAAATAGATAATGTGTCCAGCAACTTCAGATGAAATTTGAGATTTTGCCTCATTAATATTTTGGCTTCATTATCAGTCATGATGGTTGAGTTAGACATAATTTAGAGTTTTTCTTATATGTCCTTGAAAACCTTTTTATTAACCCCCAAATGGAATCAACTTTTATTATACTGGCAATAAAGAAACAAGTCTAAAGATAAAAATATGAATACTTTAAAAATATTCCAACAGTAGGAAATTTTTTCCCTTACAGGAAGGGGAAATAAATGGGTATGATAGACTCTGCCTCCCTTGGCAGGAGTGAAGGTGAAGTTAATGACGTGATGGAGGGCTCCTTTCTGATTATACATCATTTGAAGATCTTAGACACAGAACTCAAAGATTCTCAATGGTTTTCATAGCCCTGAGATAGTTTTGGGTGCAATTTTCACCCTTTATGAAAATTTCTGCCTTTTAAAAATGAACCCCAATTTCTAAAGCATTGCTTATAACTGCATCTGTTGCTAGGAGAGAAGCAGAGGGGAAAAATGACAGCATCCTGAGATATATAATCTTGCCTATTCCTGTTGTCTTGGAAATGTAAGAGTCAAGGTTGTCATCAAGTCTCATAACGATCTTCATCCATTATAATCCGTAGAACTTTCTGGAAAATTCTGCATGTCTCTAAGCTCCTTCTAGCCTTAGAAACTAGGTATCAAGCCACAGTCTTTAAGCAATTTAACAAGTTTGGGTATTTATCCTCCATTTGTTCTTGTTCATTCGCCCAGTCATGTCGAACTCTTTGTGACCCCAAGGACTGCAGCATGCCAGACCTCTCTGTCCCTCCCATCTCCCGAGGTTTGCCCAAGTTCACGTCCATTTCATTGGTGATGCCATCCAGCCATCTCATCCTCTGATGCCCTCTTTTTCTGCCCTCAGTCTTTCCCAGCATCAGGGACTTTTCCAATGAATGAGTCAGCTGTTCACATCAGATAACCAAAATATCTGTCTGTCCCCCATAGAACTTAGCATAAGTCCTTACATCTATATGGTGCCAAAGGATATTTGTGGAATCAACTGATGGAGCACTAGGCAAAGTCATGGAGTTATTCTCATAATTTTTCAATTATCATCACTTCTGTCAGGTGTCTTTTATTATTTCATAGTTTGTTAATCACCTGATCTCCAACCTCTAAGTGTTTGTTATTTGAAGACTAACACTAAGTGTAAGAAAGACACCTAGCATATGAAGAAGCATTAAGTGAAAGCAATGAATGGGATAAGTAAAGAGTTAAGATGAGTTAAAAGTGCTAGATATATTAATAGGTGTTTTAATCATTATCATTGTGAATCACTGTTATGAACAAAAGATAAATGACTTTAGTGAAATGGCAAGTGAAAAGCAGCAACTGGAAATGTGTTTTTAAAGTGTGAGTTTGATAGGAATAAAGATGGAGTATTTCAATGCTATAATCATAAATCTGGAAACAGTTTTAGGAAAAAAAAGAAGTTAGCTAACTTTTTTTTTAACCCACAAGAGAGACTCAAAACTTTGTTGTTCATACATCTATGATCATTCCATTTTGATCCAAATTTAAATTCACTTGGAAATGGGGCCTGGGAATGTTCATACTACATATTGATTAGAAATATGAAAATAACATGATAGGATATATTACCATGTGAAGCAAAGAGTATTGGTTTGCTTCATCTTAAAAAAGTGGCAGCATTTTTAAAATAGCTTTATTGTGACCATGGTTATTTTGGAGCTTTGTTTTTGTTCAGTAAAATAAGCATTGCAGGAATTCTTGTATCTACACTTTATGTGAAAGGTGCACTTTTTAAATCCCTGATTGGATATTTCAGATGTAGTTATATACCTACTCCTGAAGCCAATCCAAGCATTTAAATGGAACTGGCAGTCTGATTTCATAAGGAGACTTGCAATTATGTTGTTACTTAGAAGCTTAGTTTATTTTCCTAGAGATTTAATGCACAGTGCTAGCATTATCCTTTGCTACTAAACGAAATGCTTCTCAAAATTTTACATTTGGGTATCTTGAATTTATGTTACTTTTATGGTGCTTGTATATTTAATTTAAATTCTGTTTAGCCTTGGTTTAAGACTAAATCCAATATGTGAAAATTCAAGTTTATAGAAAAAGGTCAATTAGAGCGTTGTGATTTGTTTTACAGT
Organism: Aepyceros melampus; assembly: GCA_006408695.1. Lineage (NCBI taxonomy): Eukaryota > Metazoa > Chordata > Mammalia > Artiodactyla > Bovidae > Aepyceros > Aepyceros melampus. Next base: position 274,737 of record SJXQ01003979.1, on the reverse strand, counting down.
TGTATTCCTTTAGTATTTTCCTTTATGCTCTTAATATTTGAATATCCCCATATACCTGTTAAACAATATATGCATATATCATATAAGTAAATACCAATTTTACTTCTGTTTGTTTGATCACACCTTGTTATATTTTGTTACTGAAAATGATAATTTTTAACACATGATCATTTTAATTTTTTCCTTCTAAAAAGTTTTTTTCAAGAACCTATGGATAGATTTTGAGTATAATAAATCATTTCCTCTACTCTTTTCCTTCCTGAACTTGTGAAAGTTTTTGATTTTTTATGTTGCCTTTGCCTTTGTTTTCTTACTTAATTTCACACACGAGGAACTTTTGTTGTTTAAGTCTCAAGTCATGTCCGAATTTTATGCGACCCCACGGGCTATAACCTACCAGGTTCCTCTGTCCATGAGATTTCCTAGGCAAGAGTACTGGAATGGATTGCCATTTCTTTCTCCAGAGGGTCTTCCTGACCCAGATATCAAACCTGCATCTCCTGCATTGACTGGTGGGTTCTTTACTACTAAGCCACCAGGGAACCCCACAAGCAACTTTTCCCTCTATCTAAATGATAAACTTTGACCAAGAGAAACTTGATTTGTATTTATTTTGTTTGTGATATCAGTAATTCAGCAGATGTTTACTGATCATGAACTATGTACCATAGATTATGCCAAGCCCTAGAAATAAGTATGCATGAGTGAACAAATAGAAGTGGTCCCTGCCGTAGAACTTGCATTACTATTGTTGTTATTATTGTATTAAATCATATTATTGTAGCTAACAATGCACCACAACTCTGTGGGGTAGGTACTATTATTGGCGAGGTACAGAGAAATTGTTATTTATTCATGTGATTTATCCCAATAAAAGTACTGAAATCAGATTTAAATAAGGCATTTTGTTCTCTTAACTACTCCACTATACTTCTCACAAATAAAATAATTATAGTTGTGACAAAGACTAAGGAGGAGGAAAGCTAAAATGAGCAGCAGTCACAAGAAATTTGATTTAGTCAGAGAGGTAATGAAGGCCTCTTTGAGGAAGACATTAAACATGAGACATCTGGATGACTAGGAGTTAGCCTGTAGAAGAGAATGTCCCAAATGTAATTGCACAGCACATGCCAAGATCCTGAGGTAGGAAATGGTTAGGTGGTTAGAGGAACTAAAAGCAGGCTTTAGGCTGTCAATGAGAATGTAAGAAAGGAATACTGATGTAGCAGCATGTACTGCAGAAGAATGGATTTATCCCCACAGAGGCACAATTTGTTGAACAGTATAACTTTGCCATATTTCTAGTTATAGTTGCTTCATATGTAATCTGTTACTGTTAAGTCACTTAGTCGTGTCCGACTCTGTGTGACCCCATAGACGGCAGCCCACCAGGCTCTCCCATCCCTGGGATTCTACAGGCAAGAACACTGGAGTGGGTTGCCATTTCCTTCTCCAGTGCATGAGAGCGAAAAGTGAAAGTGAAGTCGCTCAGTGGTGTCCGACTCCTAGCGACCCCATGGACTGCAGCCCACCAGGCTCCTCCATCCATGGGATTTTCCAGGCAAGAGTACTGGAGTGGGGTGCCATTGCCTTCTCCGTCATATGTAATCAGATACTTCATTTAAAAATGCATATTATTGATGGACAATGAATGATTTGAAAGTAGGAATGTCATTAGCTATGAGATTCCCCAGATGTTTCCTATTCAAGATAGACCTGGAGGTACAAAGTATTTGAATCTATAAATCAGTTACTTAAGGTGGATAATTCTGATACTTTATTATTACTAGTAAGGTTATTTAGGAGAAGGCAATGGCACCCCACTCCAGTACACTTGCCTGGCAAATCCCATGGACAGAGGAGCCTGATAGGCTGCAGTCCATGGGGTCGCTGGGAGTCGGACATGACTGAGCGATTTCACTTTGACTTTTCACTTTCATGCATTGGAGAAGGAAATGGCAACCCACTCCAGTGTTCTTGCCTGGAGAATCCCAGGGACAGGGGAGCCTGGTGGGCTGCCATCTCTGGGGTCGCACAGAGTCAGACATGACTGAAGCGACTTAGCAGCAGCAGTAAGGTTATAACATCATGGATGTTTTTATTGCTATTATAAATTGCAACTCTATACTCAGTGTGGTGGTCATGTGTGGCACCCCATGACATGTGGAAAGCAAGTAGAAAGGAGGGGATAGATCTGGCACCAAAGCTCAGGACACTGGCCCTATGGCAGAGAATGGTCAGAGGCTCTAAGTCAGGCAGGGAACAGAACAGACCAGGAGGACAGCACTGACATTGGAGTTTCCCATAACTGGAGCCCAGTGACAAATCTGGGTAGCCAACCTGGGAAGGCAGAGAAAGGATGGTTTGCATCTGGAACTCTGGCTGTGAAGACTATGGTGTAAACTTCTTGAGAACAAGCATCTTGTGTTCACTGCTTTAGCCCTGGTGCCCAGAGCAGTGCCTGACATTATAACCAGGAGGTCTTAGTGTGTGTACCTAGGTGGACGTCTTAAGTCCAGTGAGACAGTGTGGGAAGGAGAGAAGGAGGGATGTTCCTGTGAGGAAAGGGTCCCTGATCTGCCTGACCCTGAAGGAAATACAGAGAAAAGCATGGCTTCACAAGAATCAGAGCTGTTCCTGAGGCCCTATTTCTGTAACAGTGGCCTTTGTCCTGCCTAACTCCAGGACTGGTTTTAAGAACAGGGGTGAAATTGATCCTCTCGGTGTCAGGAACAACTGCATACTCATGCGGATCTTCTCACTTAGTCCCCCCCAACAAAGATAGGCTCAATTATTGCTCTGTTTTATAAATGACTAAATTGAGGCATGGGGAGATTATTTAATTTGCTCACAATTAAGACTATTAAGTGGTAGCTAAGATTTAAACCCAAATTTGTCTTCAAAGCTTGGCTGCTTCTTAAAATACAACTCTGCTTTCAAGTAGCTATCAGAACAAGCATGTACATACTAAGGGCCTCACAGGGACGAATGGTATTTAGGCTCATGGTAAAGAATCAGCCTGCCAATGCAGGAGATGCAGAAGACGCAGTTTTGATCCTTGAGTCAGGAGGACCCCAGGGAGGAGGAAATGGCAACCCACTCCAGTATTCTTGCCCAGAAAATCCCATGGACAGAGGAGCCTGGAAGACTACAGTCCTTGGGGTTACAAAGAGTCAGACACAGCTGAGCATGCATGCATGCATGCATAACAGAGTTGGTTCTGAACTGGTTGTACAGAGGCAGAGAGTGTTACTGTCCAGGGCTGAACAATCAGAGATCTCTTAACACGGGACCCCCAGGAGTGAAGAGCTGGAAAGGCTGAGGGAGCAAAATGATGGCTGACCAAGGGCACAGATCATGGAGCATGTAGAATCCACACACAGAGATGTAACCCGTGACTTATCACCATAATTAATGATTTGTTGTTTTCTTTCAAATGAAAATTAGTTTGTCAGATGTAGTAATTGAGGACACTAATTACACATAGCTGCACAGGGCCTGCCCCAGGCAAAATTGAATGTCTTTGGTTTAGATTTGTTACCTCCTTTCTTGGCAGCATTTCCTTCCTCTCACAATTCCTTTATGTACCCTCACATGCCCAGGATTTTATGCTGCCTTTATCTTTTCCTTCCAGAAGAAAATTGATGTAATAAATGAGCCATAATAGAGTTGGTTGGCAATTTAATAAATTCTACTGCCTGGAAATTTTTGTATTTACAAAAGAGATCTTACCACATGTGATGTGGTATCCTGGATTGGATTATTATGAGGTGGAAGGAGGTTGCTATAAGAAAAATCTGAATGCTAATTTCTAAGTATTGACAAATGTACCAGGATTATGTGAAAAGTTAGCATGTTAGCATTAGGGGAGGTGAATGAAGAGTGTATGGGAGCTCTCTTGTACTGTCTTGGCCACTTTTCCATAAATCAAAAATAACCCCCAAATAAAACATTTAAAGTAGCAAAGGGACCTTGTAGAAAGATCAATTACTATTCAAAGGAATAAATCTCTACTTAAGAATTTCAGGCATGCAGGTCCTATCATATGGGTATGTAAAGATGCCTCTATAGCTGTGGACCCATTTGCTTTCCACAGATCCTTAGCTTATTTAACCATTGAATGTTTCTGTTTTGTATATTTTGGATGCTTTGACTTGTATCCAGTATAAAAGGCTTGTTTCTGTTCTTTTCACTGCCATCATGATGCTAAAAGGCAAAAACCAAGCTGAGAACTAAAACTGCAAAACAAGAAGCAAATAGTCATTTCTTTCCTCTTCAGGGAGGGGTGATTTATTCCAGCAATCTGAATTAGACAAACACTAATTGATGTGCTGGGAGATAATTTAGAAAAACCAAGGTCACTGAATTGCCACTGTTATAAAATATCAGAAGGAAAATAAATTCACTTGGGCTTTCAAATACTCACATAGGGTTTGTTCTTTATCTAATGGCAATATGGAAATCAGTAGTCTTTATATGACCTAAGTTAAAGGGATAAGTGCTTGACTACATACACTGAGTTCAGTGTTCCAAAAGAATTTACTGTGTATAACTCCAGGGACATTAAAATTAGATAAAGAGTTTAAAAACATGATTTCCCTCTTGGAAAAGGTAGACCAACTAGTTGGCACTGTGTCAGATGAGAGACAATAGAAGCTTGTTCTATTATTTATACAAATTGCTAGTTTGGCAGTTGCTACAGCAATGAGCCATAATGAACTATAGAAAAATGAAAATGTGACTTCTTCAGAATTATACAAAAATGGAATATTCACAAGAAGGCAGAGAATGACATTATAAGAACCCAAACTGTGTCAAAATAGTCTTTCTTGTGGCTATTTTATCCAGAATATAATTCAAATAGTAGGCAAAATTGTAATGATGTGCCATCATTTTTGTGCTATTAATCAGGGGGCAGTGCCTTGTAATTCCAAAGGAATTTTAATATATTCATTTTCCATGACTGACTTTTCACTTTTAACTGTACTGACTCTGCCTTTGTTTGCAACGAAGGCTTTCTTTTAGCTTGATCTTCCTAGCAAAGGGAGAAAAAGTATCCTGACTAATACAATTCAACTTGAAAATACCTGGTTTTCTGATTAATTTCCTTTGTGTGGCTAGGGAATCCCTGGACTTTGTGACTTGACTTTGAACTTTCGTGTTTTACCTTATATTTTCATGAACTTCCTTTTATCCACACTGGGTTTTCTCCAACAATATTGTGTTCAATTCCAGGAAAAGCCTTTAAAACAAAAACACTACACACTTCAACTTCCCCATCCCCAAGGCTATGTTAGTCAAAGAGTAAACTCACAGAAAATGTGAGTCAGACAAAACAGTTTTCCTAGAGCTGAGACTTGGCGTGAGCCAGTAAAGACCATTTATACAGACATTTATTGCAGAATGTGTGTCAGACCTTACTTTTCTCTTTTGCCCAAAGCAATGCAGGAAACTAGTTATGACTGTTCCACAGAAACTGACTTCAATAGAAAATTCTACTTGGCATTAGAGTATATTATATATAATTAAACTCCTAGACAAAAGCCAAATCTGAAATATTTGTCATTGTATAAATGTCAAAATGAATGATACTCAGTGTGGTAAATGGAAGGTTCAGTGTGAATATTGTAATTCTGCTATGGGCTGAATTCTTACAAACCTATGCACCAGTGAATCTTAACTGGGGCAATTTTGCGTATGCTCCAGGGGACATTTGACAATGTCTGGAAACATTTTTCTGTCATACCTGGCATCTGTTAGTTAGAGACCAGAGATGCTACTAAATATACTGCAATACATAGACCAGCCTGCTGCCACAAAGAATTGTCCACCTCAGATGTTAGCAGTGCTGATGCTGAGAAATCCTGCCCATACACCAGGTTGTGAATGACTGTCCCAGAGATAACTCTAAAAATATAGCATTTCATACAGTTTGGGGTTAATAGGGAAATTCTACTTCACTACAAAATTATTCTTTCTGGCTAATGTTGTGAGTTAAATATACATGTGATCCCCATCTACAGAAGATGGTGGAAAATGGAGGGGAAAGGAGGAGTAGTCCTCTGCCATGACCAACAGGGTAAATTTTAATCTTTACTAAAGGGTCTTTGGTTGGAGAAAGAAGGAATAAAATAATTTGCTGACAGTACTGGGTTGTTAACCATAGTGGTACATTGCTGGCACTTAAAGAAAAATGTGTAACTGTTCAGACCAGTAGTTTAAAAATCTGACTTTACATAGAGTCACCTGTGGCTAAGCCTCCTACCTAGAGATTCTGAATTCTAGATTTTTATTTTATATTGGGGTATAGTTGATTTGCAGTATTGCAATTCAGGTGTACAGGAAGAGATTCAGTTATACATATACATGTATTTATTCTTTTTCAAATTCTTTTCCCATTTAATTATTTCAGAATATTGATTTTTTTATTTTAATTGGAGGCTAATTACTTTACAGTACTGTATTGAGCAGAGTTTCCTGTGCTATACAGTAGGTCCTTGTTGGTTATCTATTTTACTTCATTATTTTAAATTCTTAGATAGGCTCTATCAATCTATATATTTTTAAAGCTTCCAATTTACGGATGCACTAATCTAAATGGTTTAGAATCTGCCTTTTTTTTTATAGTATGGAGTATTTATTTTAGATAAACAGAACAGAAGGCAGGTATTGATTGTTTTACCATCTGGAAGTAACTTACAGTTTATTTTTTTTTTTTTTTTAATTAATTTTTATTTTTTAGTTTGTTTTGCTTTACAATACTGTATTCGTTTTGTTACACATTGACATGAATTAGCCATGAGTGTACATGAACTCCCAATCCCGACCCCCACCTCCACCCTCCCGCCCCACACCCTCTCTCTGGATTATCCCCGTGCATCAGTCCCTAGCATCCTGCATCCTGCATCAAACCTGGACTGGCAATTCGTTTCGCTTATGTTATCACACATGTTACATTGCCACTCTGCCAACCCATCCCACCCTCTTCCTCTCCCACAGAGTCCAAAAGGCCATTCTATACAACTGTGTCTCTTTTGCTGTCTTGCGTACAGGTTTATCATTACCATCATTCTAAATTCCATATATATGTGTAAGTATACTGTATTGATGTTTTTCTTTCTGGCTTACTTCACTCTGTATAATCGGCTCCAGCGTCATCCACCTCATTAAAACTGATTCAAATGTATTCTTTTTAATAGCTGAGTAATACTCCATTGTGTATATGTACCACAGCTTTCTTATCCATTCATCTGCTGATGGACATCTAGGTTGCTTCCATGTCCTGGCTATTACAAACAGTGCCGCGATGAACATTGGGGTACACGTGTCTCTTTCAATTCTGGTTTCCTCGGTGTGTATGCCCAGCAGTGGGATCGCTGGATCATAAGGCAGTTCTATTTGCAATTTTTTAAGGAATCTCCACACTGTTTTCCATAGTGGCTGTACTAATTTGCATTCCCACCAACAGTGTAAGAGGGTTCCCTTTTCTCCACACCCTCTCCAGCATTTATTGCTTGTTGACTTTTGCATCGCAGCCATTCTGACTGGCGTGAAATGGTACCTCATTGTGGTTTTGATTTGCATTTCTCTGATAATGAGTGATGTTGAGCATCTTTTCATGTGTTTGTTAGCCATTCATATGTCTAGGGATTGGTACACTACAGTCCTTGGTCCAAATCCAGCTACCTAAATTTTTTTTTTTTTTTTTTTTAGAATCAGCCTTTATAAACACCCTTAAGAAAAGAAAAAAAAAAATATGTCCAGCAAGATTTCATTTTTCCTACCCATGATGACCACTGCCAGTCTTACTGTCTATTCCCATCTCTGTTCCCTTTTGCCTGCCCTAAAAATGCACCTGCCTGAGTCTTACATTTGGCAGTGATTTTATGTTTCTCACTTGGCCCACTGTCTGTTTTTTGATTAGGTTAGTAAGTGGTTCTTGTTAGATTTGTGCTGAAATTTGTGCTATTTCAAAATCACACTCACAGTAACAGAACTGTTGAAATCACCAGGAATCCCACTTGTACACTCCACACAGCTACCCACAGTACTGGAATTTACTTGAAACACTAAAGAGATTCAGTCTAAAATGATTCTTTATTGACCTAAAAGAGTATATTTCTAGATGAGGAGGTCACAGGAAAAAAAAAAAAATCAGCCTTCATCCAGCCAACATCCTAAGCATTCACTATGCTTACTTCAATAGTGTGATTTTTTTAAAAATGGTACACATGACTGCTTTTGAATGTACTTGTGAGAGTTGTAGTTTGGCCCTGAACAGAGCCAAAGGGCTTTGCTGTAAGTATGTGAGACAATTTAAGGGGACTTTCGATTAATCATTACATCAATAATTTAATGTGTTTTCTTTCATCTAAATGTGTCCTGAGGCAGGTAAGAGAAGCACTACTTATACATTGCAAAGGAAAATTTATTCTCTCCCTGGGCTCAAAGTTGCATGTAATATGCAGAAATTAAACTTTGATTTAATTGAAATTTGGTTGCAGTTTGAGGCTTTATAGTTTCCTTGGGCCACCTATTGCATTTTTTAAATGAAGCATTGAAGGACGACATCTTTAAAAGATTACTAATTTAGCTCTGTTCTCTGGATATTTCAAGCAACAAGACATTTCTTTTTGTCCATTAAAACACCATTCTTAAGAAAATAAAAATAACCCCAAAACACTCATGTCCTTAATAATGATTATAGTTTCCCCAGTGGCTCAGTGGTAAATAATCTGCCTGCCAATGCAAGAGCCATGAGAGATGTGGGTTCAACCCCTGGGTCAGAAAGATCCCCTGAAAATGGAAATGACAACCCACTCCAGTCTTCTTGCTTGGAAAATCCCATGGACAGAGGAGCCTGGTGAGCTACAGTCCATAGGGCTGCAAAGAGTGGGACATGACTGAGCATGCACACATACTTCTATTTACAGTTCTATTGTGCTGGGTACTCTGCTTGCTCCCTCCCTCCACATGCCTATCTGTGGACTTCCCAAGTGGCTCAGTGGTAAAGAATCTTCCCACCTCTCCTGTTGCCCATTTTTAAATTGGTTTAATTTTCTTTTACTATTTTAAGAGTTTTATGTTTATGTGTATGTATATAGGATACAAGTGTCTAATCAGATACAAGAATTATGAATATTTTCTCCCATTCTTTAGATTGTCTTTTTAGTTTCTTGATAGTATTCTTTGTTGCACAATTTTTTAATTTTGATGAAGTCCAATATTTATTTATTTTCTTTTTACTTTCATTTTCGTGTTGTATTTTAAAAAGCATTGCCAAATATATGATCATGAAAGAAGTACCTGTGTGCTTTCTTAAAGAGTTTTTGTTTTAGCTGTTATATTTAGTTTTATAGTTTTAGCTGTTATATTTAAGTCTGAATTCCATTTTGAGTTAAGTTTTTAATATGGTGTGAGGTAGGGGGTCCAACTTCATTCTTTAACAAGTGGGTATTCAGTTGACTGAACACCGTTTGTTGAAAAGACCTCTTCCCTCAGTGAATTGTCCTGGCTCCTTTGTCTAAAAGTAATTAACCGTAATGTGAAAGTTTATTTCTAGACTCTCAGTTCTATTCCAGTGATTTGTATGTCTCTTCTTATGGCAATATTACACTGTCTTGAATATTGTAAGTTTATAGTAAGTTTTGAAAGGAGGAAGTATAAATCCTCTAATTTTATTATTTTTATCACGATTATTTTGACTCTCTCAATTCCTTCAATTTCTGCTTGAACATAAGTATCAGCTTGCAAAATTGTTAGAGATATATAGTTCGAATTTTGGTAGGAATTGGGTTGAATCTATAGATCAACTTGGTTATTATTGCCATCTTAACAAAGTTAAGTCTTCTGATCAATGGTCATGGGATTTCTTTGCATTTATTTGGATCTCCCCTGCCCTGGTGATGTTTTGTGTTTTGTCACGTGCAAGACTTACACTTATTTTGTTAATTTTTTCTAAGTGTTCTGTTCTTTTTGCTGCCATTTTAAGTGGAATCTTTCTTAAATTTTACTTTCAGGTTGCTCATTAAGAATGTGTAGAAAAACAACTTATTTTTGTATATTGGTCTTTTAGTTGCAACCTTGATGAACTTTATATGAAAAGTTCCTTTGGTATCTCTAATTTTCTTGAAGAGATCTTTAGTCTTTCCCATTCTGTGTTTTTCTCGATTTTTTGGCACTGATTACTGAGGAAGTCTTTCTTATCTCTCCTTGTTAAGCTTTGGAACTCTGCATTCAGATGGGTATATCTTTCCTTTTATCTTTGCTTTTCACTTCTCTTCTTTCCACATCTATTTGTAAGCCCTCCTCAGACAGGCAGTTTGCTTTTTTGCATTTCTTTTTCTTGGATATGGTTTTGATCCCTGGTTCTTGTACAATATCACGAACCTCTGTCCATAGCTTATCAGGCACTCTGTCTGTCAGATCTAATCCCTTGAATCTGTTTGCCACTTCCACTGTATAATCATAAGGGATTTGATCTAGGTCATACCTAAATGGTCTAGTGGAATTCCCTACTTTCTTTAAGTATGAATTTGGCAATAAGGAATCCATGATCTGAGCCACAGTCAGCTCCTGGTCTTGTTTATGCCGACTGTGTAGAGCTTCTCCATCTTGGCTGCAAGGAATACAGTCAATCTGATTTCGGTATTGACTATCTGGTGATGTCCACATGTAGAGTCTTCTCTTGTGTTGTTGGAAGAGGGTGTTTACTATGACCAGTGTGTTCTCTTGGCCAAACTCTATTAGCCTTTCCCTTGCTTCATTCTGTACTCCAAGGCCAAATTTGCCTGTTACTCCAGGTATTTCTTGACTTCCTACTTTTGCATTCTAGTCTCCTATAATGAAAAGGACATCTTTTTTGGGTGTTAGTTCTAAAAGGTCTTGTAGGTCTTCATGGACCCATTCAACTTCAGCTTTTTCAGCATTACTGGTTGGGGCATAGACTTGGATTATTGTAATATTGAATGGTTTGCCTTGGAAATGAACAGAGATCATTTTGTGTTTTTGAGATTGCATCCAAGTACTCCATTTTGGACTCTTTTGTTGACCATGATGGCTACCATTTCTTCTAAGGGATTCTTGCCCACAGTAGTAGATATAATGGTCATCTGAGTTAAATTCACCCATTCTAGTCCATTTTAGTTCGCTGATTCCTAAAATGTCAATGTTCACTCTTGTCATCTCCTGTTTGACCACTTTCAATTTGCCTTGATTCATGGACCTAACATTCCGGGTTCCTATGCAGTATTGCTCTTTACAGCATTGAACATAACTTCCATCACAGTCACATCCACAACTGAACAGAGTTTTTGCTTTGGCTCCATCTCTTCATTCTTATTCAATAAAAGACAGAAATAGTATGGATCTAATAGAAGCAGAAGATATTAAGAAGAGGTGGCAAGAATACACAGAAGAGCTATACAAAAAAAGATTCACGACCCAGATAATCACAATGGTGTGATCAATCACCTAGAGCCAGACATCCTGGAATGTGAGGTCAAATGGGCCTTAGGAAGCATCACTAAGAACAAAGCTAGTGCAGGTGATGGAATTCCAGTTGAGCTATTTCAAATCCTGAAAGATGATACCGTGAAAGTGCTTCTGCACTTTATATGCCAGCAAATTTAGAAAACTCAGCAGTGGCCACAGAACTGGAAAAGGTCAGTTTTCATTCCAATGCCAAAGAATGCTCAAACTATCGCACAATTGCTCTCATGTCACACGCTAGTAAAGTAATGCTCAAACTTGTCCAAGCCAGGCCTCAGCAATACATGCACCATGAACTTACAGATATTCAAGCTGGATTTAGAAAAGGCAGAGGAACCAGAAATCAAAGTGCCAACATCTGATCATCAAAGAGGCAAGAGAGTTCCAGAAAAACATCTACTTCTGCTTTATTTATATGCCAAAGCTTTTGACTGTGTGATCACCACAAACTGTGGAAAATTCTGAAAGATGGGAATACCAGACTACCTGACCTGCCTCTTGAGAAACCTGCTTGTCAGGAAGCAACAGTTCAGTTCAATTCAATTCAGTCACTCAGTCGTGTCCGACTCTGCGACCCCATGAATCGCAGCACGCCAGGCCTCCCTGTCCATCACCAACTCCCAGAGTTCACTCAGACTCACATCCATCAAGTCAGTGATGCCATCCAGCCATCTCATCCTCGGTCGTCCCCTTCTCCTCCTGCCCCAATCCCTCCCAGCATCAGAGTCTTTTCCAATGAGTCAACTCTTCGCATGAGGTGGCCAAGGTACTGGAGTTTCAGCTTTAGCATCATTCCTTCCAAAGAAATCCAAGGGTGATCTCCTTCAGAATGGACTGGTTGGATCTCCTTAGAACTGGACATAGAACAACAGACTGGTAGCAAATAGGGAAAGGAGTATGTAAAGGCTGTATATTGTCACCCTACTTATTTAACTTATATGCAGTGTACATCATGAGAAACGCTCGGCTGTAGGAAGCACAAGCTAGGATCAAGATTGCCAGGAAAAATATCAATAACTTCAGATATGCAGGTGATACCACCCTTATGGCAGAAAGTGAAGAAGAACCAAAGACTCTCTTAATGAAAATGGAAGAGGAGAATGAAAAAGTTGGCTTAAAGCTCCACATTCAGAAAACTAAGACCATGGCATCTGGTCCCATACGTTGATGGCATCTGGTCCCACTAGTTCAGTTCAGTCGCTCAGTCGTGTCCGACTCTTTGCAACCCCATGAACCGCAGCACGCCAGGCCTCCCTGTCCATCACCATCTCCAGGAGTTCACTCAGACTCTCGCCCATCAAGTCCGTGATGCCATCCAGCCATCTCATCCTCGGTCGTCCCCTTCTCCTCCTGCCCCCAATCCCTCCCAGCATCAGAGTCTTTTCCAATGAGTCAGCTCTTCGCATGAGGTGGCCAAAGTACTGGAGCTTCAGGTTCAGCATCATTCCTTCTGAAGAAATCCCAGGGCCGATCTCCTTCAGAATGGACTGGTTGGATCTCCTTGCAGTCCAAGGGACTCTCAAGAGTCTTCTCCAACACCACAGTTCAAAAGCATCAATTCTTCGGTGCTCAGCCTTCTTCACAGTCCAACTCTCACATCCATACATGACCACAGGAAAAACCATAGCCTTGACTCAACAGACCTTAGTTGGCAAAGTAATGTCTCTGCTTTTGAATATGCTATCTAGACTGGTCATAATTTTCCTTCCAAGGAGTAAGCGTCTTTTAATTTCACGGCTGCAGTCACCATCTGCAGTGATTTTGGAGCCCCCAAAAATAAAGTCTGACACTGTTTCCACTGTTTCCCCATCTATTTCCCATGAAGTGATGGGACCAGAAGCCATGATCTTCGTTTTCTGAATGTTGAGCTTTAAGCCAACTTTTTCACTCTCCTCTTTCACTTTCAAGAGGCTCTTTAGCTCGTCTTCACTTTCTGCCATAAGGGTGGTGTCATCTGCATATCTGAGGTTATTGATATTCCTCCCAGCAATCTTGATTTCAGCTTGCGTTTCTTCTAGTCCAGCGTTTCTCATGATGTATTCTTCATATAAGTTATATGGGACCAGATGCCATGATCTTCGTTTTCTGAATGTTGAGCTTTAAGCCAACTTTTTCACTCTCCTCTTTCACTTTCATCAAGAGGCTTTTTAGTTCCTCTTCACTTTCTGCCATAAGGGTGGTGTCATCTGCATATCTGAGGTGATTGATATTTCTCCCAGCAAGGAATACACAAAATCAATGCATGCGGAATTACTGAGATTATGTTAACTATGTTTTTCACATTTGAGCCACTGACCAACATTACAGGGTATAAACCAGAAAGGCTCTTGACAACTACACAATCCAATCATATTTCATTATTGCTAAAGAAACAAGAAGAAAGTGAGGGCTGGGTGCATGTACTCAGTCATGTCCAACTCTTTGTGACCCCATGGACTGTAGCCCACCAGGCTTCTCTGTCCATGGAACTTTCCAGGCGAGAATACTGGAGCAGGTTTCCTACTCCAGGGGATCTTCCTGACCCAAACAGCCTCTGCAGCATCTCCTGCATTGGCAGGCAGATTCTTTACCACTGGGCCAGCTGGGAAGCCAGAGAGTCAAGGACTAAGCCACTACCACAAAGCCAATGGGCGAGAAAGGAGAAACTCAGTCCAGGTCTTCTGAATGTTGATTCATACTCTTACCAACAAACTACATCAAACTACCTCTCAAATCCGGGCACACTTCCCCAAGTTTAACATTTTAGCCAGGTTTAAAATGAACAGCAAAAAAGACCTGACAGGTAGATAGTCATTTCTCTATCTTTCATTATGCAATGGACACAGCAAAAAGTTGTGGCTCTGATGCATTCACTGGCTGGAATCATGAAAAAATTAAATTCTACCAAGCTGCTAAGAAAATGATGACCCTACTAAAATCCTAACTGGGATTCTCTTAACATTGTGTAATGCATGAAAAGACGTAGAAGTATTTGAGTATGAATATAGACATATATGTATATAGCTCCTCAATCTGCACTCCAGGATTTCTTAGCAACATTTTACTACAAAATTTAGAAGAGAAAAAAAGGGCAATCATACAACAGTTTTTTTTTTTAATGAAAAAATGCACTGTATTTTATAAGCAAAAAGCTTTTTATGAATACTAATATAGGACATTTTTAGATTTCGATTAATTTCATCAACTAAAAAATCTACTAGAAATTTTTACATTATGTTATAGATGATCAGACATGCAACACTGATAATAATTTTTATGTGATCATCACTGGTGATTTAAGAGGGAGGGCGCTACCTCAAGTCCTAAGGGTATGATAATGATTAATAAGGGTTGCTTTAGAGTCTACCTACCTCTTCACCATTTCCCCACATTCTTCAATGTGTTCAATATTGTTAGAGAGTCAGAGAACTACTCTCAAAAACAGAAAATGGCCCCAATTCTTCTCAAGTATTGAAAAACCAAACTTAGCATCTTCTCAGAGCCTGGTCTCAACTCACCTTTCACCTCCTCAGAGAAATCTTCCCTGCCTTCCCAGCTACAGAAGGCAAGACCTGCCTATTGCAAACGTCTCCTAAGCTAACCCATTTCTGTTGAAAATTTGGCAGCGCCCGAAACTGCCATTTATTATTCATTTGTTTACATGTTTCCTTCTGTTTATATCTGCCACTCCACACTACAGTGAAAGAGCTCCCTGTGCACTTCTGGATCTTCCATGCCTAAACAGTGCTGGCACATAGTAGGTGCCCACAAACTGCTGAGTGGCCTAAAATATTAATATAAGTGCCAATTCCGTCATGGACTTCCCTTATAGCTCAGTTTCTAAAGAATCTGCTGCAGTGCAGGAGACCCAGGTTTGATCCCTCAGTTGGGAAGATCCCTTGGAGAAGGAAATGGCAACCCACTCCAGTATCCTTGCCTGGAAAATCTCATGGACACAGGAGCCTGGTGGGCTGCAGTCCATAGGGTTGCAAAGAGTCCTGCATGACTGAGCAACTAACACTTAACTCCATCATACTGTCTCCTGGAAAAACATTTGTAAATAACAGCACATGCAACTGGCAAAGTATTTACATAGCCTGCTTTAGTATAAGCCTGATCGGAGGACAATTCAGGGTAAAAATCCTTTTCGGGGCTTTGGAATGTCCTGCACCTCCAGCTATGAACACAAACCCTCTCCAGACCCACTCACACCCTGCTTTCGTGAAACATCTCAACGGCTATTTCCTCAAAAGGAAATAATGAAATAAAGTCCTGGCCTAAGTTAATCTTTCGTGTCAGGTTCACAATGTTAAACATACTTTGAAGCCAGCTTAACAGCACATGCAACTGGCAAAGTATTTACATAGCCTGCTTTAGTATAAGCCTGATCGGAGGACAATTCAGGGTAAAAATCCTTTTCGGGGCTTTGGAATGTCCTGCACCTCCAGCTATGAACACAAACCCTCTCCAGACCCACTCACACCCTGCTTTCGTGAAACATCTCAACGGCTATTTCCTCAAAAGGAAATAATGAAATAAAGTCCTGGCCTAAGTTAATCTTTCGTGTCAGGTTCACAATGTTAAACATACTTTGAAGCCAGCCACACAAACAAAACCAAACTGCACAAAATTAGGCTGGGCTGAGGTTACATAAGACGAGCTAAACTCTAGCTTTTTTCCTACAAGTCCTCTCTCCTTCCACTGAATCTTGATGTTTGTCTTTTAAGTCCAATTAGATGCAGGTGAGAAAAATGCTTATCTGAAACAGCTTCCAAATAGGTAAATGAGCTTTCCAATGATACTCCACCTAACACTGTAGCTACAAAGTTACGCCAAACTGGACAACTTTGAGCTGGGCTGTGTCTGGAAGCTTCTCTTAAAAATTCGTCGCTTTAAAATTATCTTTAAGCCGGCACTTACTTCAAGGTATTCAGTTATCAAAACACATTTTTCAGAGTGCCCTGAGTTCTTCCATACCCATGACTCTTCACACGTGTGCTAAGCCTACCTTTCAGCACCCATAATGTTCAGAACACAAGTCTTTCAAGAGAGGAGGACAAAAGCGCGGGTTTCCGAGAGTGACAGATCCAAAGAGAAAAATAATCCTTTCTCTTTTCTCCTCCAAGGCTAAACCCAAGTTGCTCCTTCTCCCGAATTTACCGCACTTCCCCCACCCCATTCCGCTCCCCTTTCACTGCCCACTTTATCCTGCTTTAATCCCAGCGAAGCCTCTCTCCAGGCTTATTAAGGGTAAACAATAGAAATGTCACAAGGAACTCAGGAAGTAGATGAAGTCTCTAATTGCTGCCGTTTAAAGATTGTAGATAATTACTATCTTCAGAATGTGGTTTTCACAAGCCGAGAGGGAGCAGAGGCAGGCGAAGCTGGCGAGCTCCCCGCCGCTGGGAGGACATCTCCGAGGCCGAATCCCAGGACCGAGAGGATGCAGCCCCGCGCGCCCCGGAGCCCGGGCGGGCGCAGCGGCTTTCCTGCCGGCTCCACTACACTCCCGGCGGAGAGAGCCGAGGGCCGGCCCGGCCGCGCGGGTCGCAGACAGTTCACTGCCCTGGGGCTGCGGCTGCCGCGGCGGTCACCATAACAATATGCAAGGCGCTGCCCGCGGACGCCCCTCGCTCGGATCCCACTGCCCGCAGCGCCGAGCCGCCAGTGCCGCGCCTTGAGTTCCGGGCCCGGGGCTCACAGTAAGAGGGAGCAGAGGGACCCTGGGGGCCCTCTCAGTTTCGCCAAGGTGGCGGGGTAGTCCTCGGACACCGCGAGGTGCCCACGACGGCTGTGCTTCAACCCTGGTCCCTATCCCCGACACCCGGCCCAGGGCACGCGGGGAAGTCGAGCCTCTGCCCCCGCGGTAATGCCAAGGACTTAGTCCCCGAACGCTACGCCCCGCGGGGCTCCGAGGTCGCCCCAGTCCCCGCCGCTGCCTTCGCTCCCAGCTGACCGCGCTCCGCCACTTCCCTCGCCACTGTCCTCGGCGCGGATAGCGCATCCCTGTGCCCGCCGCAGCGACCCGCGCGCGCGGATCGGGGCATCCCACCCCCACTCCCGCCGTCCCAGCCCTCCGAGAAGCTCTACCAGCCCAAGCGCCCTACCGATGGCCAGAGAACCCCCAAACCACCCCGATGGCCCTGCTCCGGGATGTGGGTGCGCGGCGGCCACCCAGCCCGGAGCGCTTGCTGCCCGCCCCCAAGCTCCCCTGGTCGGGGATCCCCGGACTCACCCCAGTACCACCAGTTCCCCGTATTTCACGGGCTCCTTATTGGGGGCGCAGTGCTCCTCCTGCCGGGGGAAAACATGGAGCCCTGCTCGGCCGCCGCCGCCGCCGCCTCCGCCGCGATCCCCGCTGAGTCCGCGCCGCCGCTACAATCCCATCCCGAGAAGGGAGTGAGCGCGCCGGGGAAGGGCACGGCGGCGAAGGGGGCGCGGGGC
Source organism: Aepyceros melampus (assembly GCA_006408695.1). NCBI lineage: Eukaryota > Metazoa > Chordata > Mammalia > Artiodactyla > Bovidae > Aepyceros > Aepyceros melampus. The sequence continues at coordinate 256,824 of SJXQ01003979.1, read as the reverse complement.
GGCCAGTCCCGCGGCTGCTCCGTCGTGGCTGCGTGGCTGCCCTGCCGGGCTCTCTGAGCTCCGCGCGCCGCGGCTGCCCCGAGCTGGACTCGGCAACAAATGGGACCGGGCAGCAGGGAGACCCACCGCGCGAAGCGCTGCAGCCGCCGCCGCCGCCGCCGNGAGCAGCTCTGTTTTTTTTTCTTTCTCTCTTCCTTCCCCAAAGTTAAAGGCGCGGGCACCTCAGCCCTGGTCGCCGAGTTCTCCAGCGGCCGAAGGCTGCGCAGGGTCCCCGGAAGCACGGCGGTTTAGGTTCCCAGCCTAACTTAGTGTCCTCGGGTTAACTAGCTGTAAATAAAGAACCTGCTTTCCGGATATGGGAGCATTTGCTTCCTCGGAGTCGCCGTGTCGCGGCACACATTCGGAGGTGTTCCACACGCGCACCTGGAGCTTCTTCTTCCGAAACCCAGGCCTTTAAAGCTTGAAGTCTAGAAATTTGGAGGGCTTTGGCAATTGGCACTGGATTAGAGGGAGTTTTGAAGGCACTTGGAGCACCCCTCCATTGTGCAGGATGTAACAACCCGGTCTGTCGTCAGCAGACTTCCACGTGGTTCAAAAAAAAGTTGTGTGTGGTTTTTTTTAATCCATACGCTCTCCCCTTTCCCATACCTTCTCTCAATACCCTAAGCAATTTAAAAGAAAATTATGAGTAAACTTTTTAGTGAATATAAAGTTTCCTTTATTATCGTAATTTAGCCAACAGATTATGTTTGCTTTTTTATGCGTTTCTAAATAGTTACTAGGCTTTGAAATATTTGAGAGTATAATAGATTTGCTGACTGCTGTTTCTCATCATGCAGTATTTTGTTTCACCACTTATTAAGCACTCATACTGGACACTGAATATTATTGTCAGTCACTGCCTCTCAAGATTGTTAAGTATTTAAATACATATTGCAAACCCTATGTATAAACACTGACTGGTTGGCTATGACTCTAAGTAAAGGACTAGGGAAAAAATTTCATCACAGTTGCGATAACCTTCCATTGCGCTGTTCAGTAGCCTTTGTCTAACATTCTCTGATAGGTTATTGCTACAGTGACATGATCTGCAGGAATTTTTACTTCAGTTAGTGACTAATTTTTTTTAATTGGGGCTTTAGAATTCAATTGTTTCAAAGGAACTAAAGCCACACCATTGGTAAATAAAACACATGACACTGAATATTATTGTCAGTCACTGCCTCTCAAGATTGTTAAGTATTTAAATACATATTGCAAACCCTATGTATAAACACTGACTGGTTGGCTATGACTCTAAGTAAAGGACTAGGGAAAAAATTTCATCACAGTTGCGATAACCTTCCATTGCGCTGTTCAGTAGCCTTTGTCTAACATTCTCTGATAGGTTATTGCTACAGTGACATGATCTGCAGGAATTTTTACTTCAGTTAGTGACTAATTTTTTTTAATTGGGGCTTTAGAATTCAATTGTTTCAAAGGAACTAAAGCCACACCATTGGTAAATAAAACACACAAAAAAAATTTAAACAACTTCACCTAAGTATAAAAATTCTTTTCTTCAACTGCACACCGCTATCCTGCATATTTTATATATCGTCTGTAACACATACGTGTGTATTATTAGTTTTAACCAACAATCCTGCACTAAAGGGTTGAGTGCTTTCTCATCACTAGAGTCTTGGAGTGAATTTCTGTCTGAATTACTCTGCCTAAGTAACGTAGTCTTCATCTATCTCCTCTGTGTTCCTCCTTACCATATAGATGTGTGACTAGCAAGGATCTATCAGAATCATACTGTGGTTATGAAGTCTCCGGTTATTATAGTACCTGGCTTTGTCATTCGAACTTCTCTAGGCTTGTTCTGTTGCTGCTACTGCTCTCTAGGCTGCAATTACCCCCTCTCTCCTTCTCTCTCAGGCACGCTGTGCTTTTGTGCGTTGCATTACACTGTTCTGGCTCCATTTCCTCCTTGCTGTGCTCTGCATCTGCTCTTAGGAAGATGGAAACAAACATTTATTAACCTCCTACTAAGCTTCAAACACTAGGCTGAGAGTTTCCCATAGAGTGCCCAGTCTTTGCAGGACCTCCGTTCTAGCTGTCTGCGAGAATGGAGAGTTTCCCACAGAGTGTCTCTGACTTCCAGAAGGCCATCTCTCTCTTTTTGCTCTCCCTGCATTTCTTTGAGCTTTTTAAAAAGTTCTTCATCAAGTCTATCTTTATCAGAGTTACTTAAAGGAAATGTTGCTTTGAATCCAGTTTTTGTAGCAGTAGAGGCTTTTTTTATCCCAGGCAACTCAGGGCTGGCAAACCAGTTCAGAGAATCATACGCTAGAAAACCTCAGGAATGCATACAGGACCAGGAAAGGAAATCCAAATGAGCAAAAGGGCCGAGTGAGGACTGTGGCAAATTGGTGCCATCTCAGAGGGGCATCAGTCATTCTTCTCCAGTTACTTGTTGCCATGTGACAATAACAGTTTACTTATTAAAGCTGCTATATTTGACTTTCTTTTAAAAGTGCAAATCCTGTGTTTTATGCCAAATCTTCTAACTTTTAATGTTTGTAGGCAACTTATACAAGTTCTGTTGTTAGGTTTTAAACACAGTATAGACCCACCAAGACTATGTCTGTTTTCTAGATTGGGCCCAAGTTCCCCAAATTTGCTTTTGTCTGGTTTAAAAAATATATATAAGTGAAAGTTTTAAAAAATAAAACAAACAGACAAAAAAAAAAAAAAAACACCTCTCAAGGGGAATCAAATGGCAAGGCTGCGAGGGGAAAAGAGTGGTGGGGCACGAACTCGACCTTTCTCAGTGTCCGTGGCTGTGTCCCCATAAAAACCAGTTTGCACCTTTCTCTGTTTATTCCTCATTATAGTTTTCTGTTCACAACTTAAACCAATTAGAGCATTGCCCTCCCCATTCCCTGCTAACATTAGGACTCTGACTGTAGCATGAATTTTTCTCTTCCTGAATGTAATTGTTTTAGTTAGTAGCTCTAGGCTGGTGGGACAATCTGGCTGTGCCATCTGCCAACCCACTGAAAGCCAGGGTGGGCTTGACTGACCTGGCTGCCAGGGCAGACCCCCACCCCTTCCCTGCCTGCTTGCCATTCCATTTGTGTCTCTCCTAAACCACTCTCCTGAAGAGAATGACCCACCCACAGTGTCCCACAGGGGGCTGATTCTGCTTCTTGGGCTACCTAAGGCCATATGTTAACCTCAAAATGAAAAATGTTACGCTTCCTCTTACATTACCGTGCCTCAGTTATACCTATCTCTTTTAAGTTAGAATGAAAGGTTTACTGAAGAAGTTTATATTTGCCTTAGCCATACCTTAAATAAAATCAATCCAATAACCTCCAGTATTTCTAGAATATCTAATTTTTAGTCACTCTCCATTCTACCTTAGATGTTTGTTTGCAAAGACTAAAGAGTAAGACAATACATCCAAAAATATATTTTATGATAAACATAATTTTTTCATGAAAACTTAGGTTACATTTTTGTTTTCAAATTTTATATATACATATATTTTTTTTCCTGATTGGGAAAGTAACTTGAGCTCCTTGTCAGAAATTTGGAAACCATTAAAAAGGGGATGTTTGTATCTTATTTTATTTAAACTATCCATAGGCTAATTACCCAGAAACAACCCTGGGTAACATTTTTATGTATTTCCTTCACCTTTTTTAAAGTTTTTATGTGGTGTGATAATACTGTGTCTAGTCACCTCTCACACAGTTTACCCCCTTTTTTCCACTTATTATTACATTGTGAGCGGTTTTTTTCTTGTCACTAAAACTTCATTTTTGTTGTTTTGTCATGGGTATCGACATCTATTACCTTTCCTTCCTCTTATGAAATATTGGGAAGATTTCTAACTTTTGGTCTTCTAAATAATAAACATATTTATATTAGTTATTACTGCAAGAGAACAGTTTCCTACAAGTAAAATTATTACATCAAAGGGCATGAACATTTTTAAGATCCTTTGATGCATATTTCCAAACCGTTTTTCAAAATGATTATGCCTGCCAAGTTATACTGCAGCCAGCAGTAAATGAGAGAGCCTGCCTCAGGGAACTCTCACTAGCATTTTTAAACCCTCACTAATATGACAGGTGATAATTTTTATTTGCCTTTCTTTGATTGCTAGTGTGAGGTACACTCACTTTTTTAAAAAATTGGGATCTACCAATTTTTTAATGAGATCTACTCTCAACAAAACTTTCAGAGTCCACAGGAGGCAGGGATCAAGACCATCCCCAAGAAAAAGAAATGCAAACAGGCAAAATGGCTGTCTGAGGAGGCCTTACAAATAGCTATGAAAACAAGAGAAGTGAAAGGCAAAGGAGAAAAGGAAAGATACACCCATTTGAATGCAGAGTTCCAAAGAATGCAAGGAGAGATAGGAAAGCCTTCTTCAGTGATCAGTGCAAAGAAATAGAGGAAAACAATAGAATGGAAAAGACTAGAGGTCTTTTTGAGAAAATTAGAGGTACCAAGGGAAATTTTTGTGCAAAGATGGATACAATAAAGGATAGAAATGGTGTGGACCTAACAGAAGCAGAAGTTATTAAAAAGAGGTGGCAAGAATACACAGAAGAACTATGTTAAAAAGATCTTCACAGCCCAGATAATCACGATGGTGTGATCACTCACCTAGAGACAGACATCCTGAAATGTGAAGTCAGGTGGGCCTTAGGAAGCATCACGACGAACAAAGCTAGTAGAGGTGATGGACTTCCAGTTGAGCTATTTCAAATCCTAAAAGATGATGCTGTGAAAGTGTAGCACTCAATATGCCAGCAAATTTGGAAAACTCAGCAGTGGCCACAGGTCTAGAAAAGGTCAGTTTTCATTCCAATCCCAAAGAAAGGCAATGCCAAAGAACGCTCAAAGCACCACACAATTGGATCTCACACGCTAGTAAAATAATGCTCAAAATTGTTCAAGTTGGGCTTCAGTTGTACGTGAACCATGAACTTCCAGATGTTCAAACTGGATTTAGAAAAGGCAGAGGAAACAGATCAAACAGAGATCTAAACATCCGTTGGATCATCAAAAAGGCACAAGAGTTCCAGAAAAACATCTTTCTGCTTTATTGACTATGCCAAAGCCCTTGACTATGTGGATCACAACAAACTATGGACAATTCTTAAAGAGATGGAAATACCAGACCACCTGACCTGCCTCCTGAGAAATCTGTATGCAGGTCAAGGTGCAACAGTTAGAACTGGACCTGGAACCACAGACTGGTTCCAAATTGGGAAAGGAGTATGTCAAGGCTGTATATTGTCACCCTCCTTATTTAACGTGTATTGTCACCCTCCTTATTTAATATGCAGAATACATCACTAGAAATGCTAGACTGGATGAAGCATAAGCTGGAATCAAAATTGCGGGGAGAAATATCAATAGCTCAGGTATGCAGATGATTGATTTCACTTTCACTTTTTACTTTCATGCATTGGAGAAGGAAATGGCAACCCGCTGCAGTATTCTTGCCTGGAGAATCCCAGGGATGGGGGAGCCTGGTGGGCTGCCGTCTATGGGGTTGCACAGAGTCAGACACGACTGAAGCGACTTAGCATAGCATAGCATGCAGATGATACCACACTTACAGCAGAAAGCGAAGAACTAAGGAAACTCTTAATGAAAGTGAAAGAGGAGAGTGAAAAGGTTGGCTTAAAACTCGAGATTCAGAAAACTAAGATCATGGCATCTAATCCCATCACTTCATGGCAAATAGATGGGGAAACAATGGAAACAGTGACAGACTTTATTTTGGGGGGCTCCAAAATCACTGTAGACAGTGACTGCAGCCATGAAATTAAGACATTTGCTCCTTGGGAAAAAGTTATAACCAACGAGGACAGCATATTAAAAAGCAGAGACATAACTTTACCAACAAAGGTCTGTCTAGTCAAAGCTATGGTTTTTCCAGTAGTCATGTATGCATGTTGAGAGTTGGACTATAAAGAAAGCTGAGCACCAAAGAATGGACACTTTTGAACTGTGGTGTTGGAGAAGACTCTTGTGAGTCCCTTGGATAGCAAGAAGATCCAATCAGTCCATCTTAAAGGAAATCAGTCCTGAATATTCATTGGAAGGACTGATGCTGAAGTTGAAACTCCAATACTTTGGCCACCTGATGCGAAGAACTGACTCATGTGAAAAGACCCTGATGCTGGGAAAGATTGAAGGTGGGAGGAGAAGGGGACAACAGAGGATGAGATGGTTGGATGGCATAACTGACTCAATGGACACGAGTTTGAGTAAGCTCCGAGAATTGGTCATGGACAGGGAGGCCTTGTGTGCTGCAGTCCATTGGGGTTACCAGTTGTCTGACACAACTGAGGAACTAAACTGAACTGAACTGATAGTACTGTTAACCATAAGCACAATACTGTACAACAGATATCTAGAGCTTTTTCACCTGCCTGACTGAAACTTCATACCCATTGAACAGCAACTCCCATTTCTCCTTCCCTGCCTCTCCTAGAAATTGCACTTTTTACTTGCATATGTTTAACAATTTTAGATATATGTTTAATCATTCAGTATTTATCCTTCTGTGACTGGCTTATTTTTTAGCAAATTGTCCTCAGGTTTCACACATGGCATATAACAGTATTCCTTTTTTATGGCTGAATAATATTCCATTGTATGTATATATAACTTCTTTTTAATCAAGTCATTCTTTAGTGGATATTTAGGTTCTTTAACCTCTTGGCTATTGTGAATAAGGCTGCAATGAAAATGAGAATGCAACTGTCTTTGAGATCCTGATTCTAACTATTTGAATAAGTATACAGAAGTAGGATTGCTGGACTGTATGGTAGGTAGTTCTATTTTAATTTTTTGAGGAAGTGCCATTCTACTTCAGTAACACCATTTCACATCAACAGGACACAAGGGTTCCAGTGTCTCTACATCCTTGTCAACATCTGCTATTTTCCAGTTTTTTGATAATGGACATCTTAACAAGTGTGAAGTGGTATCACATTGTGGTTTTGATTTACATTTCCCTGATGAAAATGATGTTCAATATCTTTTCAGATATCTGTTGTATTTGCTTATCTTCTTTGGAAGCAAGGAGGCTGGCATGCTCCCTGCACTGGGAGGACATCTGCATTGTCTGTTCATTACCTCTGCCCATCTTGAAATTTGGTTATTTAGTGGTTTTGCTATTGAGTTACCTGAGTCTTCTATATGTTTTGAATATTAACTTTTTATCAGATATATGGTTTGCAAATATTTTCTCCCTTTCTGTAGCCTGCCTGTTTCCTTTGCTGTGCTGTGCCTACTTTTACCTAATATAGTTCCACTTGTCTGCTTTTGCTTTTGTTGCTGATACTTTTTGGCATCATACCCAAGAAATCATTTCCAAAATTGATATCACAAAGATTTCCTTCTTAGCTTTCTTCCAGGAGTTTACAGTTTCACGTTTTCTGCTTAAGTTTCAATCCACTGTGAGCTGATGTTTGGGTATGGTGTAGAGTAAGGGTCCAATTTCATTCTTTTGCATGTGGCTATCCAATTTTCCCCACACCATGTACTGAAGAAACTCTCCTTTCCCACTGTGTATTCTTAGAAATGTTTCAGTTTTTCATTGAGTATGATGGTAGTTTTGGGATTTTTGTATAAGGCCATTATTATTTTGAGATAATTTCCTTTTATTCTTTGTTTGTAAGTCTTTTTTTTTTTTTTGGTCAAGAAAGGGTACTGGGTTTTATCTATTGCTTCTTCTGCATCTGTTGAGATCATCATGAAATTTTTATCCTTTGTTCTGTTAATATGCTGTCTTACATTGGTTGATTTTCATATGCTGAACCAACCTTGCCCATGGAATATGAAACTTTATGTGTTGCTGGATTCAGTTTTCTAGTATTTTGTCGAGGACATTTTCATCCATATTCATCAGTAACAATGACTTATAATCTTCTTTTATTTTCTTGCAACATCTTCTGGCTGTGAAATCAGGGTGATGCTGATTTCATCTCCTTCAATTATGTGGAAGAGTTTGAAAAGGATTGGTATTAATTCTTCTTTAAATGTTGAGTAGAATTCGCCAGTGAAGACATCTGATCCTGGAATTTTCTTAGTTGGGAGGTTAATTACTGATTCAATCTCCTTACTAAGTAATTGGCCTTTTCAGATTTTCTATTTTCCCATGATTCAATCTTGGTATGTTATATGTTTCTAGAGATTTACCCATTTCTTTTAGGTTATCCAATTTGTTGGTGTACAATTATTCACAGTACTCTTGTAATCTTTTTATTTCTATGGAAATGGTAATAAGGTCCTCTTTCATTCTGATTTTTTTATGAGTCTTTCTCTTTTTTCTTAGTCTTGTTAAAGACTTGTTGGTTTGCCAATCTTTTCAAAAAGCCAACTTTAGTTTCACTGATTTTTTCCTACTGTTTTTCTATTTTCTATTTTGATTCTTTTCTAATGCTTATTGCTTTCCCTCTGCTAACTTCTTTACTTTGTTTTTATATCTCCATCGGAGCTCTTGGGTGACCAGGTACATTGTCAATGAGCAGGAATATTTTGAAAGGAATCTTTTTTTCTGAGCAGTAGATTTCAACAGTGGGGTGAACATATTCAGTAAACCATGCTGTAAAATCATGTGCTGTCATCCAGACTTCATTGTTCCATTTATAGAACACAGGCAGGGTAGATTTAGCATAAGTTTTAAGGACTCTACTTTTTTTCAGAGTGGTGGATGAACACTGGCTCCAACTTAAAGTGACTAGCGAGATTCATTAGCTCTAGCAAAAGAGTCAGCCTGTTCTTCAAAGCTTTGAAGCCAGGCATAGACTTCTCTCTAGCTGTGCAAAGTCTTAGATGGCATCTTCTTTCAACATAAGAGGCTGTTTTGTCCACATTGAAAATGTGTTTTTTAGTGTTGTCATCTTCATTAATTGGCTAGCTGTTTGGTACAAGAAGCCATATATTTTAAAAAGCTGTTATGGGAAAATTCCTGTAAAGTCTTAATGCAGATAATTATATATTTTTGTTTCTTTGGGGTCAATACGTAGAAGTAGAACTGGTGGATCAACTCCACTCAAAGATATGTTTAACTTTATAAAAAACTGGCAAATTTTTCCAAAGTGGATTTACTATCTACATCCCTTCCAGCAACATGTGAGAATCCCAGTCACTTCACATCTAACCCAGAGGTATCATCAGTCTTTTAAAAATTTTACATATCTAGCTGGGGTGCAATGTTAGCCTATTGTTGTCATTTTCATTTTACTGGTACTAATTATGTTGAGTTTATTCTAATTTTTTCAGTTCATCCCTCATTTTTGTGAATTGCTTGATTTTCAATTACTCTGCCCAATTTCATTGAATTGTTTTTCACTTTACTTTTAATATATGTAATCTCTTTACATATTCCCGCACAAAAATGTTTATCTCTTCATAGATTATCTAAATTTTTAATTGAATCAACTTATTTTTTTTATTTTGATTTTACAGATGTGATTTTGGTGTCAAGTGTAATGACTCTGTATGCTCTCCAATTCCTCTTTTAACTTATTAAACTGGATGAAACTCCTAGGACAATGTTACAAAGAGTAGTGGTAAGAGAGAACATACTTGCCTTCCTTCTGATTTCAGGGAGAAAGCATTCTGTTTTTCATCACTAACTAAGACATTTGTTTAGGTACTCTATATGTACTTTATCAAATTAAAAAAATTCTCTCTGTTCCTAGCTTGTTAGGAGTTTTTATTATGAGTCATGTTGGATTTGTTTAAGTGATTTTTCTGCATCAAGTAATGTGATCATGCTAGTTTTCTTCTTTAGTTTGTTGCTATGATGATTACCTTGATTGATTTTTTAATGTTTCGTTCAGTCACTCAGTCGTGTCTGACTCTTTGTGACCCCATGGACAGGAGCAAGTCAGGTCTCCCTGTCCATCACTAACTCCAGGAGTTTACACAAACTCATGTCCATAGAGTCGGTGATACCATCCAACCATCTCGTCGTCTGTCATCCCCTTTTCCTCCAACCTTCAATCTTTCCCAACATCAGAGTATTTTCAAATGAATCAGCATCAGGTGGCCAAAGTATTGGAGTTTCAGCTTCAACATCAGTGCTTCCAATGAACATCTGACTCTTTGTGACCCCATGGACAGGAGCAAGTCAGGTCTCCCTGTCCATCACTAACTCCAGGAGTTTACACAAACTCATGTCCATAGAGTCGGTGATACCATCCAACCATCTCGTCGTCTGTCATCCCCTTTTCCTCCAACCTTCAATCTTTCCCAACATCAGAGTATTTTCAAATGAATCAGCATCAGGTGGCCAAAGTATTGGAGTTTCAGCTTCAACATCAGTGCTTCCAATGAACACTCAGGACTGATCTCCTTTAGGACAGACTGGTTGGATCTCCTCTCAGTCCAAGGGACTCTCGAAAATCTTCTCCAAACTACAGTTCAAAAGCATCAATTCTTTGGTGCTCAGCTTTCTTCACAGTCCAACTCTCACATCCATACATGATCACTGGAAAAACCATAGCTTTCACTAGACGGACCTTCATTGACAAAGCAATGTCTCTGCTTTTTAATATGCTGTCTAGGTTGGTCATAAATTTCCTTCCAAGGAGTAAGCTTTTTTTAATTTCATGGCTGCAGTCACCATCTGCAGTGATTTTGGAGCCCAAAAAAATAAAATCAGCCACTGTTTCCACTGTTTCCCCATTTATTTGCTATGAAGTGATGGGGCTTGATGCCATGATCTTAGTTTTCTGAATGTTGAGCTTTAAGCCAACTTTTTATAATGTTAAACAATGTTAAACAAGATTGTAAAATAAATTCCCCTTGGTACAGTGTATAATTCTTTTTATACATCCTTGGATTTCATTTCTAATATATTTTTTAGAATATTTGCTTCTATATTCATGAGAGATAACAACCTAATTTTTTTTTCTTTTTATAACACCTCAATCTGTTTTAGTATTAGGACTATTCTGATCCCATAAAAATAGTTAAGGGTACAGACTGTGGCAAGAGATTCTAATTGTATTAAAAATGTATGAAATCTCACTATAGGTCACTGGGGGAAATGCACTGACTTCAGTAATTTTGGAAATGAAAGGAGCCTGGACTCTGTAAGAAAATAGTGAGAAGAAAGAGTTTATAGATAGTATATGCTAGTCGTAAAGTTTTCCCACAATGTTTAGTGTCAGCAATTCTGATGTGCTGCTGCACATGCATGCTGGAACTGAATTATTGACTAAATGGATGGTGGATCAACATCAAAATGTCTCACTGTTGGAGTGGAAATTTACAAATCGGCAAAGGAAAGAGGCTAGAATGATCTATGTGGTAATAGATCAGAGTTGGAAATATCAGTAAGAATTCATGTTTAACTTAATATACATTTATGTGTGTATATATATGACGACTACATGTACAAATGTGTATGTGTTGCTTCAATTGTGTCCAACTTTGTGCAACGCTATGGACTATAGCCTACCAAGCTCCTCTATCCATGGCATTCTCCAGGCAAGAAATACCTGAGTGGATTGCCATGCCATCCTCAGGGCATTTTCCTGACCCAGGGACCATACCTGTGTCTCTTACATCTCCTGCCTTGGCAGATAGGTTCTTTACCACTAGCACCACCTGGGAAGCCCATGACCCCATGGACTGTAGCCTACCAGGCTCCTCTGTCCATGGGGTTTTCCAGGCAATAGTACTGGAGTAGATTGCCATTTCCTTCTCCAGCGGATCTTCCCCACCCAGGGATAGAACCCGGGTACCCCACATTGTAGACAGACCCTTAACCGTCTGAGCCAACAGGGAAGTCCTACATATACAAATAGATATATGAAGATACATAGGTTAATATATGCATATATATTTATTTCCTCTGTTAGCTGAAAACACTAAAAAAAAAAAAAAAAAAAGATACTCCATTACTAACAATAAGCACACCTAGCACCCAGATCTTTGATTCTAAAACCAGTCTCCAATAAAAGAAACCAGGACTCCTTGGAGAAATGGATAATTCTAAGAATGTGGCAGGAAACATATATAAGATGAATCTAGAGTATCTGGTAGCAGTGGCAAGTAAGAAAGTGCACAAAATCAAACAAACTTTTCCGGGGTATGTCAAAGGGGACAGATGCCAACTAAAAGAGTTTTCAAGGTTCAAAGCTGGAATATTTTGAGCAAAAAAATACATACTATAGTTATATAACTGAATTAAAACTCAAATTACAAAATACTTATTCATGGGCACATATTTATATAAGTAAATGATTAAATAGATAAATGGAGTAAAACCTCCCATGTAGAAGATTTCCAAATAAATTATGTAGATACTCCATGGTAAGGTAAGAGGTCATAATTCCTCACATCTTAAATGTGGAATGTGACTTACTTCTAAAGAGCAGGGCATGGAAAGCAGAGAAAACAAGAGTAACTTTGTGAGAAAAACCTGACAAGCACCATATCACCCAGATATTTAAGACTAATATTAGAGTCAAAAATGACATTGATAATAAACACTCTTGATACAATATGATGAAAAAGCACCTTAACACTATGATTTTCCTCCCCTAAACTCACACTACAGTCTATTATAAGAAAAACATCATATAAATTAGAATAAAATGAAGTCTACAACATACCTGACCAGTACCCCTCCAAGCTGTCAAAGTTATCATAAACAAAAATGTATAAGAAACTACTATAGCCATATGCTGCTACTGCTGCTAAGTCGCTTCAGTCGTGTCTGACTCTGTGCGACCCCATAGATGGCAGCCCATCAGGCTTCCCCATCCCTGGGATTCTCCAGGCAAGAATACTGGAATGGGTTGCCATTTCCTTCTCCAATGCATGAAAGTGAAAAGCGAAAGTGAAGTCACTCAGTCACGCCAGACTCTTAGCGACCCCATGGACTGCAGCCTACCAGGCTCCTCCGCCCATGGGATTTTCCAGGCAAGAGTACTGGAGTGGGATGCCATTGCCTTCTATCATGATAACTAAATATAATATGAATGAGATCCTAAAACAGAAAAAGAGTAAAGCTAAGGCAATATGAATAAACTATGTAGTTTTGGCCACAATATATCAAAATTTCTTCGTTAATGATAGCAAAAGTACCATACTGATAGAAAATATTAATAATAAAGTAATCTGATTTTAGAGGAATATAGAAGAATTGACTATATGCTCTCTGCTGTTTTTTTATCAAAAATAAAAATCATGGAATTGATTGCCTAATTTTAAGTCAAATTGTATCAACATGAATCAAAACAATCTATAATAGTAAATATAAGATTATACATATGTTAACCACTATAAAATCATATTTTAATGTATTGAAATACTTACCTAGGTATATTTTTTCTTCTTGGATGATGGTTACTATCAATATAGTTAATTCTCAAGGCATCAGCATGTATTTCACTTTCTGTATCCAATCACCTTTTCCTCTCAAGCCTATAATACTTCCAGACTAAAGCTGTAATCAGTGCCTTAGGTAAGCTTAGCATTCAAGGTTGTTTCTGCAAGTTAATTAAAAAGAAATTAACAATAAAATTTTATTTAGCACTTTGTTAAAATTAATCACTCTGTAATTAAAATATGATTTGCTGAAAGAATGTTTAAAATGAGACTTTAAAAATAGCTAAACATAAATCTAAGCCCTTCTACACATAATGCAACTGCTTTTGTCAAAAGTATAAACATGGCATAATATTTTTGTTGTTGTTTCACTTAAATACAAACCTGCAGGGTATATCTTTCTTCTAAAAAAATAACCATTTAACCTGAATCTGTTTTTAAGAGAAAACAGACCACTTTTCATGTAGTTATTAGCACACTGGAATTATTAGACTACTTTTCATAGAAGCTAACAGAAGTAAGTTTTAGTTTTCAAAATACAGTTAATTTATTTTCATGTGAAATTTTAATTACTGCAGAAGATATCACATAAAGCAGAGCAAAATTTAATTAAAATTGTATTCTCATTTATTAAAAATTATCATTGTATTAGTTTACTTTTGCTGTTGTTTAGTTGCTAAGTCGTAGCTAACTCTTTGATCTCATGGACTGCAGCCTGCCAGGCTCCTCTGTCCATGGGATTTCCTGGGCAAGAATACTATAGTAGGTTGCCTTTTCCTTCTCCAAGGGATCTACCCAATCCAGGAATCAGATCTGCGTCTCCTATATTGGCAGCTGTTTTTACCCACAAGCCACCAAGGAAGCCCATTGTTTACTAGGGCTGCCCTAACAAAACAACACAGACTGGGTGGCTTATACAAGATAAATTTATTTTCTCATAATTCTAAAGAAATCCAGGATTAAGGTATCAGCAGTTTTGGTTTTCAACTTTGTTCAGCTCTTTGCAATCCTGTGGATGTAGCTCACCAGGCTCCTCTGTCCATGGGATACTCCAGGCAAGAATATGGAGTGGGTTGCCACACTTTCTACAGGGGATCTTCCCAAACCAGGGATAGAATCCAGGTCTCCTGCATTGCAGGCAGATTCTTTACCATCTGAGCCACCAGGGAAGCCCCCTTTATGGCCATAGATAATGCAAAATAATGTCAGCATCATCATCAATAACAACAACCAGATTTTTTGTTTCTTATTCCTATGCTTTTGGCTATGTATTTTTTTTAAGTCTCTACATAAACCAACAGTTTTCTAACATTATTTGTGAAATAGAGACTAGGAAAAGAAACTCACTATTGTAAATGTTAAGCAATGATATTGGAATAATTTTGGAAAGTATAGGTGCTATAGGCTGAAATTTCTGTATCTTGATTTTGTATAAAAATCGTGAATACTGTGATTTATAGGAAAATATATATTTGTATATTTGGTCAGTCATATTATATATAAAAAATATGCTTGGTCTTCATCCATAATTCCTGCCTCACAGCTCTGGAAACCCTTGGGATTTACTGAACAATAAAAGCAACTAGTTAATATTTAGTCTTTTGTAGTTAGCTTCTGAAAATGACTTGGAAAGGAAACTTTTGGATCCACCCAAGGGTGGGAGCCGGTTGCCAGAAGAACCAATCATGTGAATAAAAGGACTGGAACATTCAGTACCACTTGCTGCTTTTGAGGGAGGAGAGAACGGCTGAAGATGGAATTGATCACCATTGGCCAATGATTTAGTCAATCATGATTATGTACTGAAACTTCCGCAAAAACCAAGGACAGCTTTTGGGGCTTTTTGCTTAGAGCTTCGAAACTGGGCAACCATCAGCTTCCAAGGGCTATATCCCGTTCCCATGTTCCCTTAGGACAGATGTTCTTTCCTTTAGGACCAGTCTATGTATCTCCTCGTCTGGCTATTTATTCCTTTAATATCCTTTTATAATAAATTTTTAATCTAATGAGTAAGAGTAAGTGGATTTCCCTGAATTCTCTGAGCCACTCCAGCAAACTAACTGAAACTAAGGGGAAGGTTGTGTGAATCTCTGATTCATAGCCAGTCGGTCAGAAGCCCAGGTAACAACCCTGTGACTCACCCTAGAGCTGGAGGGACTTTCTGTGGAATTCAGCCCTGTTGAATCTGATTCTGTCTCCAGATAGCCAATGAATTCTCTGAAATTTTACTGGAGGCTGAGAGTTGCGGGTTGGTTCGGGAAAGCCTCTGCACGCACCGTATTGGAATTTGTTCAGGAAACCTTTGCTGTTTGTGTCTATGTATGTATTGAAATCCTACTGCCCAATGTGATGGTATTGGAGGTAGGGACTTTGGGAGGTGCTTAGGTTGTGAGGGAAGAGCCCTCATAAATAAATTCAGTGCCCTTTTAAAGGAGGACCAAGAGACGTCTTTCACACCTTTCCACCATCTCTGTGCGTGCTCAGCAGTGTCTGACTCTTAGCAAGCCCATGGACTGTACCCTTGGAGGCTCCGCTGTCAATGGGATTTTCTATGCAAGGATACTGGAGTGAGTTACCATTTTATCTGAGGACACAGCAAAGCCACTGGCAATAAACCAGGGAGGGAGCTCGAACCACATCTTGACCATGCTGGCACCTTGATCATGGACTTCCAGTTTCCAGAATTGTGAAAATAAAATTCTGCTGTTTATAAATCACCCAATCTGTGGCAATTTGTTACAACAGCCTGAAGGATTAAGGCAGCATCTATCCAGTTACTTTTCATATGTAAACTGCATCCTGCGTCTCAAATTTTTTGTGTGTAGTAGCTTAAATCCTTCAGGAATTGGTAACTCTCTCTTAAATAGTTTGTTTTTGACATTATATTCATTGATGTTAGTACTTTTTGTCAAAAAGCAAGAAACAATATTTTTCCAATGTTTACATATAATCTAATGTTCATTATGCAAATTTATATCTTGTCTTTCATGAATTACTACTTTTTATCTAATATAAAAACTGTTTCAGTTTGTTCCTTGAAGTCAAAATAACTCCAGTTTATGCTTCTGATGATTTTATCACTTGTTTAATATTCTTCCCATTATATTTTTATTTGAAAATTTCTCAGTTCTTTTAGAAATAAGTGTAACAATAAGTGAAAATGCTACTTTTCAAGTGTATGCAAATCAGAATTTAAATTTTCACTTATTTAACTGAAATTTTCCAAAGTTCTCACCAAATTGATTTAAAATTTTTTGAGCTTAACAAGCATCTTTGAATAAACATTTTGTATCTCATTTGAATTTTAGTATTCCAAACCTTTAAAAATAAAAGTTAGAGTCTTTAAAATGTTGCCTTATGCATATTATAAGGTTTAGAGAACTTCCTAATGTACAAACTATATCATTACAATTACCCACTAAAGATTCAACTTCAAGTGTGTTTAAAATACTCGATCTGCCACTGAAGTGAAAATAACACATAATTATTTCAAAATACCAACTAGTCAACAGCTTCAGGAGCTGTGCATTTTCTTCAATAAGATTAAAGCAATGAGCTGTACACAACACATTATGCATAATTAAGGTTTTAAACAGTGCAAAGTCCTTTTTCCTCACCTTTCAAAACAGTTTTGTTGTCACTTGACTGGAACTGAACATTGTTCAAAAGCAGGATCCAATCATTCACAACTCCTTTCATTTGGTTGAATCAAGTAGTAGAAAATTGTTTAATGAAAAATTTTGAAACCTCTCACAGAAATTTCTGTCATTATAAAAGAGTTATTATTCAGTCACTCAGTCATGTCTGACTCTTTGTGACCCCATGAACTGCAGCATGTCAGGCTTCCCTGTCCTTCACCATCTCCCAGAGCTTGCTCCAACTCATGTCCATAGAGTCGGTGATGCCATCTGCCATCTTGTCTTCTGCCATCCCCTCTGTTACCTTCAATCTTTCCCAGCAGCAGGGTCTTTAATGAGACAGCCCTTCGAATCAGGTAGCCAAAGTATTGGAGGGTCACCTTCAGCATCAGGGCTTCCAATGAATATTGAAGATTGATTTCCTTTAGCATTAACAGGTTTGATCTCCTTGTTGTCCAAGGGACTCTCAAGAGTCTTCTCCAACACCACAGTTCAAAAGCATCAGTTGTTTGGCACTCAGCCTTCTTTATGGTCCAACTCTCACATACATGCATGACTACAGGAAAAACCATAGCTTGACTAGACAGACCTTTGGGGGCAAAGTAATGTCTCTGCTTTTTAACATGCTGTTTAGGTTAGTCATAGCATTTCTTCCAAGGAGCAAACATGTTAATTTTATGACTGCCATCACCATCTGCAGTGATTTTGGAGACCAAGAAACAAAGTTTGCCAGTGTTCCCATTGTTTTCCCGTCTATTTGCCATGAAGTGATGGGACCAGATGCCATGATCTTCATTTTTTGAATGTTGAGTTTTAAGACACTTTTTTCACTCTCCTCTTTCATTTCATCAGAGGCCTTTTAGCCCCTCTTCACTTTCTGCCATTAGGGTGGTGTCATCTGCATATCTGAGGTTATTGATATTTCTCCCAGCAATCTTGATTCCAACTTGTGCTTCATCCAGACCAGCATTTCTCATGATGTACTCGCATATAAGTCAATAAGCAGGGTGACAGTATACAGCCTTGACATTCTCCTTTCCCAATTTAAATCAGTCTGTTGTTCCATGTCTGGTTCTAACTGTTGCTTCTTAACCTCCATCCAGGTTTCTCAGGATGTAGATAAGGTAGTTGGGTATTCTCATCTCTTTAAGAATTTTCATTAATCATTAACTCATTAATATTTTGTGTACAAGTTCATTTTATTTTATCTTCTATATTGATTTATTTTATATTTTTCATTATTTTAATTAGCTCTTCACTATTTCCAGGAAAACAAGTCACTATTTTTCATTTTAATTTTCATTTATGCAATAATTCATAGCTTTGGCTTTTATTTAAATTTCTGTTAAATTGAAAACTACCAGGTTTTCAAAATTCTTAATATCAGAAATAAAAAAAAAACAATTTTTTCACACTTTCAAAATAATATTGAAGGTTTTATTTGTCCTTAAAGATACAGATATACTGAATTATATTTGATTAAGATGGGGATCAGTGGAAACAGTACCAGACTTTATTTTTCTGGGCTCCAAAATCACTGCAGATGGTGATTGCACCCATGAAATTAAAAGGCACTTACTACTTGAAAAAAAAGTTATGACCAACCTAGATAGCATATTCAAAAGCAGAGATTTTACTTTGCCAACAAAAGTCTGTCTAGTCAAGGCTATGGTTTTTCCAGTGGTCATGTATGGATGTGAAAGTTGGACTGTGAAGAAAGCTGAATGCCAAAGAATTGATGCTTTTGAACTGTGGTGTTGGAGAAGACTCTTGAGGGTCCCTTGGACTGCAAGGAGATCCAACCAGTCCATTCTAAAGGAGATCAGTCCTGGGTGTTCATTGGAAGGACTGATGCTAAAGCTAAAACTCAAATACTTTGGCCACCTCATGTAAAGAGTTGACTCATTGGAAAAGATCCTGATGCTGGGAGGGATTGGGGGCAGGAGGAGAAGGAGACGACAGAGGATGAGATGGCTGGATGGCATCACCGACTAGATGGACATGAGTTTGGGAGACTCCTGGAGTTGATGATGAACAGGGAGGCCTGGCATGCTGCGATTCACAGGGTCGCAAAGAGTTGGACACGATTGGGCGACTGAACCGAACTGAATGTATATATACCCCTGGAGAAGGGAATGGCTACCCATTCCAGTCTTCTTGCCTGGAGAGTTCCATGAACAGAGAAACCTGGCAGGCTACAGTTCATGGGGTCGCACAGAGCTGGGCATGACTGAGTGACTAACACTTTTTTTTTTTTTTTTTCAGTTCATAATCCAAATAAGCACAACATTCTATGCTCGAAGGAATCTTCATGCCTTTTGAAGGTCCTTACTGTACTTACCAGTCAGAAAAATCACTTGGAATATTAGGAATATTATCTGTTTTGTTGAAATCAATTTACCTTCTCATTAGAGCTTGGAAACTGTATTTTTTATTTTATCATTTAACTTTATGTTTTTGAAAAACATCTGTTGTTTTCATGACTTATCTTGTTTCAGGAGCCTTATAATAATCCTTACTATAATCACTTGTTTTAAACAAGATAAACAAGATATAGTTCATTAGATAGTGTTGATATATCATTCATCATAATGCGCCATCATGAAAGAATATGCTACTTTTCAAAGTCATTCCACTTATGAAAATTAGGCTATAGCTAAAGTTTGTACATTCTCTTTTGTGTAATTGTTCACTATCAATTATGCTTTGCTTCACTTTTGCTGTTGTTGCTGCTTGGTCTTACAGAGTATCCTCATTCTTACACATTTTTCAAAATTTCTTCTATTATTATTTATATTGTGCGTATTTATTGTTTTATTGTCATAAATTTAGCATTTATAGTCAACTGTGTTAAAGTACACCCTTTCACATTTTCTGGGTCTACTAGTACTTTAAGCTTGCATATTTATATCTTCCACTGAGATTGTTCTATTGTCGTAATAAAAAATAAACTAAAATGTAGTCACATACATTGGCAATTTAAGTAATTTTGAAAATTAACACAACATATATATGTATATCAGCTCACTAGTTAATATGGGCAGTTTTTCAACTGTGACGATTAGTCCTTCAGGTGATTCTTATTGTTTTTCTCACAATTTTGTAGATTGTTTCATTTAGAATCCCATATTACTTTACTAGAGGATTCATCAGATCCTGAAGACCTGTCTAGTATGCTGGGATGCATAAAATGTGAACCTCCACAGATAGACTTAATTCCTAATGTGCACTACTGTATATTTTCCTTTTATAGACACCAGGATATTGATAAATTTTCCTTTTCATGATCCCAATACAATTTTAACATTGTTGTGTAAGATGCTATATATTACATTATTTTTTGTTGTTGTTGTTTTGTTTTTTTTTTTGTTTTGGCAATTAGGCAATTTATATTTATTTGGAAGAGAGGCTAACCGCAGTCTATAATATATTCCTTGTCATAAAAAAAATAGTGCTCTTTAAATAGAAAATATTATTTACCCTTGGGATAAGCTTATTTCCCATGTCCCTTCTTAATTATTATTTTTTTTATTTTATTGTTTTTCATTGTTTTCTTTTTTTACTTTACAATATTGTTTTGGTTTTGCCATACATCAACATGAGTTCACCACAGGTGTACATGTGTTCCCCATCCTGAACTCCCCACCCATCTCCCTCCCCATACCATCCCTTTGGGTCATCCCAGTGCACCAGGCCCAACTGGCATGAAATGGTACCTCATTGTGGTTTTGATTTGCATTTCTCTGATAATGAGTGATGTTGAACATCTCTTCATGTGTTTGTTAGCCATCTGTATGCCTTCTATGGATAAATGTCTGTTTAATTCTTTGGCCCATTTTTTGATTGGGTCATTTATTTTTCTGGAATTGAGCTGGAGAAGTTGCTTATATATTTTTGAGATTAGTTCTTTGTCAGTTGCTTCATTTGCTATTATTTCCTGCCATTCTGAAGGCTGTCTTTTCACCTTGCTTATAGTTTCCTTTGTTGTGCAGAAGCTTTTAATTTTAATTAGGTCCCATTTGTTTGTTTTTGCTTTTATTTCCAATATTCTGGGTGGTGGGTCATGGAATATATATTACATTAAGTATATTCTTGTGAAGAGAAAACCTGTCTTAACTAAGCCTATAACATCTGCTTACAATTTTATATATCGGATGGTGGTAAGAATTTTCCACACATTAAGATTATTCTTGCTTCTCCTCCTCCATCGACACATTTTCCATACTAGGTGCCATAACACATGTGAAATTGAAAAAAGACCACTCCTTTGCTATCCACCTGAAACTATCACAGTATTGTTAATCAGCCATGGTGTTGTTGTTTAGCCACTAAGTCATGCCTGACTCTTTAGGGCCCCATGGACTGTAGCCCACCAGGCTCCTCTGCCATGGGATTCTCCAGGCAAAAATACTGAAGTGGGGTGCCATTCCCTTCTCCAGGAGATCTTCCCAACCCAGGGATTGGGCCTACATCTCCTGCATTGGCAGGTGGATTCTTTACTACTGAACCACGAGGGAAGCCCTTAATTGGCTATACTCCAATACAAAATAAAAAGTTTAATTAATAAATAAAAATACAAATTACACATAAAAAGAAAAAAAGACCACTGTCCCTGCATAATTGTGCCAGGATGAAGGTGCCTCTGAATGAGCCTATATCGTACACAAGTATTTATAAAAGTCATTCCTACTCAGAATGCTTAACAATAAACCAAATATATATGCCAGGTATTGGGAACCACACCAATATATCCTGTTGAATCAAATTAAACATATTCAAGCCCTCAATTCCACTTACACATATTAAGTGAAGTGGCCACTTCAACTAGTATCTGATACACAAAAGAAACCTGATACAAAATGGACAGAGTCAGAATGGAAAGGAACTGTACTCTAACTAAGCCATTTTATTAAATTTCTGAATTTTACAGAAACTAACACATGTATCCACTTTTATGACCCCTTCTAAATCTTTACAAAATGGTATAAAACAAACAAAAAAGTGAAAGAAAGTAAGGGAACCGCAAGCTTCATTATTTTCCATGTAAATTAACTTCAACAGTGTTGTTTAAAAGTTTCCAGTGCTAATGAGAGAAATAAAATATTTAAAATGTTAGAAAATGATTAATCAGTAAAAACTTCTCTGGGTAGGAAATATTTTAACTGCTCTCTAAATGATAAAGAAATGTCAGGGAGATGGCTAATATATTTAGAAGCAGATGGAACAGGCAGTTCAGACACACAGAGATTGTCCTCAAATCTAAAAGAAATCAGAAGATGCATCACAGTGATAGACCAGGGCTGAGATGTGTCAGTTTTAGTGACACATGTGAAGGAGTTTAGGGGAGAAAGACAGAAATCACATGATCAGAGAGCTGAGGGGTTTTATAAGAGTGTGATAAAAGAAATGGACCATAAAATCCCAAGCATATTTATCTGTTAAAGTTACTAATTTTCTAATTTATTTCTGAATTACTTTCAACTGCAGTTATCAATAAAATGTAAAGAAAAAAATAAATTAAACATACTTTTTTTTTTTTCTTTACCATTAAAGTTACTTAGGGGATTCCCTGGTGATTAAGATGGTAAGGAATCTGCCTGCAATGCAAGATACCAGGGTTCAATCTCTGGATCAGGAGGATCCCCTGGAAAAGAGAAGGGCAATCCTCTCCCATATTCTTTAGTGCAGATATCCATGTACAGAGGAACCTGATGTTCTACAGTCCATGGGGGTGCAAAGAGTCAGACACAACTGAGTGACAAACATTTTCACTTGTTACTTTATATGCTTACAACTTTTATTTCAACCACTTAATCATGATTTTACTCACTTAAAATATTGATTTATTCCAAATCTATATTTATGTAATCTGAGAACTAACATTTGGGAAAAGTGAAACCTGTATTATGAAATTAGAGATTCAATAGCTAATTATAATCTTTTGCTATAAAATATTCAAACAAGATAATCAAATTAAATTAAAAAGGAAAATGCATGAGACATATAAGATTAACTTGCATTCTTTCACTCTTCAGTTCACTTGCTCATATGTGTCCGACTCCTTGCAACCCCATGGACTGCAGCATGCCAGGCTTCCGTGTCCATCACCAACTCCCAGAGTTTACTCAAACTCAGGTCCATTGAGTTGGTGATGCCATCCTTCATCTCCTCCTCTGTCATCCCCTTCTCCTCCAACCTTCAATCTTTCACAGAATCAAGGACTTTTCAAATGAGTCAATTCTGCACATCAAGTGGCCAAAGTATTGGAGTTTTACCTTCAGCATCAGTCCTTCCAATGAATATTCAGGATTGATTTGCTTTAGGATGAACTGGATGAATCTCAATTTTAGCCAAGGAACTCTCAAGAGTCTTCTCCAAACCACAGTTCAAAAGCATCAGTTCTTCAGTGCTCAGCTTTCTTTATAGTCCACTCTCACATCCATGCATGACTACTGGAAAAACCATAGTTTTGACTGGATGGATCTTTGCTGGCAAAGTAATGTCTCCCCTTTTTAATATGCTCCCTAAGTTGGACATAACTTTTCTTCCAAGGAGCAAGTGTCTTTTAATTTCATGGCTGCAGTCACCATCTGCAGTGATTTTGGAGTCCCCCAAAATAGTCTGTCACTGTTTCCACTATTTCCCATCTATTTGACAGGAAATGATGGGACCATATGCCATGATCTTCATTTTCTGAATGTTGAGCTTTAAGCCAAGTATTCAACTCTCCTCTTTCACTTTCATCAAGGGGCTCTTTAGTTCTTCTTCACTTCATGCCATAAGAGTGGTGTCATCTGCATATCTGAGGTTATTGATATTTCTCTCGGCAATTTTGATTCCAGTTTGTGCTTTATCCAGCCCAGAGTTTCTCAAGATGTGCTCTTCATATAAGTTAAATAAGCTGGGTGGCAGTATACAGCCTTGACATATTCCTTTCCCTGTTTGGAACCACTCTGCTCTTCCATGTCCCATGTTCCAATTGTTGCTTCCTGACCTGTATATAGGTTTCTCAAGAGGCAGGTCAGGTGCTCTGGTATCCCCATCTGTTTAAGAGTTTTCCACAGTTTGCTGTGATCCACACAAAGACTTTGGCATAGTCAATAAAGCAGAAGTAGATGCTTTTTCTGGAACTCTCTTGCTTTTTTGATGATTCAGTGGATGTTGGCAATTTGATCTCTAGTTCCTATGCCTTTTCTAAATCCAGCTTGAACACCTGGAAGCTCATTGTTCACATACTATTGAAGTCTGGCTTGGAGAATTTTGAATATTACTTTACTAGTGTGTGAGACAAGTACAATTTTGCAGTAGTTTAAGCATTCTTTGGCAGTGCTTTTCTTTGGGATTAGAATGAAAACTGACTTTTTCCAGTCCCATGGCCACTGCTGAGTTTTCCAAATTTGCTGATGTGTTGAGTGCGGCACTTTCACAGCATCTTCTTTTAGGATTTGAAAAGCTCAACTGGAATTCTATCACCTCCCCTCACTTTGTTAGTGGTGAAGTTTCCTAAGGCCAACCTGACTTCGCATTTAAAGATGTCTGGCTCTAAGTGAGTGATCATACCATTGTGATTATCTGAATTGTTAAGAGCTTTTTTGTATAGTTCTTCTGTGTATTCTTGTCACCTCTTAATATTTTCTGCTTCTGTTAGGTACATACCAATTCTGTCCTTTATTGAGACCATCTTTGCATGAAATGTTCCCTTGGTATCTCTAATTTTCTTGAAGAGATCTCTAGCCTTCCCCATTCTATTGTCTTCCTCTATTTCTTTGCACTGATCACTAAGGAAGGTGTTCTTATCTCTCCTTGTTATTCTTTGGAACTTTACATTCAAATGGGTATCTTTCCTTTTCTCCTTTGCTTTTCAATTCTCTTCTTTTCACAGCTATTTGTAAGACCTCCTCAGACAACCATTTTGTTTTTTGGAATTTCTTTTTCTTGAGGATGATCTTGATTCCTGTCTCCTTTACCATGTCACAAACCTCTGTCCATAGTTCTTCAGGCACTCTCTTTATCAGATCTAATCCCTTGAGGCTATTTGTCACTTCCACTGTATAATTGTAAGGGATTTGATTTAGATCATACCTGAATGTCTAGTAGTTTTCCCTATTTTCTTTAAGTCTGAATTTGACAATAAAGAGTTCA
Source organism: Aepyceros melampus (assembly GCA_006408695.1). Classification (NCBI taxonomy): domain Eukaryota; kingdom Metazoa; phylum Chordata; class Mammalia; order Artiodactyla; family Bovidae; genus Aepyceros; species Aepyceros melampus. Next base: position 231,673 of record SJXQ01003979.1, on the reverse strand, counting down.
TGATCTGAGCCACAGTCAGCTCCCAGTCTTGTTTTTGCTAACTGTATAGAGCTTCTCCATCTTTGGCTGCAATGAATATAATCAATCTGATTTCAGTATTGACTACTTGGTACTAACTTTCACAGTACTAACACTGTATTCTCCTAGGAAATCATGTGAGATAAATATGAAAATTGGTACAGTTTTTTCAGTGAATTGCTCACTAGATAGAAAGCATGTGACAAAACACCTAGGAAAAGTGTAGGAATTATATGTGAGGATCAATGGGAAAGGCATCTCAGAGGGAAAAATCAGTGTACATGAAATATCTAAGGTAGAAACTCATTTACCAATTCATAAAACAACTAAAAATTGTATTTGTGACTAAGTCAGAAGGAGCAAAAATCATGAGTATATAAAGAGAGTGACTGTAGATTGCACCAGCGAGATAATATAACCAATACTCTAGTACATTTATGCATTATGGGTCAGAAAATATTTTTTCTTATAAAATGTTTTATGGCCATTAGTTTTTACTTTAAGAAAAGTGAATTGCCATTGAGCATTTTGAGCAAAGGGGAAAAGTGTACTGATTAATGCTCAAAAGTTTAATTCAGTAATAGGATTGGCAATGTAATCTAGAAGCATTTCAAATAATTTATGTTAATGCAGAAAAAAAAATGAATGGGAGTCTAATGTAGTAAACCACATTTTTTGAGAAAAAAATTTACAGTAGTGGTAAACTACCTATTTGATTACGGAATTCAAACATATTAGTAGTATCCAACAAATTTATTTAAATTCTCAAAATTTACAAGCCAGGCTTCAACTGTATGTGAACCACTGACTTCCAGATGTTCAAGGATTTAGGAAAGGCAGATGAACCAGAGATCAAATTGCCAACATCTGTTAGATCATAGAAAAAGAAAGAATTCCAGAAAAACATCTACTTCTGCTTTATTGATTACATCAAAGCTTTTGACTGTGTATATCACAACAAACTGTGGAAAATTCAAGAGATGGGAATACCAGACCACCTGACCTGTCTCCTGAGAAATCTGTATGCAGGTCAAAAAGCAACAATTAGAACTGGACGTGGAAAACAGACTGGTTCCAATCAGGAAAAGAATACATCAAGGCTATATATTGTCACCCTGCTTATTTAACTTATATGCAGAGTACATCATGCAAAATGCCAGGCTGGATGAAGCACAAGCTAGAATTAAGATTACCAGAAGAAATATCAATAACTTCTGGTAAGCAGATGATACTACCCTTATGACATAAAGTGAAGAGGAATTACAGAGCCTCTTGATGAAAGTAAAAGAGGACAGTGAAAAACCTGGCTTAAAATTCAGCCTTAAAAGAATGAAGTCATGGTATCTGGTCCCATCAGTTCATGGCAAGTAGATGGGGAAACAATGAAAATAGTGACAGACTTTATTTTCTTGCTCTCCTAAATCACTGTAATTGGTGACTGCAGTCATGAAATTAAAAGACACTTACTCCTTGGAAGAAAAGCTATGACCAACCTAGACAGAGTATTCAAAAGAAGAGACATTACTTTGCTGACAAATGTCCTTCTAATCAAAGCTTTGGTCTTTCCAGGATTCATGAATGGATGTGAGAGTTAGACTATAAAGAAAGCTGAACACCGAAGAATTGATGCTTTTGAACTGTAGTGTTGGAGAAGACTCTTGAGAGTCACTTGGACTGCAAGGAGATTCAACCAGTTCATCCTAAAGCAAATCAGTCTTGAATATTCATTGGAAGGACTGATGCTGAAGCTGAAACTCCAATACTTTGGCCACTTGATGCAAAGAACTGACACATTTGAAATGACCCCAAGGCTGAGAAAGACTGAAGGCAGGAGGAGACGACAGAAGATGAAATGTTTGGATGGCATCACTAACTCGATGGACATGAATTTGAGTAAGCTCCGGAAGTTGGGAATGGACAGGGAAGCCTGGTATGCTGCAGTCCATGGGGTTACAAAGAGTTGGACATGACTGAGTGACTGAAAAGAACTGATTAATTTATTTTGTAAAGTGCAGCCATGAAATTAAAAGAGCTTACTCCTTGGAAGGAAAATTGTGACCAACCTAGATAGCATATTCAAAAGCAGGGACATTACTTTGCCAACAAAGGTCTGTCTAGTCAAGGCTATGGTTTTTCCAGTGGTCATGTATGGATGTCAGAGTTGGACTGTGAAGACAGCTGAGTGCCGAAGAATTGATGCTTTTGAACTGTGGTGTTGGAGAAGACTCTTGAAAGTCCCTTTGACTCCAAGGAGATCCAACCAGTCCTTTCTAAAGTAGATCAGTCTTGGGTGTTCATTGGAAGGACTGATGTTGAAGCTGAAACTCCAATACTTTGGCCACCTCATGCAAAGAGTTACTCATTGGAAAATACCCTGATGCTGAGAGGGATTGGGGACAGGAGGAGAAGGGGATGACAGAGGATGAGATGGTTGGATGGCATCGCCGACTCGATGAACATAAGTTTGGATGAACTCCAGGAGTTGGTGATGGACAGGGAGGCCTGGTGTGCTGTGATTCATGTGGTCACAAAGAGTTGGACATGACTGAGTGACTGAACTGAAATGATTTTTTATTATATTACTAACTTTTATAACTTTTATTTGTTACATCTATAATTTTAGGTGGAGTAAATATCTCAAACAGACTTATTTGTAAAATAATTAAGAAATATTATAAAGTAAATATTTGATATGAGAATTTGCTATTTGATAGTTATTAACTGTATTGACAACAACTGAGGTTGCTTACTTATTTTACAGTTTAGAGAGCAGAGTATTAGTTTGGAGATATGAACATAAATAAATGTGTTAAAACAAAAATGTCAAAGAAAACATGAACTTTCATTTATTCATGCAATCAAAGTATTTTGTTATTTGACAGTTCTTTCCATTAAGGCTAAATTAAGAATACTGCAGAAGGTCACACATCTGTTCTTTGCAAATGTATTTGCTACCAAAAACTAAGAGAAATACACTCAAAAAGAAAAAAAATAAATAAATATGTTATACACACAACTCAATGAAAATCATTTCTATATAATACATATATAAATTATTTACATTCTTTCTCATTTCATGTTTATATCCTAAAATTTTGAGCTTCTCAGTTTTATGCATGTGTATGTTTTTCAAAACTCACTCAAATAAACTTAATATCAATACATTTATCATGATTATTTAGAGACCGAAAAAATAGATACCTCTTGGAAAAGTGTCTCTGGAATTGTTTAGATTAGAGGAGAGAGGTGATTGTTTTATTATAAATCTTGTATTGTTCTTATCTGTAAATGATTTAGTAGTTTAATGAAGAAAGAAGATTCAGAGACATGTAAAAAGTGCAATATTGAAGTAAATTAAACAAGAAGAATAAAGTTTTGTGGCAGATGTGGTGAACCTTTATATAAACCACTCTAACAGAAATAACTGATTTTTGAAATTGCGTGTTTTCATCCTTTTGCTTTCCTGAGTATCTGGCCTTTGCCCTGGACTACCCTAGGTGTCCATCTGCTTTGAAGAAGATTAAAATTTGTTACAGCTGGGATGAAAGGAGAACTGCCCAAACAATATTAATTTTCTGACATTCAAATTGGTTTATACACAAGCCAATAGCTTTGCAAGACAGGCTATTATCTTGAAAACAAATTTTCCAAATTCCTTTATTCTTCTTTTCCATATCAACAACTGTACTCTAGGGAACTAAAAGGAAATAAATAAATTTCCTTGTAGCCAAGAGAGGATGCAGGATTCACTATCAGCTAAGCAAAAAGAACAGAAGACAACTGAAAGCAAATTTAACTGCTTTCCCAGCTTGAAAGTATTGAGAAATTCATGCATGCAAAGTCACTTCAGTCGTATGTGACTTTTTTCGACCCTATGGACTGTAGCCCGCCAGGCTTCTCTGTCCATGGGATTCTCCAGTCAAGAATACTGGAGTGGTTGCCATGCCTTTCTCCAGAGTATCTTCCCAACCTAGGGACTGAACTCATGTCTCGCTCCTGTGGCTACTACATTGCAGTCAGATTCTTTACTGCTGAACCACCAGAGAAGCCAAAATAGATACTGGTTTCACAATTAGGAATAAGAAAAAGCAGAATATGAGAATTGTGAGTTACATTTTATTTGTGGCTATACAAGAGGACTGTAGCCTGGGAGACAGCATTTCAGATGACTGAGGAACTGCTCAAGGTGAGAGGGAGTCGGTACATATGTGATTTTGGAGAAGGAGGATACTTGCAATCAAGCACACTTTTTGTCAGAAGGTCACTGTTAGTCACAAGGGGCAGATGTCTCCAGTAACGATTTTAGTGCTTTTATAGATAACAGAATATACAAACATTTGGCTCATAAAAATCTGAAAATATATAACTATCTGTAATTCTGTTCTGCCAGTTTTTCCCAGATATAGAGTGCCCCATTCCTGATCTCCACTCTGAACTTCTTTCAGAATGTATTGAAAGTCAGCGATAGCAGGGGCCAGTGAATTAATCCTTGTAGAGGTAAATAGCAAGAAGTGATTTTTAGCTGACATCACACATTTTTCAAAAGAGAGTGAAGGTTTTCATGAGTAAAAGAACTTCTGAGAGCAAAGAGAGGTGCAAAGGGCCCTGGAAGCAACAGCTATCCACAGTGGGCCACAGCAACATTGCAGCAAAGTATATAATCATGCAGAGGTAAGCTCTAAGGTTTAGCTCTCTTAAGTTGCCTCTGACTGTTGGTAATAAAAGAGATTGCAGAGTTCCATGAGAGCTAGAGGGGATCTCCAGCAAGAAACCAAGGTGACACCAACTCAGCTGGGAAGGGAAAACTATCCAAATGACTAAGAACTTTTATTGCAATTAGACACTGTTTACAAAAAGGACTAAGTAAATCACTAATTAAAAGATAATTTATTATTTGTGGAATTCAACATTATTTGTTTCCTTGTTAGCTAGTAGATAGATGAGGGTGCAGGAAGAAGGCCAAATAAGTCATAGAAAAATTTTGCTTTTAATAACAGTTTTCTGAACATTTGACTTTTAATGGAGGTAAAATTTGCACTCATTATATTCTCATTTTTAAGCTCATTTCCTACCACATGTTAAAGATCTATACATTTTTGTATAACCATTCAACATTTAAAGAACATTCAAGCTAACATCGGAAAAGGCTATACTTTCCATTACTCTTGCCTGGAAAATCCCATGGATGGAGGAGCTTGGTAGGAGGAGAAGTCCATAGGGTCTCGAAGAGTCGGACATGACTGAGCCACTTCATTTTCACTTTTCACTTTCATGCATTGGAGAAGGAAATGGCAACCCAGTCCAGTGTTCTTGCCTGGAGAATCCCAGGGATGGCGGAACCTGGTGGGCTGCTGTCTATGGGGTCGCACAGAGTTGGGCACGACTAAAGCAACTTAGCAGCAGTAGCAGCAGCAAGCTAACATCAATTGCACTTACTTCAAATGCTAGCAAGGTAATGCTCAAAAGTCTCCAACCTAGGCTTAAACAGTGCATGAGCTAAGAACTTCCAGATGTACAAGCTGGATTTAGAAAAGACAGAGGAACCAGAGATCAAATTGCCAAAATCCGTTGGATTATAGAAAAAGCAAAAGAATTAGAGGAATATATCTACTTCTGTTTCATTGACTATGCTAAAGCCTTTGTGTGGATCACAAGAAATTGTGGAAAATTCTTAAAGAGATGGGAAAGCTAGATCACCTTACCTGACTCCTGAGAGGCAAAAGTTTGTACCGGACATGGAACAATAGACTGGCTCAAACTGGAAAAGGAGTACGTCAAGGCTGTATATTGTCAGCCTGCTTATTTAACTTATATGAAGAGTGCATCATGTGAAATGCTGGGCTGGATGAAGCACAAGCTGGAGTCAAGATTACCAGGAAAATATTAATAACTTCAAATATGCAGATTACACCACTCTAATGGCAGAAAGCAAAGAGAAACTAAAAAGCCTCTTGATGAAGGTGAAAGAGGAGAGTGAAAAGCTGGCTTAAAACTCAACATTCAAAAATTGAAGATCATGAGATCGGGCCTCATTACTTCACAGCAAATAAATGGGGAAACAATGGAAACAGTGACAAACTTTACTTTCTGGGGCTGCAAAATCACTGTGGATGGTGACTACAGCCATGAGATTAAGACACTTGCTTCTTGGAAGAAAAGTTATGACAAACCTAGACAGCATATTAAAAAGCAGAGATATGACCTTGCCAACAAAGCTCCATCTAGTCAAAGCTATGATTTTTACAGTGGTCATGTATGAATGTGAGAGTTGGAGTATAAAGAAAGCTGAGCACTAAAGAATTGATGTTTTTGAACTGTGGTTTGGAGAAGACTCTTGAGAGTCCCTTGGACTGCTAGGAGAGCAAACCAGTCAAATTAAAGGAAATCAACCCTGAATATTCATTGGAAGAACTGATGCTGAAGCTGAAGCTCCAGTACTTTGACCTCTGATATGAAGAGCCAACTCAATGGAAAAGACGCTGATGCTGGTAAGGATTGAAGGCAGGAAGAGAACAAGATGACAGAGGATGAAATGGTTGGATGACATCACCAACTCAATGGACATGAGTTTGGGCAAGCTTCAGGAGATGGTGAAGTACAGAGAAACCTAGCTTGTTGCTCTCCATGGGGTCACAAAGAATCGGATACAACTTAGTGACTGAACAACAAGAATAAATTTCACCCTTTTGTTTCTTTATATTCCTCTTGATTTTTATACTTTTCCTGTAATCTGATTTTTGATCACATATCATTCTCTATAGTCTCCCAACACACTCCCCAAAAGAGAAGAGACTAATTTTTTTGAAAATTGGCAAAGAAAATACTTGAAAGTAATTATTTGAAAATGATATTATTTTCTGTTTACCATAGTTGTGGATTATTTTCTTTGTGTTGATTAGATATACTATGCTTAGACAATTAACTGTTTAATTAATTAGAATATAGTATCTTATAAAAGTGTTCATTAAAATCTGGTATCCAAGAATGGTTTCCTAGGTGGCACTAGTACTTACACATATATATGGAATTTAGAAAGATGGTAATGATAAACCTGTACGCAAGACAGCAAAAGAGACACAGATGTATAGAACAGCCTTTTGGACTCTGTGGGAGAGGGAGAGGGTGGGATGAGTTGGCAGAGTGGCAGTGTAACATGTGTGATATCATAAGTGAAACGAATCGCCAGTCTAGGTTCGATGCAGGATGCAGGATGCTTGGGACTGATGCACGGGGATAATCCAGAGAGAAGATGTGGGGCGGGAGGGGGGAGGTGAGGGTCGGGATTGGGAGTTCATGTACACTTGTGGCTGATTCATGTCAATGTATAGCAAAACGAATACAGTATTGTAAAGCAAAACAAAAAAAAAACAACAACAACAACAAAGAACCTGCCTGCCAATGCAGGAGATGTATGAGACAAGGATTGGATATATGGGTTGGGAAGATCTAGAGAAGGAAATGGCAACTACACCAGTATTCTTGCCTGGAGAATCTCATGGAAAGAGAAGCTTGGAGGGCTACAGTCCATGGGGTTACAAAGACAGCACATATGTAGTCTTACATGAGCATTACTGAATTCTAGCTTTCCTACCACTCGCTCACAGGCATGAAACCCAAAACTTACTGCCTTTTACCTCTTGACAAATTGCTGAGAGAAGAAACCATATCAAATGAAAAGCTTATTCATGAATTTACTCGTTCCTTCATGAGTTTTATGTTACTTTAGTTTTAAGTACCATTATTAAATATTTGTACAGTTAGAAATAGACCAAACATTAAAACAGGAAACCACAAAATACCTCTACTTGAGTCTGAGATTTGTTCTGGTAATGTTTTTTCAAAGTCAATATAAATTTAACTTCTGTTGACAGACTTCATTAACTTCATTTAAAAAATAAGTTAAATATTTTGTTATGCACTTACTCTGACAACAATGCTCCAGTTTCAATAAATTTGAGCACCTCCTCTCCTTCCAGCCCTAGGTAGAATCTTTATCATGTCTTTTATTCTCCTCAGGTTGTCACATGTTACTAATTCCTGTTGATACATCTTGAAGATGTTGTAATTGCAACTTATGAAATGATCATTATAAAAAATGCAAATTCCATGCAAGAATTGCAATACTGATGTTCATAGAGCCACCAGAATGCCATAAAAGAGCTCAGATCTATAAAGAGGCAGGCAATTTAGTCACTTCCATAGCTAATGACATACTTTGTCACCAGGCACCAAGGTAGCTTTGTGAATTACCATCATCTCACAAAATGTCACCAGGCTTCCACACCTTGATTCTTCAGAGGTAAGAAATTGAATGGATAACTAATCCCAAACTACCCAACTCTATTGACTTCCTTGAATTTCAGTTTTGTTCTGTTTATCTCCAAAGTAAAAACATTTGTTGAGCTTGAACTCCAAGTCTTCAAAGTCTGTGTGTGAGTGTATAAGTACAGGTATATGCTTATGTGTATGTGCATGTGCTTGTATATGTGGCAAGTATTTTTGTGTGAGGATGATAATAGATTTATTAATAGTTTTGCTTGTTTTTCTCATCTCCAAATCAGTATTTAAATCCCTGGACCCAGTTCTGAAATATTTTAATTTCAATTTGTTTGGGGGTTATTTTTATGTCTACAATGATTAATTTTTGTTTTTCAGGGCACACATTTTCTCAAATTAAAAATTTCAACTATTATTAAATTAAAAGCTATTGGATGTTTTACATATTTCTCTGGTTTTGTTTCATTTTGTATTCTACATGGTCCTCCTTATTACAATAGAAAAGATCTGAAGATTAGATTTTGACCAAAGATAAAATAAATGTGTGCTTATTCCATCTTCAACAATCTCTTGAATAACTTGTCCCTTTTCAGGTTTCACAAAATATGAATCGCTAAAGGTTTTTTCTATAGCTTTGATAAAATGTATTTTTATAACACTCTCACTAGGCTATTCCATGCACTTAAAATAATAAATGTTTTTTAGAGCAGTTTTAGGTTCACAGCAAAATTGAGTAGAAGGTAAAAGAGAGATTTATTGTACCTTCTGCCCACAATCCCCATGCAAATTCTCCCACTATCAGAGAACTATTATTCTTCCTCACCATAGTAATACATTCATTAAAATTAATGAACATTTGTTGACATATTTTTATCACTCAAAGTCCATAGTTCACATTGGAGTTCATAGTTGTTATTGTACGTACTATGAATTTGGCGGATGTACCAAAAAATTATCTACCATTACAATAGCTGCTCTAAATATACCTGTGCAAGGTTTCTGGGTTCTTTTTGTTTGTGTGTGTGTGTATGTGTGTGTGTGTGTTGTAATAAAAACAGACAATATGAGATCTTCACTTTTAACAAATTTTTAATTATGCAGTACAGCAGATCTATAAAACCTAATAACCTTGCATAATTGAAACTTTATTCCCATTGTACAACCGTACCTATTTACACTTACTAATCTGCCTCTTGAGAAATCTGTATGCAGGTCAGGAAGCAACAGTTAGAACGGACGTGGAACAACAGACTGGTTCCAAATAGGAAAAGGAGTACATCAAGGCTGTATATTGTCACCCTGCTTATTCAACTTATATGCAGAGCATATCATGAGAAATGCTGAACTGGAAGAAACACAAGCTGGAATCAAGATTGCTGGGAGAAATATCAATAACCTGAGATATGCAGATGATGCCACCCTTATGGCAGAAAGTGAAGAGGAACTAAAAAGTCTGTTGATGAAAGTGAAAGTGGAGAGTGAAAAAGTTGGCTTAAAGCTCAACATTCAGAAAATGAAAATCATGGCATCTGGTCCCATCACTTCATGGCAAATAGATGGGGAAACAATGGAAACAGTGTCAGACTTTAGTATTCTGGGCTCCAAAATCACTGCAGATGGTGACTGCAGCCATGAAATTAAAAGTCACTTACTCCTTGGAAGAAAAGTTATGACCAACCTAGATAGCATATTCAAAAGCAGGGACATTACTTTGCCAACTAAGGTCCATCTAGTCAAGGCTATTGTTTCTCCTGTGGTCATGTGTGGATCTGAGAGTTGGACTGTGAAGAAGGCTGAGTGCTGAAGTATTGATGCTTTTGAAGTGTGGTGTTGGAGAAGACTCTTGAGAGTCCCTTGGACTGCAAGGAGATCCAACCAGTCCATTCTGAAGGAGATCAGCCCTGGGATTTCTTTGGAAGGAATGATGCTAAAGGTGAAACTCCAGTACTTTGGCCACCTTATGCGAAGAGTTGACTCATTGGAAAAGACTCTGATTCTGGGAGGGATTGGGGGCAGGAGGAGAAGGGGACGACCGAGGATGAGATGGCTAGATGGCATCACTGACTCGATGGACGCGAGTCTGAGTGAACTCCGGGAGTTGGTGATGGACAGGGAGGCCTGGCGTGCTGTGATTCATAGGGTCGCAAAGAGTCGCACACGACTGAGCGACTGAACTGAACTGAACTGAATAGATCCTATCAACAATCAATATACTTTCTACTTCTATGAGTTTGACTATTTTAAATACCTTATGCAATGGCTTACTTTACTTTGTATAATGTTTTCTAGGCTTACTCACGTCATGTGTGGCAGAATTTCCTACTTGTTTATGGTAGAATAATATTATATCTAGATACATACACACACATATATGTATAATACATATGTAATACACATATGTGTGTACATATACACACATATGTACATACACACACGCTACATTTTTAATCCTTTGTCCAATGATGGACATTTAACTTGTTTCTATGTCTAACTATCATGAATAAAGCTGCAACAAACATTGAATGCATATATTTCTGTAAAATCCTGATTTTCAATATACTCGAGTGAGATTGCTATATCACATATTAATTTTAATTTCAATAGTGAAACAACTGAGCTATTTAAAATCCTAAAACATGATACTGTTAAAGTTCTTCTCTCAATATGTCAACAAATTTGAAAACTCAGCACTGGCTACAAGACTGGAAGAAGTCAGTTTTCATTTCAATCCTAAAAAAGGTGATGCCAAAGAATGTTCAAACTACCATCAATTGTGTTTATTTCACATGATAGCAAGGTAATGCTCAAAATCCTCCAAGCTAGGCTTCAGCAGTATGTGAACCAAGAACTTCTAGATGTACAAGCTGGGTTTAGAAAAGGCATGGCAATAAGAGGACAAATTGCCATGGTTCATTGGATCATAGAGAAAGCAAGGCAATTCCAGAAAAAACATCTAGTTCTTCTTCATTGACTACACTGAAGTCCGTATAGTCAAAGCTATGGTTTTGCCAGTAGTCATTTACAGATGTGAGTTGTGATAGCTTATGGTGAATGATGTCAAATACGTGATCTCTGAAGAAGATTTAGCTTTGGGACCAAGGACCAGGCTAGATCACTCAAGAGCTATTGTGTAGCAGAATTTTATTAAAGTGAAAAAGGGACAGAGAAAGATTCTGACATAGATATCAGAAGGGGGATGGAGAGTGCCCCCTTCACTATTCTCTAGCAAGTCTTTATATATTGTTTAATTAGTTATTACAATAAATCAAAAGAACATCAAAGTTTGTAAAAATTTTATGAGACTCACTCCCACAGTTTACATTTTAGGATAAAAGGTTTAGAACTTAATAATAGAAACCCTACAGACTCACTCCCATAATATACATTCTAAGATACCAGGATTAATCAGAAGGTTTTCAAGAAGGAGAAACTGTCCTCAAGCAGGATACATTGTTGTTATATCACAACAAACTGTGGGACATTCTTAAAGAGATGGAATGCCAGACCACCTGACCTGCCTCCTGAGAAACCTATATGCAGGTCAGGAAGCAACAGTTAGAACTGGACATGGAACAACAGACTAGTTCCAAATAGGAAAAGGAGTACATCAAGGCTGTACATTGTCATCCTGCTTATTTAACTTATATGAAGAGTACATCATGAGAAATGCTGGACTGGATGAAGCATAAGCTGGAATCAAGATTGCCAGGAGAAATATCAATAACCTCAGATATGCAGATGACACCACCGTTATGGCAGAAAGAGAAGAAGAATTAAAGAGCCACTTGATGAAAGTGAAAGAGGAGAGTGAAAAAGTTGGCTTAAAACTCAACATTCAGAAAACTAAGATCATGGCATCTGATTCCATCATTTCATGGGAAATAGATGGGGAAACAGTGGAAACTGTGACAGACTTTACTTTTGTAGCTCCAAAATCACTGCGGATGGTGACTGCAGCCATGAAATTAAAAGATGCATGCTCCTTGGAAGAAAAGTTACAACCAACCTAGACAGCTTATTTAAAAGCAGAGACATTACTTTGCCAACAAAGGTCTGTCTCGTCAAAGCTACGGTTTTTCTAGTAGTCGTGTATGTACTTGAGAGTTGGACTATAAAGAAGGCTGAGCACCAAAGAATTGATACTTTTGAACTGTGATGTTGGAGAAGACTCTTGAGACTCCCTTGGACAGGAAGGAGATTCAACCGGTCCATCCTAAAGGAAATCAGCTCTGAATATTTATTGGAAGGATTGATGTTGAAGCTGAAACTCCAATACTTTGGCCACCGGATGTGAAGAACTACTCATTTGAAAAGACCCTAATGCTGGGAAAGATTGAAGGCGGGAAGAGAAGGGGATGACAGAGAATGAGATGGTTGGATGGAATCACCGACTCAATGGACATGAGTTTGAGCACATTCTCGGGGTTGGTGATGGACAGGGAGGCCTGTCCATAGTGAAGGCCTGTTGAAGTCCATGGGACCGCAAAGAGTTGGCCATGACTGAAAAACTGAACTGGACAGAGTTTAAACTGTGTTGTTTGTTGCATAATTATCAGTTTCAACCTTAAAGAAAAGAAAAATGTTTATGTTACTAAGACTAAGGAATGAAAAGAGAGAGAAAGAGAGAGAGAGAGAGAAAAGACATCTGTCCTTTCTTCTTCCTTGAGAATTCCAGACCCCTATCTCCTCAAGGACCCCCATACTTCTTATCTACCTGCCTAGGAACTGACTCTCTCATTCCTCCCTTTTCTTTTAGGAAAGTGTGTTGCCAAGGGAAAGAGGTGCTGTTTTTCTTCCATAAACTACTTCCAGCTGTCGAGGGGCATCATCCCTAAATTGCTGAGGCAATATATTGTCCTAAACCTCATATTGACTATCTCTGATCCAGGGGCCCCAAGTAATAGTTGGAGGAGGCTGTGGCACTCATAGGACCTTGAACAACCATTTGTAACTTAAAAGCCTTCAGACAGTTAGAAACAAATCCCATTTTTACAGTTACAGATGTAAGGCAAAATAGTCATTAAACCAAGTTAAAACATAATCAAAATGAAAAGTCACATTATGTCCATAGTTAAGGTACAATATGTTATATCAGTCCATCTGAGAATTGTTAGATGTCATCAGATCAAGAAAAGGTATTCGCAGAGCTGAAGAAAGTACTTTCCTTGAAGCAGAGAAAGCCACCATGTTAAGCCTTTAATGAGTTTAATGAGAAAAATAAACTCTCCATGCATTCAGAGTCAAAAAGAAAAAAAAAAGCCTTTAATTAATAAGAAGAGTGAGGAGAGGAGGAGAGTGAGGAGAAGAGAGTGTTCAGCAGACCAGCAATTAGACAGATTGTGGAATGCAGCCTAGGAGTGAGTCCAGACAGGAAGACATTGTCTTGAGGGTCAAATGGCAGACTGAGGACCTTTGGAGTCAGCAGAAGCAAGCTCACCTAGATTCTCAGTCTCATCTCAGTTACTGGCTCAAACAGTATCTTGTTTGACTCAAAGGCTGGGGCAGGAATTAACCTCTCAGTAATGTCTGTTGAAAAGTTAAAGGTGAGTTACATAATTAATTTTAAGGCTTCAGGACCTATGACAATATCTGTGCACAAAAACAGTGTCATAGAGACAGTTTCTTCTTAGGGACAGTTTGAGCTTTCATGAAAGCTATGGGTAGAACTTTAAACCAGCTGTCTTGTGTTTCCTGAGTTAGTTTACATGGGTGTCCTTTAGTAATGTCATTAGCCTTTTCAACTTTCCTGAGGATTGGGGTCTCCAGGAACAGTGTAAATGATATTCTATTCCTCAATCTTTTGACACCCCTTGAGTTACAGCAGTTTTAAAAGTGGAGCATTGTCACTCTGGAGGCTCTGTGACAGCCCAAACCTGGGAATAATTTCATGGATTAAAAATTTTATAACTTCCTTAGCCTGTTCACTATGGCAGGTAAAGGCCTCAATCCATCCAGTAAAAGTGTCTACCCATACCTGTAAGAAAGAAATTCCATTTGTTTTTAGCATATAATTAAAAGGAACCACTGCCTCATTTTTTATTCATAAATCTTGAACTAGTCTCCATTCATCATTTGACTTTTTCACACCCAAAGTAGGAGTGTTACATGGACTATCACAGGGAATTAATAGCCCCTGCTCCTTTAAATTTTCAATGATGGGTTTTAACCCTTCTTTAACACATAAGGGTTAAATGGATACTGCTTTTGATGTGAAAATAGCTGAGGGTCTTTAAGCTTGATGAAGACAGGAACAGCGTTTTCTCAGACTCTGCGACCCCATGGACTGCAGCACGCCAGGCCTCCCTGTCCATCACCAACTCCTGGAGTTTACTCAAACTCATGTCGTTGAGTCGGTGATGCCATCCAACCATCTAATCCTTTGTCATCCCCTTCTCCTCTCGCCTTCAATCTTTCCCAGCAACAGGGTCTTTGCAAATGAGTCAGTTCTTCGCATCAGGTGGCCAAAGTATTGGAGTTTCAGCTTCAGCATCAATCCGTCCAATGAATATTCAGGACTGATTTCCTTTAGAATGGACTGGCTGTATCTCCTTGCAGTCCAAGGGACTCTTAAGAGTCTTCTCAAACACCTCAGCTCAAAAGCATCACTTCTTTGGCGCTCAGCTTTCTTCATAGTCCAACTCTCACATCCACACACGACTACTGGAAAAAACATAGCCTTGACTAGACGGACCTTTGTTGGCAAAGTAATGTCTCTGCTTTGTATTAAGCTGTCTAGGTTGGTTGTAACTTTTTTTCCAAGGAGCATGCATCTTTTAATTTCATGGCTGCAGTCACCATCTGCAGTGATTTTGGAGCGCAAAGAAATAGTCTGTCACAGTTTCCATTGTTTCCCCATCTATTTCCCATGAAGTGATGGACCAGATGCCATGATCTTAGTTTTCTGAATGTTGAGGTTCAATTTTTTCACTATTCATTAAGAGGCTCTTTAATTCTTCTTCACTTTCTACCATAAGGGTGGTGTCATCTGCATATCTGAGGTTATTGATATTTCTCCCGGCAATCTTGATTCCAGCTTGTGCTTCCTCCAGCCCAGCATTTCTCATAATGTACTCTGCATAGAAGTTAAATAAGCAGGGTGACAATATACAGCCATGACGTACTCCTTTTCCTATTTGGAACCAGTCTGTTGTTCCATGTCCAGTTCTAACTGTTGCTTCCTGATCTGCATATAGGTTTCTCAGGAGGCAAGTCAGATGGTCTGGCATTCCCATCTCTTTCAGAATTTTCCACAGTTTCTTGTGATCCACACAGTCAACGGCTTTGGCAAAGTCAATAAAGCAGAAATAGATGTTTTTCTGGAACTCTCTTGCTTTCTTGATGATCCAGCAGATGTTGGCAATTTTGTTCTGTTTCTGCTGCCTTTTCTAAAACCAGCTTGAACATCTGGAAGTTCATGGTTCTTGTATTGCTGAAACATGTCTTGGAGAATTTTGAGAATTACTTCACTAGCGTGTGAGATGAGTGCAACTGTGTGGTAGTTGGAGCATTCTTTGCCTTTCTTTGGGATTGGAATGAAAACTGATCCTTTCTAGTCCTGTGGCTACTGCTGAGTTTTCCAAATTTGCTGGCATATTGAGTGAAGCACTTTCACAGCATCATCTTTTAGGATTTGAAATAGCTCAACTGGAATTCCATTACCACCACTAGCTTTGTGCAGTGATGCTTCTTAAGACCCACTTGACTTCACATTTCAGGATGTCTGGCTCTAGGTGTAATCTTTAGTACAGAGCTTAAACTGAGTTGTTTGTTGTGTAATCATTAGTGCCAGGCTTAACTAAAACATATATATATATATATATATATATATATATATATATATGACTAAGACTAAGGAATGTAGTTTATGTGACAAGAGAACAGAAATCTTTTAAAATAAAAGTGGAAATACTGACCAGCAATGTAAAACTCTCCTAGAACTGTGAAGGGATACCTTTTGAGACTTCTCAAACTTATAGTACGCATATTTGTGGATAATAAAAATTATTCCAAAGCTGAAGGTTTATTTCATGTTGATTGGTTGTGTAAGTTACTTTCCCCTCAAATTCTTAGCTATAAAAACTTTCTAGTTATATTATATATTCATATATTCAGCTTCAGTATTTGACATATATAATCCCTTGACTTTTATCTTCTTTTATATGATATTGTTAATAACCTACATATGAACAAAATATACATTTTAATATCTTAATAATGTATATGAGTTTAAAATTGATTTAACACAATTTCCCCTTGCAAATTTTTCTTTGCATAATCATATTTAAAAATAAATTTAGCTTATTTTATATTTTGCTTATATGACTGTGGACTTCACTTGTGGCTCAGCTGGTAAAGAATCTGCCTGAAATGCGAGAGACCTGGGTTTGACCATCGGTTGAGAAGATCCCTAGAGAAGGGAAAGGTTACCCACTCCAGTCTTCTGGCCTGGAGAATTCCATGGATCCATACGGTTGCAAAGAGTCAGACACCATTGAACGACTTTCACTTTCACTTTGCTTATAAGAAATGTGTATTTTTAAATTTGAGCTATGAAGCGAATACACATATGTTTACCAAATTTAAAATTATTTATCCACCTCCCAGAATATTGGAAATAAAAGCAAAAATAAACAAATGATATCTAATTAAAATTAAAAGCTTCTGCACAACAGAGGAAACTATAAGCAAGGTGAAAAGACAGCCTTCCGAATGGGAGAAAATAATAGCAAATGAAGCAACTGACAAACAACTAATCTCAAAAATATACAAGCAGCTTATGCAGCTCAACTCCAGAAAAATAAATGACCCAATCAAAAAATGGGCCAAAGAACTAAATAGACATTTCTCCAAAGAAGACATACGAATGGCTAACAAACACATGAAAAGATGCTCAACATCACTCATTATCAGAGAAATGCAAATCAAAACCACAATGAGGTACCATTTCACACCAGTCAGAATGGCTGCGATCCAAAAGTCAACAAGCAATAAATGCTGGAGAGGGTGTGGAGAAAAGGGAACCCTCTTACACTGTTGGTGGGAATGCAAATTAGTACAGCCACTATGGAGAACAGTGTGGAGATTCCTTAAAAAATTGCAAATAGAACTGCCTTATGATCCAGCGATCCCACTGCTGGGCATACACACCAAGGAAACCAGAATTGAAAGAGACACGTGTACCCCAATGTTCATTGCGGCACTGTTTATAATAGCCAGGACATGGAAGCAACCTAGATGTCCATCAGCAGATGAATGGATAAGAAAGCTGTGGTACATATACACAATGGAGTATTACTCAGCTATTAAAAAGAATACATTTGAATCAGTTCTAATGAGGTGGATGACGCTGGAGCCGATTATACAGAGTGAAGTAAGCCAGAAAGAAAAACACCAATACAGTATACTTACACTATATATGGAATTTAGAATGATGGTAATGATAAACCTGTACGCAAGACAGCAAAAGAGACACAGATGTATAGAACGGCCTTTTGGACTCTGTGGGAGAGGGAGAGGGTGGGATGATTTGGGAGAGTGACAGTGTAACATGTGTGATATCATAAGTGAAATGAATCGCCGGTCTAGGTTCGATGAAGGATGCAGGATGCTTGGGACTGATGCACGGGGATAATCCAGAGAGAAGGTGTGGGGCAGGAGGGGGGAGGTGGGGGTTGGGATTGGGAGTTCATGTACACTCGTGGCTGATTCATATCAATGTATAGCAAAACGAATACAGTATTGTAAAGCAAAACAAAAAATAAATAAATAAATAAATAATTTAAAAAAAGAAAGAAAAAAATTCTTTTAACTTTAAATGTTTTTGCTTTCTACTTTTTAGTTTTAATTTTTCTTCACATACTACTTCCACAAGTATAGGAATTGAATTTTATGTTAGTGAGTAATACTGATGTACTTTCTAAGCTTTTGTTGGTGATTATATTTAAATTCTTAGAACGATGGTAATTATAACCCTGTATGCAAGACAGCAAAAGAGACACAGATGTATAGAACAGTCTTTTGGACTATGTGGGAGAGGGAGAGGGTGGGATGATTTGGGAGAATGGCGTTGAAACATGTATAATATCATATATGAAATGAATCACCAGTCCAGGTTCGATGCATGATACTGGATGCTTGGGGCTGGTGCACTGGGATGACCCAGAGGGATGGTAGAGGGAGGGAGGAGGGAGGGGGTTTCAGGATGGGGAACATGTGTATACCTGAGGTGGATTCATGTTGATGTACGGCAAAACCAATCCAATATTGTAACATAATTAACCTCCAATTAAAATAAATAAATTTATATATAAAATAAATAAATTCTTTCTCTACAAAGCATCAAAAAATAAAAGATCATGAAATTATTACCCCCTAGGAAAAGTAAACATATGGTCACTCAAATGAGTGAGCACTAATGAATTGATCTCAGTTACTAAGGAGTTGAATATTGGATTCTAGTGAAATAAATACTGTATTTTTATAAAAATACTGTCCATGATGAAAAGAGATACTATACATAATCACACTGTCCCTGAACTGTTATTAAAAATGTGGGAAGGAGATAAAATTAACAACTCCCTCCACATTCACAGGGGATATTTTTGGAACCTAATGGACTTTTATATACAGTGTTCATTTCCTTCTTAATTCTTAAATCATACTTGATTACTTCCTCATCACATTCAATCAGTTATCAGGTTTCCTTGATTCTACCAGTGAAATCTCTCTCTCTCTCCCCCTTCCCCAGTCAGTTCATACTTCTTTTGCTCCATTGGAGGTTCTTACTATATTTTATCACAGTTGAAATAATAACTTCTTTGCTACACTCCAGATCCCTTGTATTGCCAAATTCCAATCTTTCATATAATGAAAGAAAAAAACACATAAATTTCAAATACATACTGTTATTGCTTAATTTTCAAAAATATTCAATTATTTATAAATGTCCACCAGAGAATAGCATAATTCCTTTTGTATTCTATCATAGCTAGGATATTATCATCTGCATCATCAAATATTCTTTCTTAGGTCCACTTTCTTAACTCCTGATTCACTTTCAAATCTAGAGATTTTAAGTACTCTTCCATTTACTAATTTCTTAAAAAGCCTTCTGCACAGTGTTGTGTTTGATGCTCTGTGTTGAATCCTGTAATCACAATGGTAAAGTGAAAGTGAAAGTCACTCCGTTGTGTCTGACCCTTTGCAACCCCATGGACTGTAGCCTGCCAGGCTCTTCTGTCCATGGAATTTTCTAGGCAAGAATACTCGAGAGGGTTGCCATGTCCTTCTTCAGGGGATCTTCCCAACCCAGGGATGGAACTCAGGTGTTCTGCAGTTGCAGATGCATTCTTCACCATCTGAGCTGTCAGGGAAGTGAACAGTGGTAAACAAAACACCAGCTCTGTCACTGAGGATCATGCAGTCATGAGACATCTATATAAAGAGAAAGATAACATGTAGTTGATGGTGGAGGGGTGTAGAAACCAAGAGATCTGAGCTTGGAGAGTATTTGGCTGCTTCAGAAGCAAAGCCAAGTCAGGAAATGTACAACAGAAAAAAAAAAGAAAGAAAAGAAAAGAAAGAAAGAAAGAAAAAAAAAAAAGAACACAATTCAAGTGCCCAGAAATTATACTGAATAATTCTGAGAAGTCAGCAATCCCAAATTGCTTGCATTTGGGGACTTGGCCAGCATCTTTCCGCCTCTTTGTAATTAGGATCTTTAGGCCATTTGTACCAGAGCCTTTGACTATAGACTAGCCAATGATCTTGATAAGAGTTGAATCATGATTTAATACCCTGATCTACCATCAACTATTTATACAGTTTGCTATAGTTATAACAACCCCACTCAAAAAATGTTTGAAAATTCCCAAATGGGCGTTCAACTCAGTAGTGCTTAAAACTCCCATAATTATATTACATAATCAAATACAACTCAAAAGAAAGTAAAATCCTCAAAGCTTGGACAAATAGCTGAGCAATGCATTCTCAAATTAAAAGCAATAGATATTTTCAGCCAATTTTCAGAAAAAAAAAAAAAAAAAAACACTGTCATGGGCATCCTCTAAACTCGTTTTTGAAGATATGTACTCAAAGTTAACATTTAATGTCTAAAGATTAATTTGAATAATTTTTATAAGAAAGTAATTTCATTTTTAATTGAGAAAGAATGATATAATAATAATATAATTTGAAATATTTTAAAAGTGTCTCCCAAGATTATGCAAAGGTCACATGCATAAACTTGCTTTGTCAAGTAATTAATAATATATGGACTGTTTGTTTTTACCAAATAGAAGTTTAAATAGCCTGGAGAACTTTCTTCTTAAATAAACACACAGTCAAGGTCCTTGACTGTAATTTGAGGTCATGGCCTTTAGATGTGAAATGTTAAGTAACACACAAAAATCAATTCATTGAGCTAGTCATTAGTTTATTCACTCAATAGATACCACAATTAGAAGTATGAAAATGATATTTAGTCTATCAAATCCAGTTCTTCTCTAGAAAATTATAACATGAAAATAAGCAGCCTGTGTAAAATGATGTCTAATGCAGTCACACAAAAAATAAGGTTCCCTGGCCACTTCTATATAAAGGATGAAAGTGAAGTGAAAGTGAAAGTTGCTCAGTCGTGTCCGACTCTTTGCGACCCCATGGACTATACAGTCCCTGGAATTCTCTGGGCCAAAATACTGGAGTGGGTAGCCTTTCCCTTCTCCAGGGGATCATCCCAACCCAGAGATCAAAGCCAGGTCTCTCATATTGCAGGCAGATTCTTTACCAGCTGAGTCACAAGGGAAGCCCCATATAAAGAATGAAGGGAGCAAATCGCTTTGGAGCACTTGTTTTCTACTACTGTAGGAAAAAAATTCTCTGAATGTCTTTTATTTTTAAGCTAGAAGGAGGCCAAAAGCCATTAGACCAATGGCTTGATACAGAGTCATGTGAAAGTTGCTCAGTCGTGTCCAACTCTTTGTGATCCCGTAGACTGTAGCCCACCAGGCTCCTCTGTCCATGGAATTCTTCAGGCAAGAATACTGGGATGGTTTGCCACGCCCTTCTCCAGGGATCTTCCTGACCAGGGATCAAATTTGGATCTCCTGCATTGCAGGAAGATTCTTTACTGTTTGAGCTAGTTGGGAATCCTAACACAGAGTCATAATTCACCTTATTTTTAAAGATGAGAACTAGTCATTTTGGAAGAGAAGAGTAAATTTACATAAGAGCCAAAGAATTTCTTTTGAGGAAAATGGGCTAGATTTTTATTTTTCTACTGTTGAGATCAATATTAATGAAGCTTAGTGATGGACCAATGACAGTATAAAGAATCACTGATAGGATAACACATGGAGGCAGAAAAGGTAACATCATGAGAGAAGACAGGAGTTAGAACATGTTCCAAAGTTTCCTTAAGGAAGACCAGCACCAATACATCAGGTACTTGTAGCTTGGAGCCTCCCCAGTCCCAGATACCTTAACAAAATTTGTGCATAATAATATTTAACATGTGAGCATAAATCCCAAGTACAAACCACAGAAATCTCTGTATTTTCAATATAATTTGAAATATGCACAGATGATCATTTGAACATATTTAGACAAAAATTTACTCAATGTGTTGAACAAGTTGCTTTTAAAAAGTTTTTTTTTTTTTTTTTTTTTTTCCCCCACTGGTTAGGTTATGTCTAACCAGTTTATGCAGATATTACCATAGAAAACTAATACCTGAATAACCAGTATGGCAATAATAGATTTCTTCATAATAGAATAGAAGTGTCCCTGCTGCTGCTGCTGTTTAGTAGATAAGTCATGGTTATTTGTAACGCTAATGACAATTCACTATGTTGCATAAATCTTATTACTGAAATTAAAGGAGGGTCTGAGGGTTGAAAGAGAAGTGCATCTATATGCATCTAAATGCATTTCTAAAAATGCATGCTTTATTGATTATTTTTAAGTTGACATGTTTTGTTTGTTTCTTGACCCAGTTATGTTTTTAATACAGACTTAATCACCTGGGTTGTGGATACCTAACAACTTAAAATGTATTGAGGGACTAGTAGTAGATTATGTTATTTTTTTTTAAGAGACAGATGAAACATACATCCACAATAAGAAAGATACTTTTTAAAATGTTCTATAATTTTAGATAATAAAACAGAAAAAATATCATCAATGTTACATATTAGTGGGTCTTGCAAAAATACTGTAACTTGTAAAACTGGCACTTTTAATTAAGACTGCTTTAGCTTTACTCTGACATATCTTAAATGGGTAGGAACATTAACACAAAAAATAAAGGAAAAACAAGGATTGTCTGATATATTTTAAATTTATAATATTATTGAATTAAGTAATTGTGTGTACTCTTTTAACTACATTAAAACCAACTGGAAGAGCTTTTATAGTATAGCATGTGAATAGGAAGACAAAGTATGTGGTTATGGTCATTCATAGAACTGATTTGAAAATAGATTTGAAGAAGAAAACATGATCAGATGTCTTCCTGACTAGTAAATACAATTTGTCAGAACAATCTCAGTGTTTGAATGTAGAAAATTTTAGCATAATAACTATCACACTATTCCTTGGAAAAACAGGAATTAGATTTTTTTCCCCTATCTTTATAATCTTTAAAGGATTTCTAAAAACCATCAACGAAAGCAGTACATTAATTTACCATATGCATTTTACATTTATGACTTGGATATTTCAAAGTTCTAGGTCAGGAAGCAACAGTTAGAACTGGACATGGAACAACACTCTGGTTCCAATAGGAAAAGGAGTATGTCAAGACTGTATGTTGTCACCCTGCTTATTTAACTTATTTGCAAAATACATCATGAGACATGCTGGGCTGGATGAAGCACAGGCTGGAATCAACATTGCTGGGAGAAATATCAATAACTTCACATATGCAGATGACACCACCCTTATGGTAGAAAGTGAAGAAGAACTAAAGAGCCTCTTGATGAAAGTGAAAGAGAAGAGTGAAAAAAAATTGACTTAAAGCTCAACATTCAGAAAACGAAGATCATGGCATCTGGTCCTATCACTTTATGGGAAACATATAGATGGGGAAACGGCAGAAACAGGGTCAGATTTTATTTTGGGGGCTCCAAAATCACTGCAGATAGTGATTACAGCCATGAAATTAAAAGATGCTTACTCCTTGGAAGGAAAGTTATGACCAACCTAGATAGCACATTAAAAAGCAGAGACATTACTTTGCCAACAAAGGTGTGTCTAGTCAAGGCTATGGTTTTTCCAGTAGACAGGTATGGATGTGAGAGTTGGACTATAAAGAAAGCTGAGAGCCGAAGAATTGATGCTTTTGAATTGTTGTGTTGGGGAAGACTCTTGAGAGTCCCTTGGACTGAAAGGAGATCCAACCAGTCCATTCTGAGGGAGATCAGTCCTGGGTGTTCACTGGAAGTACTAATGTTGAAGTTGAAACTCCAATATTTTGGCCACATGATAAGAGCTGACTCATTTGAAAAGACCCTGATGTTAGCAAAGATTGAAGGCAGGAAGAGAAGGGATGACAGAGGATGAGATGGTTGGATGGCATCACTGACTCAATGGACCTGAGTGGCTTAACTCCAGGAATTGATGATGCACAGGGAGGCCTGGCGTGCTGTGGTTCATGAGGCCGCAAAGAGTTGGACACGACTGAGTGACTGAACTGAACTGAGTGAGGAATCAGATCATGGAGAAGGTGATGGCACCCCACTCCAGTACTCTTGCCTGGAAAATCCCATGGATGGAGGAGCCTGGTAGGCTGCAGTCCATGGGGTCACAAAGAGTCGGACACGACTGAGCAACTTCACTTTCCCTTTTCACTTTCATGCATTAGAGAAAGAAATTGCAATCCACTCTAGTGTTCTTGCCTGGAGAATCCCAGCGACTGGGGAGCCTGGTGGGCTGCTGTCTGTGGGGTCACACAGAGTCGGACATGATTGAAGAGACTTAGCAGCAACAAGGAACTACTACACAGCAGAGAAAACTCTGCTCAATATTAGGTGGCAGTCTGATGGGAGGGAAGTCTGAGAGTGAATGGAGTCATGTACATGTATGGCTGAGTCCATCTGCTGTCCACCTAAACTAGCACAACCCTGTAAACCGGGTATACACCAAAACAAAATAAAAATTAAAAAAAAAAAGAATCAGATCATATTGCTAATTCCACAAGGTTCCAACTCTTAGAGTTTGTTGCTTGTTCTAATGAGTCTTAAATTCCCTCCATGTTTTACTCTAAGAAAGCATCCAGACATTGGGAGATATGCATCTTTTATAGGGCTCAAATGAGGAAGCTCACCTGTATTTTTATAAAAATGTACAATTTTAAAATAAGGTAAGTAGAAAGTAAAGGATCAATAAGTAAAAATAATGAAATAATAGAATCATTATTAATTCTCAGTAGTATTTTGTGTTAATATATTCTAAAATCTTGGAAGTTTAATTTAAAACCAATGAAATTAAGACCTTTAATTTCCTTTGTCTGGTTCAAAACTTTAACTTAATCAATGCTACATTTGTCATGAAAATTTCCTTAATGGAAAAAGTCAGAAAAATCAACCAAGTAAACACAATTTTTCATAATATTTCATTTTATTGCATATTCTCAAAGGTGATTAGTTTGAAGAAAGAAAATCTTGTTAAATATAATAAAGAGAAAGTGACAATATTAAGGTAATCTTTGTAACAACCTAAGAGGAATGTGCTATCATACCTAGATGAAGAAAAGAAAATGTAAATTCAAAATGTATTAAAAAGATATCCTAAATCTGACTTTGCATATTTGAGTATGGAGTTAGTGTTTTGCCCATGCTGTTTGACAGGGCTGTCATTTATCTGTAAGACAATTTTTTAATGAAAATTATTTTAAAAATTGCCTTCTCTGAGCGAAAGATTGTAACTATGATTTTTGTTTGGGGGAGAGGGAGGAAATTTTTCATTACTGATGCAACCCTCTGCTGCAGACTGGATTTTAGTCCAGAACTACCCATCTATCTAGAGCCTTTAACCCTGAGCTACCATATCCAATAGTTCCCATTATTTCACTGCTCTATGCTGCTCTTTGAAGAGTTTATCATTATCATTGTAAAAAAAAAATTAAGAAAAGAACTAATTATATTAAAGAGAACCTTGTGCCTCTACCACCCTGAGGTAACAAACATTCCTTTTTGTATAAGAACATCTTTTTAAACCAAAATATTATTACAGATATATTTGAAGTCTCTTTTTTTTCCCCTTCCTTGGTACAATTTCCTTTCTTTAGGACAATCATTGTACATTTGGTGTAAATTTTTCTATTTCAGCTTTTTGGTTTCACACACATACATATTTGTAGTTGTATACATATATGCATGTGTTTCAGGGGGACATATTTAGATATATCATATATTATTGATGCACAAATACATTTACAGATATATATTTATACATATATACTATGGATACAAATATGTATATATTTATCCATAAATAAACTTTCATATTTAAACACAAGTACCAAAACCATCCTATAGTAAAAGACACACATCCTGAAACTGCAGGATTTTTAAAAGAAAGAGGATCAAAGACAGAGATGAATGAGATGGAAAGACAGAAATATACCAAAAGGATGTGTGTATGTATTTATTTGTGTGTGTGTGTTTAAATAGATGGAGAGAGAGAGAGACCATTGATCCTCATGGAATTGTTCAGGCTGGCAAGTTGGAAATCTAGAAATTTGTATGGCAAGCTGGCTGCCTGCAGCTTCAGGTAAGAGCTGATGTTACACTCTTGACTGGGAAGGCTAAAAGCTCAGACAGAATTTCTATGTTGCAATCTGCATGTGGAATTTCTTCTTCAAGAGACCTCAGTCTTTGCTCTTAAAATCTTCTGCTGATTGAATGAGACTCACCTTTTTACAGAGGATAATGTGTTTTATGGAAATCATTGGAAATCACCCTTAATTTTCAGGAATTTTTGAGCAGTATGAATATTTTCAAACACTAATTCTTTTAATTCAAAAACAAGCATGTCTTTCCATGTATTTTTGTCTTTTTCAATATCTTTTATCAAACTCTTATGGTTTTCATTGTACAAGTTTTTCATTCTTTGTTAAATTTATTCCAAAGTTTTTTTTTATTGTTTTTGATGCTACTTGCATGAGATAACTTTCTTAATGAAACACATGTGCACACACCCCTCCTGATTTAAATGTTAATCTCACCTTAACCTTATTTATAGCAATATCTAGATTGATGTTTGACCAAACAACTGTGCACCATAGCCTAACCAAGTTTAGACATAAACTTAATCATCACCACTCACCCTAAATATACTAAGGTAAAGTCACTCAGTCGTGTCCGACTCTTTGCGACCTCGTGGACTGTAACCTACTAGGCTTCTCTGTCCATGGGATTCTCCAGGCAAGAATACTGGAGTGGATTGCCATTTCCTTCTCCACTAAATATACTAACTTAGTAATATTACACAATATTAGAAGAGATGAATGCAATTCTCAGTCATTCTCTGCAGAATTTCATCATTTACAAAAAATTGACAGATCTATTTAGATTACAGTGAAGAAATATGTCAAAGGCAGAATTCTTTTAAAGACAACAGGTGATTTAAAAAAAAATCAAGTGAGGGAAATAGAGAATATCACAGAATTGTTGTTGTTTAGTTGTTGAGTCATATCCAACATTTTGGGACCCCATAGACTGTAGCCCTCAAGGCTCCTTTGTCCATAGGATTTCCCAGGCAAGAATACTGAAATGAGTAACCATTTTCTTCTCCAGGGGATCTTTCCAACCCAGGGATTGAACCCACATCTCCTGCATTGGAGGGCAAATCCTTTGCTTTGCTAGTGGCTCAGAGGGTAAAGAATTCACCTACTATGCAGAAGACCTGAGTTCAATCCCTGGATTGGAAAGATCCCCTGGAGGAGGGCATGGCAACCCACTCCAGTATTCTTGCCTGGAGAATCCCCATGGACAGAGAAACCTGGAGGGCTACAGTCTATGGGGTCTTAAAGAGTCAGACATGACTAAGTACAGCATAGAACAGCAAACCAGCTTTACAACAAATGCTAAAGGAACTTATCTATATAGGAGACACAAGAGAAAGAAAAGATTTACAAAAAATAAACCCAAAACTTAAGAAAATGTTAATAGGATCACCAGTGATTCAGTTCAGTCGTCTCTGACTCTTTGTGAACCCATGAACTGCAGCACGCCAGGCCTCCCTGTCTATCACCAACTCTCAGAGTCCACACAAACCCATGTCCATTGAGTCACCAATACCATCGAACCATCATATATATCAATAATTATATAAATAGATTTAATGCACCAACCAAAAGGCATAGATTGACTGGACAGATGAAAACATGTGCCTGTATGTACTTTCACTTACCACATCATTCTGCTTGACCCCAAAATTGTTTGTAATTATTTTACATTTTGTTAGGTTAATCATGTTCCCAGTAGGGCATGGAATTATAACAATTTTTTGTCTGGCTATGGATTGTGAAAATTGATAAACATCATATAGTAGTAGTTCAGTCGTGCAGTCGTGTCCGACTCTTTGCGACCCCATGAATCGCAGCACGCCAGGCCTCCCTGTCCATCACCAATGTGGACTGCAGCCCACCAGGCTCCCCCGTCCCTGGGATGCTCCAGGCAAGAACACTGGAGTGGGCTGCCATCTCCTTCTCCAATGCATGAGAGTGAGAAGGGAAAGTGAGGTCGCCCAGTCGTGCCCGGCCCTCAGCCACCCCGTGGAGTTGATCTACTACCTTCACTGTATGACTGCCTTTACCGATGAAATTTTTCCTTTTGTAATTTTCATATTTCTAGTTGTGGTCTTTTCTTTTTTACTTAGAGACGTCCCTATAACATTTCTTATAAAGCCAGTTTTACACATGGTGTTGAACTCTTCAGTTCAGTTCAGTTCAGTCGCTCAGTCGTGTCCGACTCTCTGTTACCCCATGAATCGCAGCACGCCAGGCCTCCCTGTCCATCACCAGCTCCCGGAGTTCACTCAGACTCACATCCATTGAGTCCATGATGCCATCCAGCCATCTCATCCTCGGTCGTCCCCTTCTCCTCCTGCCCCTAATCCCTCCCAGCATCAGGGTCTTTTCCAATGAGTCAGCTCTTCACATGAGGTGGCCAAAGTACTGGAGCTTCAGCTTTAGCATCATTCCTTCCAAAGAAATCCCAGGGCTGATCTCCTTCAGAATGGACTGGTTGGATCTCCTTGCAGTCCCAGGGACTCTCAAGCTTTTGCTTTATCTATAAAACTCTTTAACTCTCTTTCACATCTGAATGAAAGATTTTCTGGGTATAATATTCTTGCTTTCACCATTTTAAATATTTCACCATTCCATTCCCTCTGCCCTGCAAAGTTTCTGCTAAAAAGTCAACTGATAGCCCATGGGAGTTTCCGTGCTGCTTTTAAGATTCTCCCTTCATCTTTAATTTCTTCCCTGTTAATGACAATGTGTCTTGGTGTGAATTTCTTTGGGTTCAACTTGTTTGTGACTCTGTGCTTCCTGGACCTGGATGTCTGTTCTCTTTCCCAGGTTAGAAAACTTTCAGCTATTATTTCTTCAGATAAGTTCTTGTCTATTTCTCTTTTCCATCTGGGCCATACTGATGTTGTCTCAGAGTTCTTTTAAATTATCCTCATCAAAGATTTCTTTTTTTTCTCTCTCTCCATTCAGCTTCAGTGATTCCCAGTACTGTCTTTTAGTTCATTGATCTATTCTTCTGTATCATCTAATCTACAGTTGATTCCTTCCATTGTATTTTTCATTTCAGTTATTGTATTCTTCAGCTCTGTTTAGTTCTTTTCTATATCTTTAAACTCTTGGTTAAAATTCTCACTGTGTTCACCCATTCTTCCCCTGAATTTATTGAGCATCTTTATGAGCATTATATTGAACTCTTTGTTGGGTAGATTGCTTATCTTCCCTTTGCCTAGCTCTTCTTCTGGGGCTTTATCTTTTTCTTTCCTTTGGAATATCGTCCTCTGTTGTCTCATTTTGCCTGATTCTCTAGTTTCATTTCTGTGTATTTAGTAGTTCAGTTACATTTCCTGACTTTGGAGAAATGGTTTTATGTAGGAAGCATCCTATGGGGCCTGGTAACACACTTCCCCTTGGTCATTCAAGTTATGTGCTCTGCATGGGCACTTCTATGGTAGTAGGATGGATTACTGTGGGCACACTGATAGCTGACCCTGGCCCAGCTGGCTACCAGGCCGTAGTGTGAAGGTTGCTGGTCCACCGGTGGGCGGAGTTGCAGCCTGGTGATGATAAACTAGAGGGAAGATTCTAAAATGGTGCTTGCCAGCACCAGTGTCCTGGTGGTACAACAAGCTCCCTAAAACGACTGCTACCAGTGTCCGTGTCCTCAAGGGGGGCCCTAGCTGCCTCCTGTCTCTCCAGGAAACTCTCCAAGATCAGCAAGCAGGTCTAATCCAGGTTCCTTTCAAATTCCTGCCTCTGTCCTGGGTCTCAGTCATGTGAGATTTTGTGTGAACCCTTTAAGAGTGCCTCCCTGGTGGCTGAGACAATAAAGAATCTGCCTGCAATATGGGAGACCCAGGTTCAATCCCTGGATTGGGAAGATCTCCTGGAGAAGGAAATGGCAATCCACTACATTATTCTTGCCTGGAAATCCCATGGACAGAGGAGCCTGGCAAGCGTCAGTCCATAGGGTTGCAAAGAGTCAGACATTACTGAGCAACTAACACTTTGAGTGTAGTTTCTATTTCCTATAAGCTCTCCTGTACACAAGACCCACTAGCCTTCAAAGTCAGATGTTCTAGGGGCTCATCTTCCTGGTGAGAACACTGGGCTAGGGAGCCCAATCTGGGGCTTGAACCACTTGCTTCTTGGGAAAACCTCTGCAGTTGTGATTAGCCTCCTGTTTGTGGGTTGCCTAACCAGGAGTGGGGCGGAGGGTCTTGACTGTACATTGTGTCCACCCTTCCTGTTGCTCCTTCTTAACATCCTTAGGTGTGGAAAATCTTTTCTGCTAGTTTTCAGGTTGTTCTCATAGATAGTTGCTCTGTACAGAGTTACAATTTGGGTGTGCCCATGGAAGGAAGTGAGCTCAGGGTCTTCCTCCTCCATCATCTTGGCCATACCCTGAATTTCTGTTTCCTTACTCCACATTTTCCATCTTCTGGCCTGAAAATTAACTCATTTCTTTGAAGTCATTGACTCTATTTCTATTCTTAGAGTAGTTATTTTTAAATTTTTACCTTGCACATTTAACAAAGCCTGAATTTAATATTCCAACTCTCTTTCCAAACAATGCAAGAACCTTGGAACACTCTAATTCCAGTGACTGCATCCTTCTTCCTAGCAATCAAGTTTCATTTCTATCCTCTTTTTCTTTTAGCCCATGAACTTGCCGTCATACTCTTTATATTTATCCACATTTATCATTTTTCCCCTCAACAATCCTTCTTGCATCTCAGGTTTGTCTTCTTCCATCATTTTCTTTTTTCTAAAGTACATACACAGGGAATTCCCTGGTTGCCCAGTTGTTAGGGCTCAGTGCTTTCACTGCTGTGGACCCAGGTTTGATGCCTGGTTGGGGAGCTAAGATCTTGCAAGCTACGTAGTATGGCCAAAAAAAAAAAAAGTATATGCTTGGACATTCATATGTCTAATGCAGGTCTGTTGGGGTGATTTTTTTTAAGCTGTTTATTGTGAGATAATAGTATCTGGGAACTAGGGAGAGCTGCTGATCTGTAATCACTTTAATATATTTCTGGGCCCCTGTTCAAGCTGGAATCTCAGATTTAGATCCCTCAGGTGCTACTGTGCTCCTGACTGTGGTGCTAAATAGGCATTTACTCTTATGCATCACTCCTCCCTAAATATGTACCCCTCATAGATCACAATTGTGTTTTGTTTCATCTCCTTAGAGATTTCACTTCCTGGGAAACCAGTAATAAGATATAAAGTTATTGGGCTTTTTTTTTTTTTCCAACATCTGGTTCTTCTCGAGTGGGAAGACATTTTAGAGTACCTAATTCACCAAACTTCCTAAGTGATCAATGCAAAGAAATAGAGGAAAACAATAGAATGGGAAAGACTAGAGATCTCTTCAAGAAAATTAGAGATTCCAAGGGAACATTTCATGCAAAGATGGGTACAATAAAGGACAGAAATGGTACGGACCTAACAGAAGCAGAAGATACTAAGAAGAGGTGGCAAGAATACACAGAAGAACTATACAAAAAAGATCTTCATGACCCAAATAATCATGATGGTATGATCACTCACCTAGAGCCAGACATCCTGGAATGTGAAGTACTATTACTTATTGAATACTATTCTATCAAGATTGGTCAACAGAAAAATAATAGAATTCTGTATCACCAAAGTGAAAAAGTGATAGTGTTAGTCCCTCAGTCATGTGCAACTCTGCGACCCCATGGACTGCTGCCCACCAGGCTCCTCTGTCCATGGGATTTTCCAGGCAAGAACAGTGGAGTGGGTTGCCATTTCCTTCTCATATATAGGACAATAAAACTACCCTGAACTGCACTGTAATGGTGGATACATGTCATTTTACTTTGTCAAAACTATGAAATATACAATACCAATGGCGAACTTCAGAGGACTGTGTAATAAAGTTGTGTCAATATAGTTTCATTTATTTTAACAAATGCATTGCTTTGTTAAGGGATTCCCATAAACAGAGAGGTGATACCTGTGTGAGGACAAAGTCTGTATGGGCACTCTCTGTACATTGTGTTCAATTTTGCTGTGAACCTAAGACTTCTCTAAAAGAAGTTTATTACTTTTAAAAATATATTAAAAAAGTAAAAAAGCATTCACAAAAAGACATTTTCCAAATGTTACATGAAATTATCAGCAACAATTGGTTTCAGCATTTTAGAAAACCAGGCTTGCTTACGGTGAATATAGTGATTTAGAAAATGAGAAAAAACAGTGTTTTTAAAATGGATAAGGTGATGACTTGCTCTGAGTTGAGCTGCCTGTGTTGAGACCCCATGGAGACAGCACACCAATTTGCCCCTGCTGTGCTCTGCAACCAGCACCTTTCCCTCTAATCACAGAACTTCATACACACATGAATCTTTCTGTTATGAAATGGGAACCACAGCAGGCTTGTCATCAGGGATAAAATGCTCTAAAAAACTTTTGGATCTGGTTAAAAGAAAACTATTGGACACATATGGTTTCATAAAGGAAAAATAAAAAGAGTAGAGGGAAGAATAGATTCAAGGAAACAAAGGCAACCGATAACAGGTTTAGGTGATGCCCTAAGAAACAAAGAAAAAGCTTTCCTCAGGGGAAGAAGAAAGTTAGTAAATATTAAAACATTCTTATGGAATTGTTAGAAATTGACACTATTACTGTTCATAAAGGACAGAGACCTTATCTTTAACTCATAAAAATGTTACAGGAATCCATGCTTTTCTTCTCTTGCTCATAGCATAATGATAATATATTCAGTTCTGTTGGGAATTAATTATCTGATAGTCTATATCAAAAATTTTAATATTAAAATATCTCTATCTGTATTATCTCTTAAATAACTTGATTTTTTAACTACCAGTTTGAAATATTCAACAAGTTGTGTGTGAATTTTTTTTTCTGGAATAGTACTCTAAAATTCTTTCATGAATCTCTCTCAAAATGAGTAATTTAAAAATTAATGACTGACATTGATTTCACTATATTCACTCAAATTAGACACA
The DNA here is from genome assembly GCA_006408695.1 of Aepyceros melampus. Taxonomy (NCBI): domain Eukaryota; kingdom Metazoa; phylum Chordata; class Mammalia; order Artiodactyla; family Bovidae; genus Aepyceros; species Aepyceros melampus. Next base: position 198,631 of record SJXQ01003979.1, on the reverse strand, counting down.
GGCATATATATTCACACACACACAGAGCTGTGGACTTTGTCCTTTAAAATATTTTCTCAAATTTTATATTACAGTTTTCTTCCTTTTCCTCAGTATCTTCTGCTTTCAGATTCAGGAAGTCATATTTTTATGTTTGAATTTATGAACTTGTCAATTTCTAAACATCTTAGGTCATTTTATATAATTTCCTATCCTCATTGCCATATGCAAGTACCTAGCAATTTATTTCATTTGGAAATAATTATTATTTCTGTCAGAATATAAACAAATATATTTTTTTAAATTGTGTTGTCACAAACCTACTCTCCTTCCAAATTACCTGCCTTGATTGCCTTGCAAAAGTTGCAGTTATTACAACAATGCTCACATCCACTCAAATATAAAAGTGCATATGTGTGTGGCGGAGGCCAGTTCCTGGTGTCTCAGATGGTAAAGAATCTGCCTGCAATACAGAAGATCTGTGTTGGATCTCTGGCTCTGGTTCTTGAGTCAGAAAGATCCCCTGGAGATGGGGATGCAATCCACTCCAGTATTCTTGCCTGGAAAATTCCATGGACAGTGGAGCCTGGTGAACACAATCCAAGGGTTCCAAAGAGTTGGACACAACTGAACGACTGACACATTTTTTTTTCTTTTAATGTGTGTGTGTATATAAATCTGCATTTTTTAATTTAATGGATACATCCTTCTCTTCTGTTCCATGGGAGGAAAAAACAACCAGGATATCAAATACAATTCTTAGGACACAGAACCTCTGGAATATAGAAGATGGTTCTGAATGTGTACTCTGGATCTTCATGATCTAGGCACTCATCCTGGCTCTTGCCTTTACCAGTAATCTTTCATAAGCTTCTTAAGTTATCCATATTTCAATTTCCTCATCTGAAATAGGGGCACTTTAGTACTTTGCTCCATATAACATACTTTGAATAGCTACAGGGAGGACAGTTCAACATGGCAACATAGGAAGTTCCTGAACTTACTTTCTCCCCTGAACACATCAGATCTTCAACCACACATGGAATAGTTGCCTCTGAAAAAGACCTGAGAACTGGATGAACAGAGCCTCTATAACAAAGAGGGAAAGGGCTGCATGGAGGCAGATAGGAGAGGCAGAAACACACTCTTGTCCTCTAATAGTCTATTCCACATGTATGGTGATCCACAATAGGGAGGGAACTCAAGAATACAGATTTTTTCTTAAGCATCAAGAGGCTTGTGCTCCACATTAGGCATCCTAACCATTACGTCCTATTCAGGAGACGCAAGGTTCCCAAATGCTTGACTTTGAAAATCAACAGGGATTACATCTTGAAAAACCATAGTTGTAAAAGGAATAATGAACGCTCTTAAAGTCTCATGCCCAGATTCACTCATCTTAGTGTTTCAAAAACACCACTTTGAAAGACACCAGCTTGGCTCAGACTATACATGAAGGAGACCACTTACTAATCTTAAAGTGTATGCCAGAGAGACAGAAATATGATAGGACTCTCCTCAAGGATGGGGACACTGGAGGGTTCCACGTTTAGTCTCATTTTATCCTGCTAATGCTAGCAGTGTTGGGCACCATTGTGAAACTCTTTCTCTAACTTGCTAGTGTCGGAGGCATGCCCCACCGAAATCCCTGCCCACCTCATCCTGCAGATTCATGCCACACCTGGGCCAGGCAAGAGCCCCTCCCACCCCAGTGCCACAGCAGATAGGGGTGGGGACAATTGTGCTTCTTGATGAACTGAGCAACACTGAAGAGAAAAACTAAAATTTCTGCTAAAACTAGAAAGGAATTTAAAATATTATCATTTATAACCTGCAATGGTTTCTCCCAGAGTAACTGCCACAGAGTACAAATCTGATTTTGTGTTTTTATTTTATTGAAGGAGCTCTATACATCATCTCTCACCTGTTGCTTATCACAAAAAAAAATTACACATTAAATATGATTTAGAAAATAAAAAAAAGATTATTTTTATAGTAAAGAAACAAGTTTAAGGAAAATATATTGACTGAAAATTTTCCTTGTCTGAAGTATTTCAAACATGAATTCACTTGTCTTTTTATTTCCCTGTCAAGCTGAGTTTCACTTACTTAAAATCAACTTCTCAATTTCCAGCTCCCAGAAGAACTTAATGTTCTGATTGAGAGAACTTCATAAAGCTCAACTCAAAATCTAACTCTTTTCCAGCTTCAAAATATTTTTGTAAGAAAGTCCAATGTCATCACTGTCTGGATGGCAATAAGAAAGAAAGGACAAGCTGCTATTGACTTGCCATCCAGAAGATTATTTTGATAAAAATTTGCAATTCACTCATGGTCCTGGGGGGATGTTATGGCACACACAATTCCTCAAATATAAATTCATCTATAAAACTAAAGAGCTAAAATCATGTTGAATGTGAATATGTGTTTATGTTAGAAAGCAAAATACATAAAGTGGATAAAATTTCCAAAAATATTTTAAGGTTGATAAATGCTCTCTAAATGTTTTGTTCTTTCCATCCTGTACTAACTCATAGCTTAATAATTACATTTAAAAATATATTTAGTTATAAGTGTATTTTAATTAAATGGTTTAATAAATATGCTAATTAAATATTCCATAGAATTGAGTATACATGTATACTTAGCTAGAAGCCCAGTATCTTGAGATTGGAAAAAGTGAGTTGTTCAACTTTATTCTTTTCAAGATTGTTTTCAGCAAATCTCAATAGCTGGCATTTTCACATAAATTTTAGAATCAGTTTGTCAATTTATTTGATAGAAATTGTCTTGAATATATAGAGCATTTGGGGAATTATTGCCATCTTAACAACACTTAGTTTCCCCATTTATGGACATAAGATATTATTCAATCTATTTGGCCCTTTATTTTCTTTCAATATTGTTTTATAATTTTTAGAGCACAAAATATATATTTCTGTTGTGAAATTTACTCTCAATTATTTTATCCACTTTTGAAATTGTATTATAATTTATTATATTTTTATATTGACCCTTTATCATGCAAATTTATTGAATTAATTTACTATTTCTGAGGATTTCTTTAAGCTTTTCTATGTATAAGAATATTTCACCTATAAACAGAAATTATTTCTTCATTTACAATGTAGATGACTTTTTATTTCTTTTTATTGCCTAATTACCCTTGCTGGAATTTTCAGTACAACATAAAGCATAAATGACAAGAATAGGTCTTGTTACTAACCTTAGGGGAAAAGCAGCCTTTCACTATTAAGTACAATGTTAGCTATTGGTTTTTAATAGATGCTCCTTATCAGGATGAAGTTTATTTATATTCCTAGTTTGTTTGTTTGCTTTAGTGTTTCATCATGAAAGGTGTTGTTTTGTCAAATGATTTTCCTGCATCTTTCCTGGGATAAATATTTCTCCGTTTTTTTGTATGATCTTAAGACAATTTCTAGAGACTAGAAGGGTGTGTGTTTGGGGTGGAGGGTGTATGTATGTATGTATGTTTACATTTTCATTTGTTGTGATTGCTTCTTTGGGGAGAAGATCCAAGAAGTTCATCATAGCACCATTCAGAGTGTCTCCCTCCTTGTATGCCACTTCTTTTTTTATGATATCATTAAGTATTTCTCTGCATAATTATCTGTCTTTAATTAACATATGCCTTTTTCTACAAGTAGCCAACATTACGGATCTACTGAATTACACTGGATTTACGGTTTAGAACAGAGTTTGTCCCTGAATGGTGGAGTTAGTTTCTTTTAATTATGCTATGTCCTGAACAGAGATTTTACTAGAATTAAAGCACATCGTTCTCCTCCTCTATAATCCTCTGGCTTTCCAGCTTTCTTGTAAAGTACATACTTCTTGATTTAGAATATAATTGTGAATTATCTCTTGCCCAGGCCTACATCTTTGGTGACCTTTTTAGCCTCTAGCTTTCTTTTTTAATGTGTTTGCAATTTTTCAAAGCTCAGTGCTTCTGGAGGTATCATTTCATTGCCTGGCATGCATTTCCTCGATATATCTTTAATTCCCTTCAACTTTTAAAATTCAGCATAAGTGTAAACTTACTGGAAACCTTATTAAGACCTCCCTCCAGTCTATCACCATCTGATTACTATAACTTTTCATAGTCCAACAAAGTCTTTAATTCATCTTGGATCTCTTTACTAGAATATAGTCAAGAACATTTTAATCTTCCAGCTGTAAAGCTCTTCCTTTGACCTCAGTATTTGGGTTACTATATGTATTAAAAATGAATAACAAATAAATAAACAAAACAAACCTTATTCTCCCCACCAAATCCTTTTATACGCAAAGTCCCTAAAGGCCCTCAGTGTTAGTTTAGTGCAGTACTACTTTTTTCTTCAGTACAGGAGATCAGACAACTGAAAAGTTATGGAAACAGAATTTCTTTCTTTTTGGTTGTTCAAGTTGATCCTTGGTTCCTCTGCATCTGCAGATTTAACCAACGATGGGCCCTGCAGTAATGTAGTATTTACTCTTGAAAAATATCTGGATATAAATGGACCAGGACAGTTCAAACCTGTGTTATTCCATTGTCAACTGTTTAAGTATAGAGTTTTCTTGTTTATAAATAATCTATTTTAAGCCACCTCGTTTGATCCTTCACTAGACCTGAAGGGTTATTGTTGTTGTTCAGTCACTCAGTCATGTCCAGTTGTTTGTGATCCCATGGATGCAGCACACCAGGCTTCCTTGTACTTTACTATCTCCCAGAATTTGCTCAAACTCATGTCCACTGAGTCAGTGATGCCATCCAATGATCTCTTCTTCTATCGCTCCCTTCTCCTCCTGCCCTCAATCTTTCCTAGCATCAGGGCCTTTTCCAGTGATTTGACACTGCACATCAGGGGGCCAGAGTATTGGAGCTTCAACTTCAACATCAATCCTTCAAAAGAATATTCAAGGTTGATTTCCTTTATGATTGGCTGGTCTGATCTCTTTGTTATCCAAAGGATTCTCAAGTATTGTCCAGCACCACAGATCAAAAGCATCAATTCTTCCAGGCTTAGGGTCCTCCCAAAATACATATATTGCAATCCTTACCCTTCAAGATGATACTATTAGTAGGTAAGGCCTTTGAGGGGTTTTTAACTCTTGAGCATAGAACTCTCTAGAAAGGAATAAAACCTTATAGTCTCCAGAGATATCCCCAGCCCCTTCCATCACATACAAGGAGCAGCTTGCAAACCAGAAGACATCCCTACCCTGTCCATTCTGCCACCAAATCTCAAACTTCCAGTATCAGAAAATATGAGACATTAAGTTTCATTGTTTATAAGCTGTCCAATTTCTGTTGTTTTGTCATAGTACCTCAAATGGACTGAGACAATTATAGTTCTTAGTATTCATTAACCAATTTCATATATTGATTAATGTAAGGATATGAACACCTCACTCCAGTACTCTTGCCTGAAAAATCCCATGGACAGAGGAGCCTGGTAGGCTGCAGTCCATGAGGAAATGGCAACCCACTACAGTGTTCTTGCCTGGAGAATCCCAGGAATGGGCAAATCTGGTGGGCTTCTGTCTACGGGGTCTCACAGAGTCAGACACGACTAAAGCGACTTAGCAGCAGCAGCAGCAAAGAAGAGATACAGATGGCTAACAAGCACATGAAAAGATGCTCAACATCACTCATTATCAAATAAATGCAAATCAAAACCTCAATGAGTTACCATTTCATGCCAGTCAGAACTCAGAGTCAGACACGACTAAAGCGACTTAGCAGCAGCAGCAGCAAAGAAGAGATACAGATGGCTAACAAGCACATGAAAAGATGCTCAACATCACTCATTATCAAATAAATGCAAATCAAAACCTCAATGAGTTACCATTTCATGCCAGTCAGAACGGCTGCAATCCAAAAGTCTACAAGCAATAAATGCTGCAGAGGGTGTGGAGAAAAGGGAACCCTCTTACACTGTTGGTGGGAATGCAAACTAGTACAGTCACTATGGAGAACAGTGTGGAGATTCCTTAAAAAAACAAACTGGGAATAGAACTGCCTTATGACCCAGCAATCGCACTGCTGGGCATACACACCAAGGAAACCAGAATTGAAGAGACACATGTACCCTAATGTTCATCGCAGCACTGTTTATAATAGCCAGGACATGGAAGCAACGTAAATGTCCATCAGCAGATGAATGGATAAGAAAGCTGTGGTACATATATACAGTGGAGTATTCAGTTCAGTTTAGTTCAGTCGCTAAGTTGTGTCCAACTCTTTGCGACCTCATGAATCACAGCACACCAGGACTCCTTGTCCATCACCAACTCCTGGAGTTCCATCGAGTCAGTGATGTCATCCAGCCATCTCATCCTCAGTTGTCCCCTTCTCCTCCTGTCCCCAATCCCTCCCAGCATCAAAGTCTTTTCCAATGAGTCAACTCTTTCCATGAGGTGGCCAAAGTACTAGAGTTTCAGCTTTAGCATCATTCCTTCCAAAGAAATCCCAGGGCTGATCTCCTTCAGAATGGACAGATTGGATCTCCTTGCAGTCCAAGGGACTCTCAAGAGTCTTCTCCAACACCACAGTTCTAAAGCATCAATTCTTCGGTGCTCAGCCTTCTTCACAAGTCCAACTCTCACATCCATACATGACCACTGGAAAAACCACAGCCTTGAGTAGATGGACCTTAGTTGGCAAAGTAATGTCTCTGCTTTTGAATATGCTATCTAGGTTGGTCATAACTTTTCTTCCAAGCAGTAAGCGTCTTTTAATTTCATGGCTGCAGTCACCATCTGCAGTGATTTGGGAGCCCCCAAAAAATAAAGTCTGACACTGTTTCCACTGTTTCCTCATCTATTTCCCATGAAGTGATGGGGCCGGATGCCATGATCTTAGTTTTCGGAATGTTGAGCTTTAAGCCAACTTTTTCACTCTCCCCTTTCACTTTCATCAAGAGGCTTTTTAGTTCCTCTTCACTTTCTGCCATAAGAGTGATGGTCATCTGCATATCTCAGGTTATTGATATTTCTCCCAGCAAACTTGATTCCAGCTTGTGTTTCTTCCAGTCCAGCATTTCTGATGATGTATTTTGCATATAAGTTAAATAAGCAGGGTAACAATATACAGCCTGATGCGCTCCTTTTCCTATTTGGAACCAGTCTGTTGTTCCATGTCCAGTTCTAACTGTTACTTCCTGACCTGCATACACATTTCTCAAGAGGCAGGTCAGGTGGTCTGGTATTCCCATCTCTCTCAGAATTTTCCATAGTTTATTGTGATCCACATAGTCAATTACTCAGCCATTAAAAGGAATACATTTGAATCAGTTCTAATGAGGTGGATGAAACTGAAATCTATTATACAAAGTGAAGTAAGCCAGAAAGAAAAACAGCAATACAGTATACTAATGTATATATATGCAATTTAAAAAAATGGTAGTGATAACCCTGTATCTGAGACAGCAGAAGAGACATAAATGTATAGTACAGTCTTTTGGACTCTGTGGGAGAGGGAGAGAGTGGGATGATTTGGGAGAATGACATTGAAACGTGTATAATATCATATATGAAATGAATCACCAGTCCAGGTTCAATGCATGATACTGGATGCTCGGGGCTGGTGCACTGGGACGACCCAGAGGGATGGGATGGGGAGGAAGGAGGGAGGCGGATGCACATTGATGTATGGCAAAACCAATACAATATTGTAAAGTAATTAACCTCCAATTAAAATAAATAAATTTACATTAAAAAAAGAAAAAACAAAATTGTTAGGGAATAAATACCTTTTCTAAAATTTAGATTGCAGCCTGCCACTATACTGGGCTTCTCAGGTGGTATTTTTGGTAAAGAACCCATCTGCCAATGCAGGTAGACTAAGAGATGCAGGTTTGATCCCTGTGCCATGAATATCCTCTGGAGGAAGACATGGCAACCCATGCCAGTTTTCTTGCTTGGAGAATCCCATGAACAGAAGAATCTGGAAGGCTGCAGTCCATACGGTCACACAGAGTTGGACATGACTGAAGTGACTTAGCATAAGCACGTCACTATACTACTCCATTATAATCATATGCACCAAAGTATAGCCCAGTCTTTCTTTCCCAGTGTTGAGAATATTTATGTTCTTCAAGTTGTATCTTTTATATTCCAAACAAGATAGCAGGGAGAAATGACAAATTAGGGCAGTGATTAACTGATAATAAATTTTATTTTTCATCTAAAGGGCTTTCCAGCATGAAGAGAGTACACTGGGTTTGGGTTTGTTTGATATATTTCACATCATCTTTACATTTTTCAAAAGCCAGCAGGAGTTTGTTTCTAGGAAAGAGAGAGCATCTCCCCTTCACAGCGAGACACATTCTTTTAGATAATCCGTAGAACAAGCTGATGCTGGAAAACCTGATGGCATGAGGGAAGAGACCCATGTTGGAAAGGGAATAGGGGTTGTTTACTAAGGGAAGAAATGCCAGTATCAGGTGCAACACTCATCTAACAGTAGGAATACTTGTTACATTAACAAGATTTACTGACAGACTCCATCTGTGTCTTCTCACCAAACAAGGTCACTCAGTCAGATACTACGGAGCCTAATGAGGAAAGTGCCAAGTCTCTGGAGTGATAATGGAGGTTCACTCTGACTTATGCCTCAGGCACTGGCAATATTTTTAGGTCTAGAAAATAAAATAAGGTACAGAAAGAGGTCATAATTTTTATCGAGCTGATCCACCTTGAAAAATAGCTGTTCATGTAACCGAGTACAGTGAGTAATTTTTTTTTTTCTCTTTTCTGAGACTCAAGGTTAGTTTTCTATTCTTCTTCAAAGTGGTCCTTAAGGGTTTTAATATTTTACTTGGACATTAAATTTATATATGTTATTGGGTTAAAGGGTCTCTTCCACAGCCTTAAAAACATTTTGTGTCTAAGAAAGGAGCTATCTACAAAATTCTAAGGGAATGGCTGTGTTTTGGGAGGGTTTTTTTGTTGTTGTTGTTTGTTTGTTTGTTTTTTCAGGGAAGTTACATGTTAAATATTATTAGCCCTTTTTTTGCAGAAAAAAATTTCAAAAAAATTTTCTGTTTTTTGCAAATCATGATTTTTTAACTAATTTTTATTTTTTAGTTTGTTTTGCTTTACAATACTGTATTTGTTTTGCTATACATTGACATGAATCACCCACAAGTGTACATGAACTCCCAATCCCGACCCCCACCTCCTCCCTCCCACCCCACACCTTCTCTCTGGATTATCCCCGTGCATCAGTCCCAAGCATCCTGCATCCTGCATCAAACTTAGACTGGCAATTCGTTTCATTTATGATATCATACATGTTACACTGCCACTCTGCCAACTCATCCCACCCTCTCCCTCTCCCACAGAGTCCAAAAGGCTGTTCTATATATCTGTGTCTCTTTTGCTGTCTCACGTACAGGTTTATCATTACCATTTTTCTAAATTCCATATATATGTGTAAGTATACTGTATTGGTGTTTTTCTTTCTGGGTTACTTCACTCTGTATAATCGGCTCCAGCGTCATCCACCTCATTAGAACTGATTCAAATGTATTCTTTTTAATGGCTGAGTAATACTCCATTGTGTATGTGTACCACCGCTTTCTTATCCATTCATCTGCTGATGGACATCTAGGTTGCTTCCATGTCCTGGCTATTATAAACAGTGCCGCGATGAACATTGGGGTACACGTGTCTCTTTCAATTCTGGTTTCCTTGGTGTGTATGCCCAGCAGTGGGATTGCTGGGTCATAAGGCAGTTCTATTTGCAATTTTTTAAGGAATCTCCACACTGTTCTCCATAGTGGCTGTACTAATTTGCATTCCCACCAACAGTGTAAGAGGGTTCCCTTTTCTCCACACCCTCTCCAGCATTTATTGCTTGTTGACTTTTGGATCGCAGCCATTCTGACTGGTGTGAAATGGTACCTCATTGTGGTTTTGATTTGCATTTCTCTGATAATGAGTGATGTTGAGCATCTTTTCATGTGTTTGTTAGCCATTCGTATGTCTTCTTTGGAGAAATGTCTATTTAGTTCTTTGGCCCATTTTTTGATTGGGTCATTTATTTTTCTGGAGTTGAGCTGCATAAGCTGCTTGTATATTTTTGAGATTAGTTGTTTGTCAGTTGCTTCATTTGCTATTATTTTCTCCCATTCCGAAGGCTGTCTTTTCACACTGTTTATAGTTTCCTTTGTTGTGTAGAAGCTTTTAATTTTAATTAGATCCCATTTGTTTATTTTTGCCAGACGGCTTCACAGCTGAATTCTACCAAAAATTTCAAGAAGAGCTAACACCTATCCTACTCAAACTCTTTCAGAAAATTGCAGAGGAAGGTAAACTTCCAAACTCATTCTATGAGGCCACCATCACCCTAATACCAAAACCTGACAAAGACGCCACAAAAAAAGTAAACTACAGGCCAATATCACTGATGAACATAGATGCAAAAATCCTTAACAAAATTTTAGCGATCAGAATCCAACAACACATTAAAAAGATCATACACCATGACCAAGTGGGCTTTATCCCAGGGATGCAAGGATTCTTCAATATCTGCAAATCAATCAATGTAATACACCACATTAACAAATTGAAAAATAAAAACCATATGATTATCTCAGTAGATGCAGAGAAGGCCTTCGACAAAATTCAACATCCATTTATGATTTTTTTTTTTAACTTGGGAATTAGTTACCTAAACTCATACCACAGCAATGACCTTTAAATAGGTTTTCGACTTGGGCAAATAGCTTATCTTCCATGAACCTTCATGTCTTTAATGAAAAATAATGGATTTAGAATAAGTAATCACGGAGAACACCTTTCAATGTAAATATTCTCCAGACTCATTAAGTATGCATGACTTTATGTACTCACAAAACAATTTCAGTTCATCTCTCCAAATACACATTTTATTTAGCCCTGGTTTGTTCACAATAGCTTCATGATATTAGAACATGTTATCCAACTGCCACTAATTTACCATTTCAAATTTATTTATAAAACCTTGAAGAATTTACTTCAACTTTATTCATTCCAAATTTCATTATAAAAAATGTGCAACTTTTCTTGATCTGCCATCTACTTTGACTCTTCTTAGATAAGATTCTTTCATTAAAACCAAACCAACAAGCAGAAACCCACTGTGATATTACTGTCACAAAACAATCAATTGCTTTACTTGCTATAATAAAACCAAACACTAAAAGTACCTGATCTTAAACTTAATGGAAAGAAAGAATTTTCACAAAGACTCAGTCATAAATTATCCAGATTGATCAAAATCAAATCTGGACTCCTTCATTTGTCGACCTATAGCAGATCAATGGAGCAGAGGGTGCCCTAAAACAAATTGAAAAAAATTTTTAACATAAATTTATTCATTTTAATTGGAGGTTTATTACTTTACAATATTGTATTGGTTCTGCCATACATCAACATGCATCCACCACAGGTATACACATGTTCCCCATCCTGAACACCCCTCCCTCCTCCCTCCCCGTACCATCCCTCTAGGTCTTCTCAGTGCACCAGTCCCAAGCATCCTGTATCATGCATTGAACCTGAACTGGTGATTCGTTTCATATATGATATTATACTTGTTTCAATGCCATTCTCCCAAATCACTTTGTATTGGTTCTGCCATACATCAACATGCATCCACCACAGGTATACACATGTTCCCCATCCTGAACACCCCTCCCTCCTCCCTCCCCGTACCATCCCTCTAGGTCTTCTCAGTGCACCAGTCCCAAGCATCCTGTATCATGCATTGAACCTGAACTGGTGATTCGTTTCATATATGATATTATACTTGTTTCAATGCCATTCTCCCAAATCACCCCACCCTCTCCCTCTCCCACAGAGTCTAAAAGACTGTTCTATACATCTGTGTCTCTTTTGCTGTCTCACATACAGGGTTATCATTACCGTCTTTCTAAATTCCATATATATGTGTTAGTATACTATATTGGTGTTTTTCTTTCTGGCTTACTTCAATCTATATAATAGGCTCCAATTTCAAACACCTCATTAGAACTGATTCAAATGTATTCTTTTTAATGGCTGAGTAATATTCCATTGTGTATATGTAGCACAGCTTTCTTATCCATTCATCTGCTGATGAACTGGAAATAGAACTGCCTTAGGACCCAGCAATCCCACTCCTGGGAATACATACCATGGAAACCAGAATTGAAAGAGACACGTGTATCCCAGTGTTCATCACAGTACTGTTTATAATAGCCAGGACATGAAAGTTTTTTATTCAGCCAATATTTCTGAAAAACTACTATATGTAAGGTGTTGTGTTAGGGAAATAAAAAAGAAATTAGAGACTTTGGAATTTGAAGTATCCTGATCTAGAAGATACCATAGAGTTTGAATGAGAAGTAGTAGATTAATTGTAGTCTTAATTTTTTAGATCATTTCCTTGAAATTGTAGCCCTGATAACCTTGACTAAAGAAGCAGTATGTCTGCAGATTAAAATATCAGAATAATTATTAACTGTTAAGTATTATGAAGAAAGCAAAATGATCAGTGTCAGAGAATATGTATATAATAGAGTCTGCCTAAATAAATGATAATATATCAAAGCATGAAAGTAGAGTAGGAGTCAGTCACATGAAAATGAATGAAGATTAACCTCAGCAGAAGTGCATGTGAAAGTCTAGGTCAGGAAATAATAGAATGGGGATTTTTTTTCTCATATCAAGGACTTTTTAAAATGTAACATAACAAATTAATTGTTTTGATAGAATGATTTTATAATTAATTTATGCAAATTCTCTCTGGATAGCTCCATACTGTTATATGGAAGTTAAAATTCTGTATTTCTTACATCCATAAAAATTATTATTTTTCAAGAAGAATCTCAAAAGTCAGAATTTTGGGACAGATTTTCAATCTCCATGCCTTAAGCAAAAAAACTTCATTCTCTGTACTCTTCATACTTTATGAGACAGTTATTTCATATTTTTTAAAATTTTATCCAACCTCCCCACTCCCAACTCATCCATACATAGACTCGCATATTCTAAGCTATTATCACCTTCAAGGAATGACCATTTCTGGATGGAATACAATATTTATTTCAAGGCTCTATCCTACCTTGTTTTCTAAAGAGTACATTCTTCATTCCATTCTTAATTCTTTATCTTTCAACACTAAAGAAGGGTCAATCCCTCCTTTCTTTTAACATGTTGACCCTAATTCTATTGTTCACAACACATTTAGTCATACAATTATTTTCCAAAAGCCTACATCTAGATTGGAGGTAAAATAAGGGCACCCCAGAATCATAAAATATCTCATTTACCTTTTTCCATCCAGTATTTATTCCATTAATCTCAGTGTTCTATAATTTCATCAATAGCAGTTTTAATAAAAGTTTGTTAAATAAATTTTCCAAAAAATATGACAAAATATGAGAAAAAATACCTTGTTAGTTGTTTATGTGTCATTTTTATTTGACTGTGCTTTCTGAAAATGAAGCATTCAAACTATCCCATATGGTTCAGAAGTCATTATGTTTAATCAGACTGCATTAGAAGATTTGTAGATTTGCTAGTTTATAAACTGTACACCATTTTAAAATCTGTAAGTTTAAAAAATTCATTTTGATTCTTAATTCTCTTTTATGAAAACACAATATTCAGATTAAGCTTTGACTTGGCTGTAAATACTTCCCTGTTGGTTCAGACTGTAAAGCATCTGCCTACAATGCAGGAGACCCAGGTTTGATCCCTGGGTTGAGAAGATCTCCTAGAGAAGGAAATGGCAACTAATTCCAGTATTCTTGCCTGGAAAATCCCATGGACTGAGAAGCCTGGTGGACTATAGTCCGTGGGGTACAAAGAGTCAGACACAACAGAGTGACTTCACTTCACTTTGGCCATACAGAATCATAAGAGAATAGCTCTTCTTCAAGTCAACTAATTTTGGAAAACAAGTTAGTCAGCCTTTTGGTGCAATTAGAAAGGTATTGATTACATTTAAATATTTGGGCCTCTTTATGTTTATATGTGTGGTTTTCCCACCTGTGATAGCCTTAGCCAAGGATGCTGATGAGGCAAGAAATTGATATCTCTAACTTATAAGAGCTGTCTTGAAAATAAAACTATTTTAAACTATAAGATACCTGCTTATAATGAAAGCAGTTCAATGTTGTTTCTAACACACACCTATATTTGTGTGATGGAGAAGGCAATGGCAACCCACTGTAGTGTTCTCGTCTGGAGAATCTCAGGGTCAGGGGAGCCTGGTAGGCTGCTCTCTATGGGATCACACAGAGTTGGACATGACTGAAGCGACCTAGCAGTAGCATATTTGTGTGAATATATGTCATATATATTTTATTTGAGATAGAATGATCATTAGTCTGAGACTGAAGATACTCTTTCAAGATGATTGTAATTATATTTAAAAGCACAGTCCTAGATCTTGCAAGTTCAGTACAGTTTAGTTCAGTCACTCAGTCATGTCCAACCCTTTGCGATCCCACGGACTGAAGCATGCCAGGCCTCCCTGTCCATCACCAACTCTTGGAGCTTGCTCAGACTCATGTCCATCAAGTTGGTGATGTCATCCAACTATCTCTTCCTCTGTCATCCCTTCTGCTCCTCCTGCCTTCCATCTTTCCCAGCATCAGGGTCTTTTCCAATGAGTCAGTTCTTCTCACTATGTGTCAAAATTTCAGCTTCAGCATCAGTCCTTCCAATGAATATTCAGGCATGATTTCCTTTAGGATGGACTGGTTGGATCTCCTTGCAGTTCAAGGGACTCTCAAGAGCCTTCACCAATATCACAGTTCAAAAGCATCAATTCTTCAGCACTCAGTTTTTTTTATAGTCCAACTATCACATCCATACATGACCATTGTAAAAATCAAAGCTTTGACTATCAGGACTTTGTTGGCAAAGTAATGTCTCTGCTTTTTAATATGCTGTCTAGGTTGGTCATTTGATTTAAGTCATACCTGAATGGTCTAGTGATTTTCCCTACTTTCTTCGACTTATGTCTGAACTTGACAGTAAAGAGTTCATGATTTGAGCCACAGTCAGCTCCTGGTCTTGTTTCTGCTGACAGCATAGAGCTTCTCCATCTTTGGCTACAAAGAATATAATCAATCTAATTTCAATATTGACTATCTTGTGATGTCCATGTGTAGTCTTCTTTTGTGTTGTTTGAAGAGTCTGTTTGCTAGACCAGTGCAATCTCTTGGCAAAACTCTGTTGCCTTTGGCCTACTTCATTTTGTACTGCAAGGCCAAATTTACCTGTTACTCCAGGTATCTTTTGACTTCCTACTTTTGCATCCAAGTTCCCTATAATGAAAAGGACAACTTTTTTGAGTGTTAGTTCTAGAAGGTCTTGTAGGTCTTCATAGAACCATTCAACTTCAGCTTCTTCAACATTCCTATTTGGGCATAAACTTGGATTACTGTGATATTAAATGGTTTGCCTAGGAAAGGAACAGAGATCATCTTGTCATTTTTGAGAGTGCATCCAAGTATTGGATTTTGGAATCTTTTGCTGACTATGATGACTACTCCATTTCTTCTAAGGGATCCTTGCCCACAGTAGTAGATATAATGGTCATCTGAGTTATCTTCCAGTCCATTTTATAGCACTGATTCTTAAAATGATTATGATTAACAGTGGAAGTGACTAATAGATTCAAGGGATTAGATCTGATAGACAGAGTGCCTGAAGAACTATGGACAGAGGTTCCTGACATTGTACAAGAAGCACTGATCAAGACTATCCCCAAGAAAAAAAAATGCAAAAAGGAAAATGATTATCTGAGGAGGCCTTACAAGTAGCTGAGAAAAGAAGAGAACCTAAAGGCAAAAAAGAAAAGAAAAGATATAACCATTTGATGCAGACTTCCAAAGAATAGCAAGTAGAGACAAGAAAGCCTTCCTCAGTGATCAATAGAAAGAAATAGAGGAAAATAACAGAATGGGAAATAATAGAGATATCTTCAAGAAAATTAGAGATACCAAAGGAACATTTCATGCAAACATGGGCACAAAAAGGACAGGGGTGGTATAGACCTAACAGAAGCAGAAGATATTAAGAAGAGGTGGTAAGAATACACAGAAAAACTATATCAAAAAATATCTGAATGACCCAGATAACCACAGTGGTGTGATCACTCACCTAGAGCTAGACAACTTTGAATGCAAAGTCAAGTGGGCCTTATGAATCATCACTATGAACAAAGCTAGTGGAGATGATGGAATTCCAGTTGAGTTACTTCAAATCCTAAAAGATTATGCTTTGAAAGTGCTGCACTGAATATGACAGCAAATTTGGAAAACTCAGCAGTGGCCACAAGACTGAAAAATGTCAGTTTTCATTCCAATCTTTAAGACAATGCCAAAAATTTTTCAAACTACTGCACAATTGCACTCATCTCACACACTAACCAAGTAATGCTCAAATTCTCCAAGCCAGGCTTCAACAGTATGTGAACTGTGAAGTTCCAGATGTTTAAGCTGGATGTAGAAAAGTTAGAGGAAACAGAAAAAAGTGACAGCATCTGTTGGACTGTCAAAAAAGCAAGAGAGTTACAGAAAAACATATAGTCCAAGAGAGTTGGACTATAAAGAAAGCTGAATGCTGAAGAATTGATGCTTTATAATTGTTGTGTTGGAAAAGACTCTTAAGAGTTCCTTGGACTGCAAGGAGATCCAACCTGTCAATCCTAAGGGAAGTCAGTCCTGAATATTCATTGGAAGGACTTATGTTGAAGCTGAAACTCCAATACTTTGGCCACCTGATGTGAAGAACTGACTCACTGGAAAAGACCCTGACACTGGGAAAGATGGAAGGCAGGAAAAGGGGATGACCGAGGACAAAATGGTAGAATGCCATCACTGACTTGATGGACTCGAGTTTGTGTAATCTCTGTGAATTGGTGATGGACAGGGAAGCCTTGTGGGCGGCAGTCCATGGGTTTGCAGAATCAGACATGACTGAGTAACTGAACTGAACTGAAGGTTGGTCATAGCTTTTCTTCTAAAAAGAAAGTGTAAAGCAGTCTTAAATGAGCAACAAGTTTTGTGATGGAATTCAGTGATTTAGGTATTCAGCTTTGCTCCCTTAATTTTTCCTGTTTAACTCTGATGGTTCTTGAATTTGACTTTCACTCCAAACCTTCATTCTTTAATTTGGCACATCAGATTTGGTATATTTGCCCTACAAGGGCATAGTTGATGTACAAAGCTTATTAACAAAATCCATTCACACAATTACAGTCTCTCAAGTCATTTAAACAGCATTTCTTGCTTGATATTCAAATCACTAAGTATTACACCTAGTAACTGCATCATTAAATATAATAAAGGTCTTATGCCTGGGTTAAATGTCATAATATATAATGATTAGGGCAGTTCATTGTCTCTACAATCACATTCCATTTGTATTGTTAAAAACTATACCCTTTCAACACTTTCCTGTGGTACATTTTATAGACTACATCAGTTTCTTTGTGTGTTATTTTCACCAAAATCTATTTGTTATTGTCCTAATAACCTCAGTCTTGGCTTATATCATCTATAATCCTGACCTCAGTACTCAATGTGAGTTGACCCAGAGCCATTGTAATTATTTATATACCAATTATATACTGTCAGTGCATTTTTTTCCCATGGCAGCCTGTAACTCAATAACCATGAATACTGTGAAACTCCCTAAACGGAAATTAAGGTAGAAAATTTTGATTATGTAGTGTTTTTAGTAATTTTTTTCTAATTATAATAATGTGATTTAAACATGACATTTAAAAAGCATAAAAAGTATGTAAAGATCCTTCTAGATATTTTTATTTCTTTTAAGGGAAATGATAAAAATTAGCTAATACTAGTACCAATGGAGGAGAAGGCAATGGCACTCCACTCCAGTACTCTTGCCTGGATAATCCCATGGACGGAAGAGCCTGGTAGGCTACAGTCCATGGGGTCTCTAGGAGTCGGACACGACTGGGCGACTTCACTTTCACTTTTCACTTTCTTGCATTGGAGAAGGAAATGGCAACCCACTCCAGTGTTCTTGCCTGGAGAATCCCAGGGACGGAAGAGCCTGTTGGGCTGACGTCTATGGGGTCGCACAGAGTCGGACTGAGGCGACTTAGCAGCAGCAGCAGCAGCAGTACCAATAACAACCATGTTGTTGTATAGTTTCCAAGTTGTGTTCAACTCTCTGTGACTCCATGGGCTGCAGCCTGCCAGGCTTCTCTGTCCACAAGGTTCTCAGGCAAGAAAGACTGCCATTTCTTTCTCAAAGTAATAACTATAGCTATCATTTAATGAAAAATTTGGATTGTCTGGCACTTTTTCAATTTTCCACATATTTACTCTGTAAACTTCCTAACTAAATTCTAATTTCTAGTAATTATTGTTGTTGTTGAGTCACTAAGTCCTGTCCAACTCTTTGCAACCCCATGAACTGCAGCCTATCAGGCTCTTCTGTCCTCTATTATCTCCGGAGTTTGCTCAAAGTTGTGTCTATTCTGTTGGTGATGCTATCTTATCATCTTACCCTCTGCTGCCCCCTTCTCTCCTGCCCTCAGTCTTTCCCATCACCAGGAACCTTTACAATGAGTTGATTCCTCACATTAGGTGGCCAAAGTACTGAAGCTTCAGCTTTAATATCAGTCCTTTCAATGAATATTCAGAGTTGATTTCCTTTATGGTTGACTGACTTGATCTCCTTGCTGTCCAAGGGACACTCAAGGGTCTTCTCCAACATCATAGTTCAAAAGCATCAATTATTTGTTGTTCAGCTTTCTTTATGGTCCAACTCTCACATCTTTACATGACTACTGGAAAAACCATAGCTTTGACTATATGGGCTTTTGTTGGCAAAATTATGTCTCTGCTTTTCAATATGCTGTCTAGTTTTGTCATAACTTTCCTTCCAAGTAGTAAGCATCTTTTAATTTCATTGTTGCAGTCACCATCTGCAGTGGTTTTGGAATCCAAGAAAATAAAATCTATTACTGCTTCCATTTTTTCCATTTCTATTTCCCATGAAGTGATGGGACCAAATGCCATGATCTTCATTCTTTTAATGTTGAGTTTCAAGCCAGCTTTTTCACTCTCTTCTTTCACCTTCATCAGTAGGCTCTTTAGT
Source organism: Aepyceros melampus (assembly GCA_006408695.1). Classification (NCBI taxonomy): domain Eukaryota; kingdom Metazoa; phylum Chordata; class Mammalia; order Artiodactyla; family Bovidae; genus Aepyceros; species Aepyceros melampus. Next base: position 179,530 of record SJXQ01003979.1, on the reverse strand, counting down.
TCTTCTTCACTTTCTGCCATTAGGGTGGCATCATCTGCATATTTGAGGTTATTGGTATTTCTCTTGGAAATCTTGATTCGAGCTTATGCTTCATCCAACTGGCATTTTGCATAATGTACTCTACAGAGAAGTTAAATAAGTAGGATCACAATATACAGCCTTGACATACTTCTTTCCTAATTTGGAACCAGTCTGTTGTTCCATGTCTGGTTCTAACTGTTGCTCTTGACCTGCATACAGGTTTCTCAGGAGACAGGTAAGGTAGTCTGGTATTCCCATCTCTTGAAGAATTTTCCAGTTTGTTGTGATCTACATAGTCAAATGCTTTAGCATAATCCATGAAGCAGAAGATGTTTTTCTCTAACTTTCTTGTTTCTTTATGATCCATCAAATTTGGAAATTTGATCTCTGGTTCCTCTGACTCTTTGAAACCCAGCTTGTACATCTGGAAGTTTTTGGTTAACATACTACTGAACACTGGCTTGAACAATTTTGAGGATAAACTTGCTAGACTGTGAAACAAGTACAATTGTATTATATGGTAGTTTGAACATTTTTTGACATTGCCCTTCTTTGGGATTGGGATGAAAACTGACCTTTTACAATCCTATTGCCTCTTCTTATTTTTCTAAAATCACTGACATACTGAAAGCAACACTTTAACTGCATCATCTGTTAGGATTTGAAATAGCTCAGCTGGAATTCCATCAACTCCACTAGCTTTGTTCATAGTAATGCTTCCTAAGTCACACTTGACTTCACACTCCAGGATGTCTGGCTCTAGGTGAGTGACAACACCATTGTGATTATCTGGGTCATTGAGCCTTTTTTGTATAGTTCCTCTGTGTATTCTTGCTACCTCTTCTTAATCTCTTTGGCTTCTGTTAGATCCTTACCGTCTCTGTCCTTTATGATGCCCATATTTGCATTAAATGTTGCTGTTATATCTCCAAGTTTATTGTAGAAATCTCTAGTCTTTCCCACTTTATTTCTTTGTATATTTCATTTAAGAAGGCCTTCTTATCGCTCCTCGATATTGTCTGGAACTCTACATTCAATTGGGTATATCTTTCCCTTTCCCTATCCATCTCATCTCACCTTTCACTTTTCTTATTTACTCAGCTATTTGTAAAGCCTCTTCAGACAACCACTTTTTCTTCTTACATTTCTTTTCCTTTGATATGGTTTTGGTCACTGCCTCCTGTACAATGTAATGAACCTCCATCAATAGTTCTTCAGGCACTCTGTCTACCTGATCAAATCCTTTGCATCTAATTTTACCTTCACTGTATAAGTGACTTGATTTAGGTCATACCTGAATAGTCTAATGGTATTCCCTACTTCCTTTAATTTAAGTCTGAATTTTGCAATAAGGAGCTCATGATCTGAGCCACATCAGTTCCAGCTCTTGTTTTTATTGACCATATAGAATTTCTCCATCTTTCCTGCAAAGAACAAAATCAACCTGATTTCTGTAGTGAACATCTGGTGGCGTTGATTTTGAGTCATCTGTTGGGGTGAAGGAAAGGGTGTTTGCTATGACCCCTTCATGGATCAAAGCATGTTCATGGTGAAGGGACTTACATAATTCAATGAGGCTATGAATCATGCCTTGTAGGGCCACCCACAATCAACTGGTCTTAGTTAAGAGTTCTGCAAAAGCATGATCCACCGGAGAAGGAAATGGCAACCCACTCCCTATACTTGCCTGGAGAATCTCATTGACAGTATGGAAAGGCAAAAATATATGGCTTTGGAAGATAAGCCCCCAGCTTGGAAGCTGTCCAGTATTCTACAGGGGAAAAGTAAAGGGCAATTACTAGTAGCTCCAGAAAGAATGAAGCAGCTGGGCCCAAGGGGAAATGATGCTTAGCTGTGGATGTGTCTGGTGATGAAAATGATATTGGATGCTGTAAAGAACAATATTGCATAGAAACCTGGAACGTTAGGTCCATGAATCAAGGTAAATAGAATATGGTCAGGCAGGAGACAGCAAGATTGAACATCAACATCTTAGGAATCAGTGAATTAAAATGGAGAAGATCGGGAGAATTTAATTCAGATGACCATTATATCTACTACTTTGGGCAAGAATTCCTTAGAAGGAATGGAGTAGCCATCATAATCAACAGAAGAGTTAGAAATGCAGTGCTTGGGTGCAATCTCAAAAAATGACAGAATGATCTCAGTTTGTTTCCAAAGCAAATCATTCAAATCATTCCACATCACAGCATTCCAAATCTCTGCCCCAACCACTGATGTAGAAGAAGCTGAAGTTGACCAGTTCTATGAAGACCTACAATACCTTCTAGAACTAACACCAAGCAAAAGAAGCCCTTTCTATCATAGGGGACTGGAATGCAAAAGTAGGATGTCAAGAGAAACACAGAATTACAGACAGTTTGGTCTTGGAGTACAAATGAAGCAGGGCAAAAGCTAACAAAATTTTGTAAAGAGAACATGCTGGTCATAGCAAAATTCTAGTTCAGTATTGCTTATTTTATTTTACAGATAAACTAGTGATTAAAAAATTAAGGAAATTATCATAAGGCATAGAATTAATTAGTATAGTAGTCAAGATTCAGGCCAATTTCTCTTTGACTCTTAAAATTAATATATTGATTACCATATTTTAGAAAAAATAATGGAATGATAAATGATGCACTCCTTTTCAAATTATTATAAAGAAGTGATGAAAATAGAATGAGGAGTATAAAAAGTAAATTGGATTCCCCTCCAGGCATATGGTCTTAAACCTATTATTAAGCACTAGGTGGCTTAGGATATAAGTTGGGAGATATGCAAAGAACAAATCATTCTGTATAAAGCTACACCTTCTGTAGTGGAGGTTTTCTGATGAACACTAATGTGAATTTCCAATTATCTAAACACTTTCTGCCCAGTAACATAGGAAGAGTCATAAAGATGAAAAGTAGAATAATGGCTTCCCCAAAGAGGTCAAAATTCTAATTCCTAGATTCTGTGAATACCTAGGTTATATTGATACATCAAATGAAAATTCAAGTTGTTCTTCAGATGACTTTGACATGAGGAGATTATCCTGGATTATCCGGGTGGGCCCAATATAATCACAGGGTCCATATATAAGTTGAAGAAGAAGACAGAAGAGAGAGCATCAGAGTGAAGCAATGTGGGAAAGACTAGAAAGACTGTTGCTGGTTTTGAATATGTAAGGGAGAAACAAGCCAAGGAAGGCAGGCAGTCACTATACATAGAAGAGACAAGAAAAGCAGTTCTCCCTAAGCTTCTAGAATGGAAGATAGCCCTGATAATATTTTCATTTCAAACCAGTCATATCCATCTCATCTGACTTCCAAAAACGTAAGTGATACATTTGTGTTGTTTTAAGTCACAGTTTGTGTACATTGATAGAGCAACCACAGAAAACTAAAACAGCATGACTTTCTCTCAGGTCTCCCTTTTTTAAAAAAAAATAATTTAATCATATTTCCTCTAGAGTTTTGACATAAACCTGTCATTAGCCAGCTTGAACATCTGGAAGTTCACAGTTCAAGTATTGCTGAAGCCTGGCTTGGAGAATTTTGAGGATTACTTTACTAGCATGTGAGATGAGTGCAATTGTGCAGTAGTTTGAGCATTCTGTGGCATTGCCTTTCTTTGGGATTGGAATAAAAACTGACCTTTTCCAGTCCTGTGGCCACTGCTGAGTTTTCCAAATTTCCTGGCATATTGAGTGCAGCACTTTTCAGCATCATCTTTCAGGATTTGGAATAGCTCAACTGGAATTCCGTCACCTCCACTAGCTTTGTTCGTAGTGATGACTTTAGAAAAGGCAGAGGAACCAGAGATCAAATTGCCAACATCCGCTGGATCATGGAAAAAACAAGAGAGTTCCAGAAAAACATCTATTTCTTCTTTATTGACTATGCCAAAGCCTTTCACTGTGTGGATCACAATAAACTGTGGAAAATTCTGAGAAAGATAGGAATACCAGACCACCTGACCTGCCTCTTGAGAAACCTGTATGCAGGTCAGAAAGCAACAGTTAGAACTGGACATGGAACAACTGACTGGTTCCAAATAGGAAAAGGAGTACATCAAGGTTATTGTCACCCTGCTTGTTTAACTTATATGCAGAATACATCATGAGAAATGCTGGACTGGAAGAAGCACAAGCTGGAATCAAGATTGCTGGGAGAGATATCAATAACCTCAGATATGCAGATGACACCACCCTTATGGCAGAAACTGAAGAGGAACTACAGATTCTCTTGATGAAAGTGAAAGAAGAGAGCGAAAAAGTTGGCTTAAAGCTCAACATTCAGAAAACGAAGATCATGGAATCTGGCCCCATCACTTCATGGGAAATAGATGGGGAAACAGTGGAAACAGTGTCAGACTTTATTTTTCTGGACTCTCAAATCACTGCAGATGGTGACTGCAGCCATGAAATTAAAAGACGCTTACTCCTTGGAAGAAAGTTATGACCAACCTAGATAGTATATTCAAAAGCAGAGACATTACTTTGCCGACTAAGGTCCATCTAGTCAAGGCTATGGTTTTTCCTGTGGTCATGTATGGATGTGAGAGTTGGACTGTGAAGAAGACTGAACACCAAAGAATTGATGCTTTTGAAGTGTGGTGTTGGAGAAGACTCTTGAGAGTCCCATGGACTGCAAGGAGATCCAACCAGTCCATTCTGAAGGAGATCAGCCCTGGAATTTCTTTGAAAGGAATGATGCTAAAGCTGAAACTCTAGTACTTTGGCCACCTCATGCGAAGAGTTGACTCATTGGAAAAGACCCTGATGCTGGGAGGGATTGGGAGCAGGAATAGAAGGGGATGACCAAGGATGAGATGGCTGGATGTCATCACTGACTCCATGGGCATGGGTCTGGGTGAACTCCAGGAGTTGGTGATGGACAAGGAGGCCTGGCATGCTGTGATTCATGGGGTCGCAAAGAGTCGGACACGACTGAGTGACTGAACTGAACTGAACTGTCATTAGCCAGTTCCCAAAGGATCACAATTCTCTCCATACCAAGGAGATAAGTAAGTAAGTAAGTAAGTAAGTAAGGTCACTCAGTCGTGTCCGACTCTTTGTGACCCCATGGACTGCAGCCCACCAGGCTCCTCAGTCCATGAGGTTCTCCAAGTAAGAATACTGGAGTGGGTTGCCATTTCCTTCTCCAACCAAGGAGATAACCACATGTATTACTCCACTGCCATTTTTGTCCAACCTTAAATTGGACTGTAGTGAGGCAACAGTTAATCTTCAACTCAGCATCATAACAAGGCAATTCTATGAACTGAGTTTGATTTTTTTTTCTTCTTCTACCAACATGCCATAAAAAAATTTCTCCAATCAGGTGTAGAATGAGCTGAATACAAGTGTTAGTGCAATAGAAATAAATGGCATGGATTTATTACCACCTGTCCATATAACTTAATTAAACCTTGGACATGCTTAGGCAAATTCTGAATAAGGCTTCACCATCATATAACTCTTTTTTTCCTTTTTTTTTTTTTTTTTTGCTTTCTATTTAAATAAAAATATTTATTTTTCGTCCATTCAGCATGGCATGTCAGATCTCAGAACCCCGACCAGGGATTGAACCTGAGCTCCCTGCAGTAGAAGCCCAGAATCTTAACCACTGAGCCACTAGCCAAGTCCCCATATTATGAACTTTTGATTTGACTGGGTTAAAAAATCTATTTCATGATGAATAGTTCCTGTAGGTGATAATTTGATGTTTCATGATTAGCTTCTCTCTCTGTTTAGGCCTAGTATCCCAGGAGATGCTCTTCCAGTTCTATGTAGTTTAATGCTGCTCAATGAATTTTTCATGAACTTCATAAAAGATTTCTAGAATTCTGAGATCAACATGGCCTGAGTGTGCAAATCAGCTTGTTGGAGAATCCCAACTTGTTACAGAGCCCTCTCTTCTAAGGGCACCACTCAAAATTGCAAACCTTTTAGGCCATAAAATACATCCTTAAAAATTATATTTCTAATAGTGTGATACATGTTGTATTTTAAAGTGTGGAAAATGGTGTCTCCAAAATCTAAAAAGGTTCATCACAGTGTTTGTCTTTACCTTCGAAGGGACATTCTTACATAACAAAGATGACTGAACTTTTTAAAAAATGCATCAATTTATATCCCTGAATCTTTCTCAGGTTTACAGCAAAGATTTTTTGATTCACTTATCTTACAAGGACATCTAAAGTACCTGCCCCTTTCTGTACATCGGGTCCAACAAGCACAATGTCATCAGGAGAGTGATGTTTGCAGGATGTCAAGTCAATCAAGGTCCCTATAGACTATATTGTAATAGAGAGCAGAATTAACATAGCTCTGGGATAACCTGGAGAATATGAACGGTTCTCTTTCCTATGTGAATGCAAACTATTTTGATCTTTTCTGATGTAAATTGACAAAATGTGTTCCCCAGATCAGCAGTCACATACCAAGTTCCAAAGGCTGTGACAGTTTGTTCCAGTGCAAAAATTATATCAGCAGGCATCTAAGATTAGAGCTACTGCTTGATTACATATTCAGGAATCATTTGTCATTCTCTATTAACCATCTAGGTTTTCCAGTTGTCATCTTAGTGAACTAAACAGATTCTGATAAGGACCACAGCACTTGGTGTTGATTGTTTCTGCAATCCCAAGCAGGTCTTGACTAGTGTTAATTGTTTTTGCAATCCCAACCTGGATGCCTTGGTACTTTTCACTTAACATTGGCTAATGGTGGATGGAAAAGGAGGGTTATAAATATTTTCTAGAGCTTGCATTGACCTCTCTACCAAGGTGGCTTTCACACTACAGACCAGAAAACTAATGTGAATCTTCTACATATCCATTTTGATAAGACTCTCAAGACCAGGAAAATAACCATAGATTAGTCCTTAGATCTACTAGATGGTTAGTAATTTTTTGAAAACCAGAAATGAGTTTAGTATCTTATTATCTCAAACTCCATATCCAATAAATCTGAAAGGATCTGAGTATCTTTTTCCCCCTGTACACAATTACTCTAGTCTATTGCGATGGGTCTATTTGAGAAATGAGTTAGAAATGCAGCAACATTTCAGAGCCCCTATTCAAGGGTAAAGCAATTTCTCTTCATTTGATGGTCTCTAGGTCTGAGAAATGGCTCAGATCTAGAAAATTAGGTGAGAAATTTTTTCATTTTCATGGCTGATCCCAGCCTTCTGTTCACCAGATTTTGATAGATTTTAGTCATATAAATCAAAGAATAACCTTATTTCCTGGCAACATATCCTGTCTTTTGAACATCATGGTCTATTAGCCATTGCTACAGATTACTTCAGGTCAATGTTCTCTGGTTGCCATTCTGGCTTTACTGGCTATTATGGTAAATATGTCACTTTCTCCCTCAACTTTAAATCATGCTTACTGGCTTTTGCACTTCCAGATTCCTACTACCATTATTAAATTTAAAAAACCCTTTTCATGGCAACAAGACCTAATCTTAACTCTGACAGAAAAGATACTTATCATCAAGAATCTCAATGAGCCTTTAATTCCTCAGTATCACATACCTTAAAGCATTACTTAAAGAAGTTTCCTTGGGCCATTTCTAGGAGACAGGCAAATCAAAAAGCAATCTATTCTAATACGGTCACACCCACCCTTCACATGCACCAGTCTTCTTTTTCAAAATTTTATCAAAGTGGATCTAAGAAGCCCTTCTTAATTCCTCGAAGCCACTATTTTGCCCAGGCTTCAAGGTACCAACCTCCTTGAATCACGGGAGAGAGCCTCCTTGCCATAGCAGCTGTATCTAGCTTATATTTTGCTTCTCCCCAGTCTATCACCCTCAGAATCAACCTTCTTATTGTTTCCCTTGTTCTCATTGTACATATTAGCCAAGTACCATAGCTCTTTTGTTGAATAAATTATTTTCATAGAGGGACAGGATTTTTCTACTTACACTATATTGTGACTTTACTATAGTTATGAGAGCAAATGAATGTAGGCATGAGTGGAACTTGAGAGAAACAACAACTTCTTGTGAGGCTTTTATCTAATGGGAAGCTGCTAAAATCTTATGAAATGGAAACAGGAATTTTACTGGTCTGGAGGGAAGAATAACCTAGGGTTTCAAGTTTATCAGGTACATCCCCAGAAATGTCCTTTTCCTATTTCTCTGGGACTTACTCCTTTTCCTAAGGCCTTAGTTTAGCACAGAAGAACTTCCAAGTTTGTATTATACTTTCAATACCATTTATAATTCTATAACACTTAAAATCAAATTTTGGTCCTGATTTGTCATATAGTCTTCAGGCAGCCTAAAGCTGGCTAGTGCATTAGACCTACTTTGTCCTAGCGGACAAAATCAGAAATTAATGAAACCAAGTGCTCACATCACAAATTCCTTAAAGGAAAATATTACTGATGGCCTGTAGGTACCTCTTGGTGAACATGTCATGCAATTTACTCAGATTTCAGGAAATTTCCAATGGATGACCGAAAAATTTTCCCCCAGTCTTCTACCTGAGTCCATCCACTCGATTCCCAATCCAAATTCAAATACAAAGGACACTTTTCCTGAATTTTCCATTTAAAGAAGGACTGTGAAGTCTCCCTCTCTGTCTTCACATTTAGGGATTTTCTTAATTAAAATTTTTCATTAATTTAAACCCTCTGTTTATATCCTATATTAGTCTTATTACAACAAAGAATAATTCCATAAATCAGTGGTTTTTCCTTTTTTTTTTTCCCCCCCATTTCTGCATCTTGAATTTCTGGGACAAACTACAACATATTAGAACGTGTTACTTGCTAAAACAATAATAAAATGCACCTCTCTGAGCGTCAGAAAATCTGCTTTCCCTGAATGGTGCAGTTTTGTTAGTCATAAGGTTATCAATACAAGAAGAAATTGTCAGCTGCAGATAAAAATATCAACAATAGTCATGATTAACTGATTGGAGGACATGCAGATAAAGGGTTTGCTAAAATTTCCTGATTTAGGAAGACTCATTCACTAAGTTTCAGGAGCAACTGGACAAACACAAAATTCCCCTAAGGTTTTAATTTCATAACAGAGAGAATTCTAGAATCGCCCTCTTTATCTATAGGCTGAACTTAAAAATTAAACAAAGACCAGAAGGCCTCAGCCTTTCCTGATCATTTCCATGAAAACAACCAGTCAACTTTGCTAGCCTTCATCCAGTGCAGAGATGAGAAGAAAAACAAGGAACTTATTTCTAATTCAGTGTCCCCGTATGGAAACCTGAGATCACATAGGTGGTACGCTGCCTCTCGTCATCCTTAGGACTGGTTTTGGCAAAATTGTATATTTCACATTTTATTAAAGACTATCAAAATTTTAGTAAATTAAAAGTATATTGAGGGAGATATAAATTAGGAGTCTGGGATTAGCATATACACACTACTATATATAAAATAGTAAACAACAAGAACGTACTGTATAGCTCAGGGAGCTATAGTAAATATTTCATAAAATCTATAATGAAAAATAGTGGACAGGAAATAATCTGCCTGCAATGCAAGAGAACTGAGTTCATTCCTTGGGTTGGGAAGATCTCTTGGAGAGAGAATGGCAACCCACTCCAGTATTCTTGCCTGGAGAATCCCATGGGCAGAAGAACCTTGCAGGCTATAATCCAAGGGGTCACAAAGAACTGGACATGACTGAATGACTAATACTTTCTTTCTACTTTCTTCTTTTATAGTGAAAAATAGGGCTTACCATGTAAAAATAGGGCTTAAAATGATGGTGGTGCTAATGGAAAATAATTCACCTGCCAATTTGAGACACAAGAGACTCAGGATCAATCCCTGGATTGGGAAGATCCTCTGGAGTAGGAAATACAACCCTCTCCAGTATTCTTGCCTGGAAAATCACCAGGGACAGAGGAGCCTGGAGGGTTGCAGTCCATGGGGTTGCAATGATTAATGACTGACCACACACATAATAGAAAATAATCTGAAAAAGAATATATGTGTGTATACACACACACACATATTATACATAGATATACCTGAATCACTTTGCTATACACCTAAAACTAATATATATTAAAAAATAGTTTTAAAAAAGTGTATTGGAAGTTGGTAGAGGAATAAGAGTTCTAATCAAATAATGATTTTATATTAGCTGAGACTTCATAATAAATTGAACACTGAAATGCTTTATTGAATCTCCAATAGACTAATCACAATTATAATGCAGACTTGAACAGGTTCAGTAATATTAGTCTTGCCTCCTTTTTTATGATAAAATCTCCATTTTTCTACTTCAGACTGTAACTTGATTTCCTTCTGCCAGAAAAAAATATCTGACATTCTATTCCTCCCCTAAAATACCACCCAGCTTCCAAGTTCAAATCAAAATTGAGCTGAAAGATGATTCTCTGTACTCAAACTTTCTTAACCCCACTTGTGTTAGATTGATGATGGATTAGTTGCTAAATTGTGTCTGACTCTTGCAAGTCTATGAACTGTGTAGCGTGCCAGGCTCTGCTGTCCATAGAATTTCCCAGGCAAGAATACTGGAGTGGGTAGGCATTTCCTTCTCCAGGTGTATTAGATTATTCCTGTGTATTGCCCTCACTTGCTCTCTCGCTCCTTTGAAGAGCATTAAACATTCTGGCCTGGGACCCTGTGATTGTAGTGATGCTCATGTGGTATGTGCTTCCATGCCTTAATCCTTCTGGGCTTAGCTATTTGCTTTGGCTAATAGGATATGAGCAGACTTGGGGTAGGGCTTTCCAGGTGGGGTCACTGGTAAAGAGTTCAGTTCAGTTCAGTCGCTCAGTCGTGTCCGACTCTTTGTGACCCCATGAATTGCAGCATGCCAGGCTTCCCTATCCATCACCAACTCCCAGAGTTCACTCAGACTCACGTCCATTGACTCCGTGATGCCATCTAGCCATCTCATCCTCGGTCGTTCCCTTCTCTTCCTGCCCCCAATCCCTCCAGCATCAGAGTCTTTTCCAATGAGTCAATTTTTCGCATGAGGTGGCCAAAGTACTGGAGCTTCAGTTTTAGCATCATTCCTTCCAAAGAAATCCCAGTGTTGATCTCCTTCAGAATGGACCTGTTAGATCTCCTTGCAGTCCAAGGGACTCTCAAGAGTCTTCTCCAACACCACACTTCAAAAGCATCAATTCTTTGGCGCTCAGCCTTCTTCAAAGTCCAACTCTCACATCCATACATGACCACAGGAAAAACCATAACCTTAACTAGACGGACCTTAGTCGGCAAAGTAATGTCTCTGCTTTTGAATATACTATCTAGGTTGGTCATAACTTTTCTTCCAAGGAGTAAGTGACTTTTAATTTCATGGCTGCAGTCACCATCTGCAGTGATTTTGGAGCCCCCCAAAATAAAGTCAGACACGGTTTCTACTGTTCCCCCATCTATTTCCCATGAAGTGATGGGACCAGATGCCATGATCTTCATTTTCTGAATGTTGAGCTTTAAGCCAACTTTTTCACTATCCCCTTTCACTTTCATCAAGAGGCTTTTTAGTTCCTCTTCACTTTCTGCCATAAGGGTGGTGTCATCTGCATATCTGAGGTTATTGAGATTTCTCCCAACAATCTTGATTCCAGCTTGTGCTTCTTCCAGTCAGCATTTCTCATGATGTACTCTGCATATACGTTAAATAAGCAGGGTGACAATATATAGCCATGATGTACTCCTTTCCTATTTGGAACCAGTCTGTTGTTCATGTCCAGTTCTAACTGTTGCTTCCTGGCCTGCATACAGATTTCTCAAGAGGCAGGTTAGGTGGTCTGGTATTCCTATCTCTTTCAGAATTCCCCACAGTTTATTGTGATCCACACAGTGAAAGGATTTGTCATAGTCAATAAAGAAGAAATAGGTGTTTTTCTGGAACTCTCTTGCTTTTTCAATGATGTAACAAAATTCTGTACTATGACATGTATTAGTAAATCCAGTTTGAGTAGCCAAAAGTATGGGTCTGTGTGTGTGTGTGTGTGTGTGTGTGTGTGTGTTTTATTTGCTCAGTCATGTCCGTGTCCGACTCTTCATGACCCCCATGGACTGTACCCTGTCTAGCTCCTATGTCTATGGGATTTCCCAGGCAAAAATACTGGAGTGAGATACCATGTCTTTCTCCAGGGGTTCTTCTAGACTCAGGGGATAGAACCTAGGTCTCCTGCATTACAGGTGGATTCTTTATCATCGAAGCCACCAAAATGCTGTTTGAGTAGCCAAAAGTCTGAAATTATATAACTTATAGAATGGATTTTTTTTCAAATAGTAACTGCAAACTTTTATAAAATATTTCAGTGCAAATCAGTACAACATACTGATGTGCAACCATTTTGTGGACCTACCTATGCAGGCAAACCTTCAACAATGAAGACACTTCCTTGCAGTTTGTAATTGCTGCCCTTAATCATGAATATTCTTCTCAAAAAGGGAATGGGTCACAAACTGGTTTTGTGGCCCTTGTGAGACTATACATTCAAACATTGTGAAGCATGGAAGTCATCAACTGAATGATGCATTTGGATAAAGGAATGTTTCTTTAGAAATTCAGTAACAGGATGATAGAAGGAAAAACAAAGTCTTAATAGAAATGAGAAAAGATGGACTGGATGGTTTTAAAATTAATATAAGAGCTTTCATACTTTTAACCAAATGTAGAAGCCAAGGAAAGTTAAGTCAGAACTTCTTTGATTTTTTTTTCCCACAGATAACTCCATTGATACTATCCTTATTAAAGGAGAGTAAATTGCATGTCCCAAGACATCTTTGATTAAGTAACCAATAAAACTGAGATTACAGGCAACCTCTCTGAGGCACTGGGAAACTGCTAACAGACTGAAAAATTAACTCCCCAGTGGCAAGGATAATTTTTGTTTTATTAAAGTTTTATATAAAATATTGCTACTTGCTATTTTATTTATTTATTTATGCATAGAATCTATTTTATAATATTTTAAAATACTAAAACAGCAATTTGAATTGCCATGGCATATGGCAGAAAGTTTTGTTTATCACACACTAAAAATATTATTCTATTTTTTAATATGTAGTAACACTAAACTTCTGTTTTATTTAATTGTATCCTTTCTGGTCTGCTTGCTTACAAATAGATTGACTATTAGATAGAGGTATTAATTTGTGAAGATAAACAGCAATTTAGTATACTTTGAAGGAAATACAAACCATCACATAATCTAATATTAACATCACTATTATTAAAAAGGAAAAGATGAGAACTTCAAGTTACCTTAAAGTTAAGTTACACTTACTCTGCTGTTATCACTAAAATAATATACAAAGAGATAGAAGGTTATATAGATATAGATAAATATATAGGTATAGATAAAGAATTTTAATTTCCAATATTGTTTATGAAAAATATGCTATCTTTTCTTTTATCTTTGATATCATTTCATTGTCATTATGTTGTATTTCCAAATATAATGTCCAATCACATTTATACATTTTATTCTTATATATTTGAATTCAAGTGTAAGAGAATAAAATTATGTTAACTTTCACAGACTAATCTAAACTGAATTTGAAGCTGATAGGAAATAAATAGATAGCTGTCATATAAACCTCTTTGATATTAGGAATATTCATTTGTACAAAATGTATGTTGGTGTGATATACTTAGTATAAGTTAAAACATTTAAGATAGTATGGATGATTATGTAATATGACCCTCTTTATTTACTAATTTTTATTTCTATTTTAATCACTGTTGTTTTATCAAATAAAACAACAGGGAACACAGGAAAAAACAGCATATTCTTATTTTCCCATTCTCTTTTCTGCTACAGCAGATAACTAGAATTCGGAAAAACTAAGCATATTTTAAGTATGTACTCAAGGGAAGTATCTTTATTATGGCAGTGATAAAATGGCCCAGTCACATCTATTTTGCTTTCTAAAGTGAAAGCTTTTATCTCCCTGCAACAATTTCATCACCTCCAGTTTGTGTTTAATAATATTATCCCTAACGATTTGCAAGGCAATATCTGCAGTAGTTTATTCAAAAATATTTAGTTATATAAGTACACAGATATAGAACATTTTTAAAAAGTTAATCCTATGAACAATGTGTTTTTTTTTTTAAATGAAATAAACAGCCACTTCCCTATAATTTATGTGGGTGGTTTCTTTTTTTTTTTTTTTTTTGAGTAAGAGAGAAAATCATTCAGTGATTCCAATTTATCCTGTGAAAATGAGTAGACTAAATTACATGTTATTACTTCCCTCAAGTAGTTAATTAAAGTAAGCTACTCACTGACTCATTATTGCAAAATGAAGTTTTATTTAAATGTGAATGAGCAAGAATCTTTAAACTACAAAAACCAAACAAACTCAGCCTAAGGACTTAAGCTGTGTGCTGTTTCCTTCCAAGAGACTCATAAAAGAGTGAGCAAGGTAAGACATTTTAGGAAAAAAAAGTCAAGTCTTAATAACTTATATTATACTAGATGACTTAAATGCTGTTTTCATTAATAGAAGACAAGGATTGGGTAATAGGGCTTCATTGATTAAGATGTGACAGCCTTGAGTTGTCATTGGCAGTGGTTGTATGTGATTGAAAATAGGTTTAAAAATTCTGGAACTTCATAAATCAAAGACACTGTCATTCAGAGAAAAATATTTTTCACTGGCTCCTCTCACCTACATCAGCCAGGTCAGATAATATTAATTAAAATAACTCCCTAGAGTCTAACAAAAGCAACAAAAATAGTGACAAAAGATAAATGTTTCTCACTTAAGCAAAATGTGCATTCAGTATTCTATATTGGTAGGTGACTCTCTTATGCTCTTAAAAGTGGTAAGTCTGGGATCAAGGCCACTGGTATCATTGTTGGATATGAGTTACAAAATCTCAGCTTGTCAGGAGTCAGCCAATGGGAGGGGAAAAAATGTGGAAGACTATAAGTGGGAGATTTTGTTTTACAAGACCACAACCAGATATAGTGCATTTTATTTCTATCCACATTTTATTAGCTAGAAAGCAGTCACATGGCTCCTTATGACTAGGAAAATGTGTCACGAAGAGCAAGAAAAGTGTTTGACGTCCAGCTAACTCTCTACCTGTGCTATGCTTAGTTGCTCGGTTATGTTTGACTCTGTGTGATCCCATGGACTGTAGCCTGTCTGGCTCCTCTGACCATGGGATTCTCCAGACAAGAATACTGGAATGGATTGCCATACCCTTCTTTAGAGGATCTGCCTGATCCAGGGATTGAACTTAGGTCTCCCACATTGCAGGTGGATTATTTACTGTATGAGCCACCTGGAAAGCCTATGAATACTGGAGTGGGTACCATATCCCTTCTCCAGGGGATCTTCCCTGCCTAGGAATGAAACAGGGGTCTCCTGCACTGTAGGTGGACTCTTTACCAGCTGAGCTACCCAAGAAGCCCAACTCTCTACCTATGAGAACTTAAAAAGTAAAGATCTGATTATTAAATGCTCAAATATTTTCTTGTTTATTTGCCACTAACTATTCATATATATATATATATATATATATATAGAGAGAGAGAGAGAGAGAGAGAGAGAGCACCAAGTTATACTCATTAACTAACTGTATGTCTCATTACAACCTTTGTTATTATTTTTATAAGATGAGAAATACATGAATAGCTACATACTTCAAAGCTTACCAAGTGCCAGATGCTGTTCTAAGTGTTTTACTGGACTTAGCTATTTATCTTTATAGCAACCCTCTGATATAGCATCTATGCCATACACAGTATACAGATGTGACAATGGCCCCAGTGAAGGTGAAAGAAAATAAAGTGAAGTCTCTCAATCGTGTCCGACTCTTTGTGACCCCATGGACTGCAGCCTGCCAGGCTCCTCCATCTGTGAGATTTTCCAGGCAAAAATACTGGAGTGGGTTGTCATTTCCTTCTCCAGGGGATCTCCCCAACCCAGGGATAGAACCCCAGTCTCCCACACTGCAGGCAGACTCTTTACCATCTGAGCCACCAGGGAAACCCAGGGAAGTTAAGTGATACCTAGTGAGTGGAAAACCTTGGATTTTGGAGCAAGGGTGTTTGCTCCAGAATCTATACTTTTCACAGCCTTCTTGTACGTTCAGGAAACTAACATTTTTCTTTTCTCATTCCAACTTCCAAGGTTAATAAAATGTTCATAGAACATTTGAAGTAGGAGACCTGTGAATCACTTAGAGATCAGATTAGCTTCAAACACTTGTCATTGTTGTTTAGTTGCTAAGCAATGTCTGACTCTTTTGTGACCCTATGGACTATAGCCTGCCAGGCTCCACTGTCTGTGGGATTTCCCAGGCAAGAATACTCGAGTGGGCTCCCATTTCCTTCTCCAGGGCATCTTTGTTACTCAGGGATCGAACCTGAGACTCCTGCATTGTCAGGCGGATTTTTCACCACTGAGTCAAATACCACTAAAGTATACTGCATATATTAGAAATGCTTAAAAGTAGTTTGTGAGTTGTTCCCTTGTATAGTTATTGAACTAATCACAAACTTTACCTTAATATTGCTATTTGACTTACACAGTAGCATTTTGTTGTGTTCTACGAGATAACACATCATCGACACAGCTGCAGGATCCCAGGAAGTTTTAGATGTATGAGTGGTGTTAGCCGACAGTAAGACCATGCAGTTGAAATGGCTCTCTGGCCTGAGGAACCCAGGACTGTTGGTAACCAGGGACTTAGTCCTCTCATCTCTCCTGTTACCAGGGAAAACAGTTTAGAAGAAAAAAGAGATGATCACTAATCTCATTTACAGGAATAGCAGAGAGATTTTGTCAAGTTGCTTGTCTCATAAGAAAAAAATACATTTTTCAGAGTATTTTGATTCAGTTCCTGGGAAGTTTAGTGATTTATTTTGATACATGCATTTTTGTTTTGCCGTTTTACATGGTATGTTTACATAGTATGTTTATGTTCTTCTCTTTTCAATACACGTCAGTGGCAAAACTAATTATTTCTGAAGTTATTAAGGATTAGGTCTATAGATGACTTGCCTGAAGTTTCTAACAAGGATGCTTAGCTTAAATATTCAATTTATCAACAAATTATTTAATAAATCAAACTTATTATTTGAAAGGAAGCATTCTATATAAGTCCACAGGATGATTTACCCATGTCTCTTTTTTGGCGTTTATCCATTGCCTATGATTATTAGTAACATTAACATTTATGACAAAATAATAATGATATTAATATGGGCACATTTATTCAGTTTTAATATAATATAGATCTTGTAGAGTTTTCAAATGGCTGATTGATTTGATGGAAAGTAGACATTTTCCTTGCTCATTTTTACTCTGGACATTGCTATAGCCCAATGTTTCCACACAGAAATTTCAACAAGAGAAAATTTATCCCAGTGAGAATAGGAATTTTTTTTTTTCAGAGAAATAGGTAAATCCTTTTTTATTTCTGGAGTTAAAGGTAGATATTACTCTTACACTGCATAACTGCTGCTTGAAAATAAAAACTGATTTTCACTTCAAAGAAAGTTAAAATTTTCTCTATCACAATTTGTACTTCAATCACTGTCATCCCTTTTTGGATAGCAACCCATCTAAATTTTTTTTAAGCTAATGAAAATACATGCATGCATACTATATATATATATGTATGTATGTATATGTATATATATATATATGTGTGTATATATATGTATATATCATGCACATATGCTGCTAGGTACAATTACAATTGTGATTATTTTGAGTATAGATGTCACTTACATCCTCTCCTCTTATTATTCCTAAATTGATATGTTAGGAAATGTAATTAACATATTGGTTAGAATTGTGTATAAAATAAGTGTAAGATGGATATGAACTTGAATCTGAGAAAAATTTTCATGATTATTCTTTGTGATCACTATCAGACAGAACTTTGCCTAGTTAATTTTCTTGTCTGGAGAAACTCAATTCCTTGCAGGTGCAGTAATTCAACATAAATGAATGAAGCAATCCTCAGTAAGACAAAAGGTTTAATCCATAATCATAAATCATATTATAGCAAATAGCAGTGCCTAATTACACTGCCTTTTAAAACCTTTTATTTGGCATTGTAAAACAACCAAACAACTTACATCAAGTCAGATATTGTCAACAGTTTTCTACCTTGGGAAAAGCTTAGCTTTAGCTTCAATTTGTCACTTGTATTAGAAGTATATGACATTGCCATAGACCACCATCCAGTTAAGAAGCTAGACTCTGAAGCCAAGGTCAAGGTCATTGTTTCAAATCCTAGATCTACCGTTTGCTTGGTCTGAGACTTTGAGCAAATTTATTGACTAATCTCTTCAAATGCTGTTGTGAGATCTGATTTACTACATATAAAGTACTTAGCACAATACATGGAAAACAGTAGGTCTTGAGAGAATGGAAGTTGTTCTAAGTATAAGCAATTATTTTTTCCAAATATTTCTATTGTTGTCTTTCAATCACTCATTAGTTTCTGACTCTTTGCCACCCCATGAACTGCAGAATGCCAGGCTTCCCTGTCTTTCACCATCTCCCAGAGTTTGCCCAAGTTCATGTCCATTGCATCAGTGATGTCATCAGAGGGATGGATACATCTCTTTTTGGATTTTTACTTACAAAATGACAAGGCTTTTCTTTGTGCAGATATTCTGTATTTCCTTTATTTATTATGAGCACTTTGAAAATATTTATAATTTTTTATTGAGGACATTAGTGATAACAAGCAAATTTTGAAAGAACAAATTACAAGTTTTCTTTAGTTCAACTGTGTATGCATGCTCAACGCTCAGTCCCATCTGACTCTTTGCAATACCCTGGATTGTAGCCCACCAGGCTCCCCTGTCCATGGGATTTCCCAGGAAAGAATATTAGAGTAAGTTGCCATTTCTTCCTCCAGCCGATCTTTCTGACCCAAGGACTGAACTCGCCTCTCCTGTTAGTTTAAAAGTAGGCCCCACAAATTGATGATTCTCATATACCATCAGACAAAGTTGTAAAAGCATTGTTTCTTTCCAAAACAATGAAGAGGGGATAGCAAGAGATGTTATTAGTGATTACTACATAAATAAGTGTACACCTGCAGATGACCTGATACAGTACCTGTATGTGTTCCAGTAACTGTAAGTGTCTGAGTTAACAGAAGTTATTAGCCTTGAAGATATGGCCAAATAACAGGAAAGGGGTAGGTTTTTATTCTCAGAACAGTCTACTTGGATACACATCATTATCTTGCACATTGACTTGTTAAATCAAAAGAAGGAAGAAAACATAAACATTGCTTACAACTTTGAAAAGAGGCATATTTTATTTAAAAATATGCAAAAAGTATTTTATTCAACTCAGTTCATTGTCATTATAGGTCTAAATAACCGTACACAAATAATAGAACTAATGGTTCAGAGTGAAAATCTAAGAATGTCTCCTAGTGTTCATGATGAATTCAGATCATTTAATTTTAAACATGAGAGGAGATATTTATATGAGTTAGTGGGAAGGAAAGTGCTGCAAGACTTACTTTAAACAATACTGTCCTCATACATTTTCAGTATTTAGTCATAATGAAACCATTTCTATGGAAATGAGGCTATCACTTTGTAGTTTCATGCAATTGATTCATTCATAATAGTTCTTTGAGATCAATGATATATTTTAATGCAACTTCCTAGGAACTTCCATTGTCACAAGACTAGAGTGCAACAAAGAAATATTTTACAGAGATATAATTCCCCATGTTCACAAACTACCTTTATATTTTCAGATCATATTAAAAATTTTAAAGATGAAATTTTATATAACTATCATAAGATTAATAATAGTAAATTCTTCTTGGGACTCAACATGTTTCTATCATAACTCTGGGAATCAAAATCAGAGCAAACACAACATATGGATAGCCTTCATCACCCTTATGCTATAGTTATGAAAATTCATTTAGAATAAAATGGATGGCAAGATTATTTCAAATTAATATTTTGTTTGTTTCATCAGTATCAGTACTGCTGCTGCTGCTGCTGCTGCTAAGTCGCTTCAGTCGTGTCCGACTCTGTGAGACCCCATAGACGGCAGCCCACCAGGCTCCCCCATCCCTGGGATTCTCCAGGCAAGAACACTGGAGTGGGTTGCCATTTCCTTCTCCAATGCATGAAAGTGAAAAGTGAAAGGGAAGTCACTCAGTCATGTCCGACTCTTAGCGACCCCATGGACTGCAGCCTACCAGGCTCCTCCATCCATGGGATTTTCCAGGCAAGAGTACTGGAGTGGGGTGCCATTGCCTTCTCCTCAGTATCAGTACAGCAAATATATAATTAAATGGGTTTTAATAAGGTAGAATTAGATATGAATTTGCCTTTATATATTATCTATTCATAGGAAAAAATTCTGAATGTCCTTTTACCTTATTAATCTTTGTTTCACACATAAAATGTGGTTGGTAACATTTCCTTCACAAGTTTCTTTATGGAAATATATTCCTGAGAATCAAATAAGATAATGAGCCCAAAGTCATACCAGAAAATCTATAATATATTAAGTGCTTAATAAATAATATTTTATTAGTACTAATTAGTATACTTCATTGGTGGCTCAGTGGTAAAGAATCTACCTTCCAATGCAGGAGACACTAGTTTGATCCATGGGTTGGGAAGATCCCCTGGAGGAGGAAATAGCAACACACTCCAGTATTCTTGCCTGGAGAATCCCATGGATAGAGGAGCCTGGCCAAGAAGTCACAAAAGAGTCAGACATGACTTTGTGACTAAACAACAAAGTATACTAAAATGGTGTATGTGTTCCTGTTTTTAACCCAGAAAAGTTTATAAAAATAAGAAATTGTCAGTTAATTCAAATTATTTCTTGTTCTCAAATGAATTTTCATTAAGGAAAAATATATAAATCATCTAACTCTCCTACTAATAGAAAAGAATTTTAAGAAACATGTTAATAAACTTAATTATTTAGCAAGCTCCTGGGAGGGATCTTTTAACCTGCAGCAATACATTCTCGCCTTATTAGATTAGACTAATCCATGCCCTGTAATCATTACAGGCCCTTTAGATATAGAAAGACTTATTTCAACAAACATCCCAAGTTGTTTCTCTCTTTCTCATAGCATTTGAAAATACAAAAATAAAATATACCCAGTTTATGTTAATGTTCTATATCAATTTAATAAAATTGAAAAAATATATTTAAAATACAGATAAAATGAGGAAATCATTTAAACTAAGTTGAAAGACACTGTTATTATTAAAGCTATTAGCTTAAAACATAAAAAATTAAAGAATCATGATATTTATTTGCTGTTGCTTACCAAAATGTTAAAAGAACAATAGCATGAATTGTATATTTAATACATGTGTATATACATGTTTCTTTAAAAGCTAGTTGCAAGTTATATCTGTTCTAAGTGCTAGGCTGTATTAGACACATTATGCACATTTATTATACATATATATCATATATTTTCCATAATTTAGCTGTACAGTATATATCCAAGACATGGGCCAAACTTTAGAAGGATCCACTCCAAAGAAATGATTCTTCTTGGATTACTGTTAAGTTATTTTTGTTTTCTTTCATTGAGTTTTTTCAGGTTTTTTTTTTTTTTTTTTGCCTTCTGAGTCAAGTAGAATTATTTAATTAAATAGTAAAATACTCTAAATATTAATAAAAATCTCTATTTTTAGAGATTTTAGTCTGAAAGATTTTAACCTATTTTAGATTAATAAAAAATCTCTATTATAAGCCAGGAAAACAAAACAAAATTGTTTATTCTTCAATTTATACAGAACCATTCATGCAACTGTCTTGTGTACAAGTATATGTATACCTTCTACTACAAAATTAGAATTATACAAAAGATATTTCTTATAAAGTTTGTTGGTTTGAATCAGGGTTTTTCAGCCTTAGCACTATTGATACTTTAAGGCAGACAATCATGTGTTTTGGAGATGTTGGCCTGTGCGTTGTAAATGGACAGCTGCCTCCCTGGCTTGTACCCAGTAGATGCCCTTTACAGCCTCCTCTCCCTTCCCCCCCCACCCAGTTGTGACAATCAAAAAGGTATCTGGATATTTCCAAATGTTCCCTTGGGGTAAAGCTACTGCTGGTTGAGAACCACTAATTGAAGTTAAGATACAATATAACCAATAAATTGTAATTGGTTGACAAGTCTCATTTAATATATAGGTTCCTGTTCAACCTCTCCATTCATTTTTCTTGCAATTTATTTGTTAAGGAAACCAGTAGTTTATCTCAGTAGCATTTTCCACAGCCTGATTTTTTGTGGATGACCTCCCTGTTGTATAATTGAACACATTTATATGCCTCTTCTATTTCTTACAAATGGGCTGTTAGACCTAAGAAATTTGATAAGATTCTGGGTCAATTTTCTAATAAGAGTACTTCAAAGTTATTATTGTGTGCTTCCATCAGTATACAATAATATCCACTTATTTCTACATTTTTTATATTAGATCATTGTTCAGAAACAGCATTTTACTCAAGGGTACCAAATTGAGATATTTTACTATTATTATTGCTTTCTAAAATATACAATCTTGATTTATAATACCAGTAGAAGATATTTTATCTCATCAACAACTTGCTTACCTTAAGTTACAGCTCATATAGAAAGATGCAGGAGAAATTTTTTATTTTTACTCTTTATTGCATCCTCCAAAATTGGACAATATTTCTTTCTTATTTTAAATTATCTTTTAACTCAAAGATAAACATATTTAATATATTTAATGCATCACAGATATTATTCTTATTGATGTTTATGTTTTCTATTTCTGCCCAGGAAGAGTTTTTCCAAGTGGGACCCTAACTCCATTTCATGTGATCAAGGCAATATTTGTAACTTCCAAATTTGTGACTTTCCATACTAGATGCTTACACTACATATGAAATAGGTCCTCGCATGATATGTTAATATGAAGATAGACACTATCTAATGAATGATATACATTATATCCCCAGGGTAACCACTAAAAATGGTAAGAGAATGAGGTCATGTTATATATACCCTCTGCCTTCTCCAAACCATACTGAGTCCATTCTAAGAGATCCAACCAGTCCATTCTGAAGGAAATTAGCCCTGGGTGTTCTTTGGAAAGAATGATGCTAATGCTGAAACTCCCAATACTTTGGCCACCTCATGTAAAGAGTTGACTCATTGGAAAAGACTCTAATGCTGGGAGGGATTGGGGGCAGGAGGAAATGGGGATGACAGAGGATGAGATGGCTGGATGGCATCACTGACTCGATGGATGTGAGTCTGAGTGAACTCCGGGAGTTGGTGATGGACAGGGAGGCCTGGTGTGCTGTGATTCATGGAGTCACAAAGAGTCGGACATGACTGAGCAACTGAACTGAACTGAACTAAACTGAATGATGTAGTTGCTATTAAGCAGGCTTTTCTATACAGTTAAAATCTTTAAGTTTTGGTAGCCACTTTTTCTCCTTGACACTTACTCAGTCTGGAAATTGTCTTCTAATTAAATTATTCACTCTGAATATCATATAGTTATCAGGATATTAAATAATTCAAGGATTATAAGAGTATTTATTTGGGCAAAAAGTATTACCAAACCCAACTTGGATCTGTCTGCCCAATGCACAGCAAAGCCAATCTACTGATACTGGGTCGTGGTGAAGGAAATTACAGCATTTATCATAAGGTATCAAGCAAGGAAAATGGGCAGCTGGTACTCAAAGGAAATTAACTCTATGATGACTTTCAAAGGAGGTTTTTAAAAGTTTGTGTGAGGAAGAAAGACACAAGGTACGTGTTCAGTCTGTGGGCAACACAATTAGACCATTCAGGTATGACCTAAATCAAATCCCTTATGATTATACAGTGGAAGTGAGAAATAGATTTAAGGGTCTAGATCTGATAGATAGAGTGCCTGATGAACTATGAAATGAGTTTCGTGACATTGTACAGGGGATAGGGATCAAGACCATCCCCATGGCAAAGAAATGCAAAAAAGCAACATGGCTGTCTGGGGAGGCCTTACAAATAGCTGTGAGAAGAAGAGAGGTGAAAAGCAAAGGAGAAAAGGAAAGATAGAAGCATCTGAATGCAGAGTTCCAAAGAATAGCAAGAAAAGATAAGAAACCCTTCTTCAGCAATCAATGCAAAGAAATAGAGGAAAAGAACAGAAGGGGAAAGACTAGAGATCTCTTCAAGAATATTAGAGATGCCAAGGGAACATTTCATGCAAAGATGGGCTCGATAAAGGACAGAAATGGTCTGGACCTAACAGAAGCAGAAGATATTAAGAAGAGGTAGCAAGAATACACAGAAGAACTGTACAAAAAAGATCTTCACGACCCAGATAATCATGATGATGTGATGACTCATCTAGAGTCAGACATCTTGGAATGTGAAGTCAAGTGGGCCTTAGAAAGCATCACTACGAACAAAGCTAGTGGAGGTGATGGAATTCCAGTTGAGCTGTTTCAAATCCTGAAAGATGATGCTGTGAAAGTGCTGCACTCCATATGCCAGCAACTCTGGAAAACTCAGCAGTGGCCACAGGACTGGAAAAGGTCAGTTTTCATTCCAATCCCAAAGAAAGGTAATGCCAAAGAATGTTCAAACTACCACACAATTGCACTCATCTCGCATGCTAGTAAAGTAATGCTCAAAATTCTCCAAGCCAGACTTCAGCAATACGTGAACCGTGAACTCCCTGATGTTCAAGCTGGTTTTAGAAAAGGCAGAAGAACCAGAGATCAAATTGCCAACATCCNTGGGGTCGCAAAGAGTCGGACACGACTGAGCGACTGCATGGAACGGAACGGAACAATTCTCTGATGGTGAGATAAAAGGGTAGTGTTTCAGGAAATCAACTATCAACTTTCTGGTTTCAACTGATCTGGGCTCTGTGCACTAATGGTCAGCATGCAGTTAACTTCCTCCACCTAGTGGGGATTTTAACATCTGCAAAACAAGGATATACTTTTTAGCCTTTGAGGAGGATATTCTTTATAGACTTTGAGGAGGAACAAAAAGATCCTTATAGGATATTCTGTATAGCCTTTGAGGAGGAACTTAAAGGTCCTTGACTTATTTTATGGCTAACTGATTATTATTTTGTCTTTCTTAACTGCTTTCTTTTGTTTCTGTATTTTTTCACTTCTCTGATTAAATTTGCTCTTTGGAACTCATGGAAGGCATAGGAGGCTAAAGCTTTTCTACAAACAAGAGGTAAGGTTCATAGGGTAGGGGCATGTGTGTCTGTCCCCAGAGAACATGGGTTTCTCATTTGGTTTCAAAAGATGTGCAGATAAACTCAAAGACAGAGAAATCTTAGTAGAAAAACTAAAACCTAAAAAGTTCAGGTTAATTTTGGGGGGCTCCAAAATCACTGCAGATGGTGATTGCAGCCATGAAATTAAAAGACACTTACTCCTTGGAAGAAAAACTATGACCAATCTAGATAGCATATTCAAAAGCAGAGACATTACTTTGCCAACTAAGGTCCGTCTAGTCAAGGCTATGGTTTTTCCTGTGGTCATGTATGGATGTGAGAGTTGGACTGTGAAGAAGGCTGAGCACAGAAGAATTGATGCTTTTGAAGTGTGGTGTTGGAGAAGACTCTTGAGAGTCCCTTGGACTGCAAGGAGATCCAACCAGTCCATTCTGAAGGAGATCAACCCTGGGATTTCTTTGGAAGGAATGATGCTAAAGCTGAAGCTCCAGTACTTTGGCCACCTCATGTGAAGAGCTGACTCATTGGAAAAGACCCTGATGCTGGGAGGGATTGGGGGCAGGAGGAGAAGGGGACGACAGAGGATAAGATGGCTGGATGGCATCACGGACTCAATGGACATGAGTCTGAGTGAACTCCGGGAGTTGGTGATGAACAGGGAGGCCTGTCGTGCTGCGATTCATGGGGTCGCAAAGAGTCGGACACGACTGAGCGACTGCATGGAACGGAACGGAACAATTCTCTATGGTGAGATAAAAGGGTAGTGTTTCAGGAAATCAACTATCAACTTTCTGGTTTCAACTGATCTGGGCTCTGTGCACTAATGGTCAGCATGCAGTTAACTTCCTCCACCTAGTGGGGATTTTAACATCTGCAAAACAAGGATATACTTTTTAGCCTTTGAGGAGGATATTCTTTATAGACTTTGAGGAGGAACAAAAAGATCCTTATAGGATATTCTGTATAGCCTTTGAGGAGGAACTTAAAGGTCCTTGACTTATTTTATGGCTAACTGATTATTATTTTGTCTTTCTTAACTGCTTTCTTTTGTTTCTGTATTTTTTCACTTCTCTGATTAAATTTGCTCTTTGGAACTCATGGAAGGCATAGGAGGCTAAAGCTTTTCTACAAACAAGAGGTAAGGTTCATAGGGTAGGGGCATGTGTGTCTGTCCCCAGAGAACATGGGTTTCTCATTTGGTTTCAAAAGATGTGCAGATAAACTCAAAGACAGAGAAATCTTAGTAGAAAAACTAAAACCTAAAAAGTTCAGGTTAATTTTGGGGGGCTCCAAAATCACTGCAGATGGTGATTGCAGCCATGAAATTAAAAGACACTTACTCCTTGGAAGAAAAACTATGACCAATCTAGATAGCATATTCAAAAGCAGAGACATTACTTTGCTGACTAAGGTCCGTCTAGTCAAGGCTATGGTTTTTCCTGTGGTCATCTATGGATGTGAGAGTTGGACTGTGAAGAAGGCTGAGTACCAAAGAATTGATGCTTTTGAACTGTGGTGTTGGAGAAGACTCTTGAGAGTCCCTTGGACTGCAAGGAGATCCAATCAGTCCATTCTGAAGGAGATCAGCCCTGGGATTTCTTTGGAAGGAATGATGCTAAAGCTGAAACTCCAGTCCTTTGGCCACCTCATGCAAAGAGTTGACTCATTGGAAAAGACTCTGATGCTAGGAGGGATTAGGGGCAGGAGGAGAAGGGGACAACAGAGGATGAGATGGCTGGATGGCATCTCTGACTCGATGGACATGATCTGAGTGAACTCCGGGAGTTGGTGATGGACAGGGAGGCCTGGTGTGCTGTGATTCATGGGTTCACAAAGAGTCGGACATGACTGAGTGACTGAACTGAACTGAACTGAATGCTAAAAGAAGCAGAAAACATGAGATAAAGGAAAAAAAGAGTAAATATTAATTACAAAAAATGAATAGATTGAAATGGAAGAAAAAGCAAAATTCAAAGGGCAAAATAAAGTTTAGTAAGGGATATTATGAAATAAAATAAGCATGAGAAATTATGCCAATTTAAAAAAATATTTAAGAGCAAAATTGCTGTTAGCTATCATGAAATGTGAAAATGTTAGCTGCTCAGTCATGTCAAGCTCTTTATGACCCCATGGACTGTAGCTCACCAGTCTCCTCTGTCCATGGAATTCTTCAGTCAAGAGTATTAGAGTGGGTAATGATTCCTTTCTCTGGTGGATCTTCCTAACCCGGGGACAGAACCCAGATCTCCTGCACTGCAGAAAATTCTTTACCATTTGAGCCACTAGGGAAGCCCATTAGCTATCATACAGAGTTAGATATTTTTCAATGATTGCATAAAAATCATAAGAACAGAAGCATATAAACTAGTTATTCAAGGTGGTGAATTATAAGAGGAAAAATTACATGGGCCAGAAAGAAATAAAGAAAATCTAAAACAAAAGACAAAACTAAATAGGAGTTTCTCAGCAATTAAGCCTAAGGAAAGGCTATAAAGGTATAAATGAAAGCCACAAAATTACTAAGTAAAAGAAACTAATCTGAAAAGGCTACACATTATATGCTTATATGGTATTCTTGAAAAGACAAAACTGTAAGGATAATAAATAGATCACTGGTTGTAAGGAGTTTCAGGATGAGAGAGGGTTGAACAGATGACCAACAAAGGATTTTAAAGGGCAGTGAACTATTCTGAATGATATTATAATTGTGGATACATGATACTCTGCATTTGTCAAGACCCAGAGAACTTTATATCATAAAGAGTAAAACGTAAGTATATGCAACTTAATCATTTAAGATGTCAGGGAATACCAAAATGAAATGTAGACTACAATGAATTAATCTAATTGTATTACAAATGTACTAACCTCACTAAATGGAGTTAAGGGACAAAAAGCTGACTTAAGTAATTTTAAAAATGAGTGGAGACTGTAAGACTAAAGGAAAAGGAACTGTACATAAGCACTATACTAGTTGGCAAAGTTCTTGACCATTGAGGTGTGGGTTAACAATCTGTACCCAATACTTATGTATACTGAAATTAAACAAGTGAATAGATGGCAGATGCTGGGAGATAAGTTTCTCATTGTTGGTGTGGTGATTATAGAGAAGAAAAGGTGGAAGTCTAGTATGATTCATTTGATACTAAATTTGAGTTGAAGACACTGGCATGGACTCACATGTAGCGTAATATAGATCAAGATCTATGTTATATACATGTCCAAATGTTCATAGCTGTGTGTACATGCAAAGCTTACTATGCACACATACATGTCATTGTTCTCTCAGTTGAGAGGTCCTAGAAGCAAGGGCACTGAATTAGCAACAAGCATACTCATCACTCAGCTCCTGATTTCTAACACTATTTTTCAATAAAAGAAACCAAGTTTCTTTGAAGAAAAAGGAAATGGCTGATACTAAAGCTTAAGGCTGGTACAGGGAATACACAAGGTGAGTCTAGAGGGTCTTGCAGTACCAGAAATCATGAACGTGCTAGAAAAACAAAACAAAATAAAAAGTGTCAGCAAAAAGGTTCATGATCTGAACCTTTGCCTAAAGAGGCAAAATAGCAGCTTATTTTAGGTCTTAGAATTACAATTTGGGGATAGATCACAGATTCTGGAGGAAACCAGAAAGTGTCCCACTGGAGGAAACTGGGTATGGGTTTATGAAAAAAGTGGGGCAGTTAATGTAGGCTTATGCAAGCTGCGTATCAAGAATTTGGACTGGAGGGTAAAACTGCTCAACACATACAACTAAGTTATGGAAAGCATCTCCTCCATTACTAGGGAAAGGTCTGTTTTCCTTAGCCAGAAAAAGTCCCAGTCTCAGCATTATTCTTTCCTTTAGGCAACTCAGCATTGTTTTAGCAGTTTTATTTCAGATGTTTGTTCAGCAGAAGTTCAGCATGGGCAACAAACCCACAGGACCCCAGATCATGTCTCAGCCATTCCTGACATAACTCGTTTCACAAAGGAAAATAAAACTATGGATGCATGTCAATAGCCAAGAGAGAACAACTGGATCAGCAAAATAAATAGTACAGTATTGGGTTATAATCAAAATGATTAGATATTTGTTCAGTCTATACTGATATCAAAGAGAGAACAATCAAAATCCAAGCAACACATTAATTAGTTCATGTAGCCTCCAGTATCATATGGATCAGTGCAGAATTCCAAATAAAATGTATATCTTGTCCTTTTAGAAGGTGGAATATAACCCTCCACCTCATAATTGTGGACTGTGCCTAGTGACTTCTTTCCAATGGGTACAGTATGGAAAGAGTGAGGGCCCAAAGAATAACTTTGTGATGAAGAAACTAAACAAACACTTCCTCATTCTCATCAGTGTTATGAAATGATTTATAGCATTTCATCACGATATGATGAAAGCAATACTTCACCCCTGTGAACTTTTTCCCAAAATCTTGCTGCTGCTACTGCTGCTAAGTCGCTTCAGTCGTGTCCGACTCTGTGTGACCCCATAGACGGCAGCCCACCAGGCTCCCCTGTCCCTGGGATTCTACAGTCAAGAACAGTGGAGTGGGTTGCCATTTCCTTCTCCAGTGCATGAAAGTGAAAAGTGAAAGTGAAGTTGCTAAGTTGGTCTGACTCTTCACGAGCCCATGGACCGCAGCCCACCAGGCTCCTCTGCCCATGGGATTTTCCAGGCAAGAGTACTGGAGTAGGGTGCTATTGCCTTCTCCCCAAAAACCTTAACCCCAGTCTAATCATGAATATCATGACCAATGAGGGTCATTGTAAAAATATCTGAGCAGTACCCTGCACAACAGCTGAAGTCATGAAAAAGAAAGAAAATCTGAGAAACCTTACAGCCTAGAGAAGCCTAAGGAGACAAGATGACTAAGTGTATCATGGGTTATCCAAATGGGATTCTTAAAAAAAAAAAAAAAAAAAAGACATTAAGTAAAAACAAAGGAAATCTAACAAATGGATTTTAATTAATAATAATATGCCAATATTGTTTCATTAATTTTAAGAAAATGTATTCACTAATGTAAGATATTAATAATAGGAGAAACTAAGTATGAATATTTGTACAGTCACTGTTCTATGAATCTACAGTTACTTTATATTTGATCTTAGCTAAAAGGCCAAGAAATGATTGAATGTACAACTATTTTAAAATATAAAATTCATTAAAACATACCTCTTACATGCTAAAAACTGGATAAATTTTGTCTGTCTTCCTACTTGCTGGATATATTTTTTCCAATTTTTTTTTATAAGGAAACTGAATTTCAAGTAATCAGTCAGTATATATTTCACCAAGTTCCAAAATAAATATCTACAAATCTAAAGCCTGGTGTCTTTTCATTAGTGTACCATAATTAATAAGCTTATGCCTGACTTTATTTTTCTGGGCTCCAAAATCATTGCAGATGGTTATTGCACCCATGAAATTAAAAGACACTTACTCCTTGGAAGGAAAGTTATGACCAAACTAGACAGCATATCAAAAGCAGAGACATTATTTTATCAACAAAGGTCCATCTAGTCAAGGCTTTGGTTTTTCCAGTGGTAATGTATGGATGTGAGAGTTGGACTACACAGAAAGCTGAGCACCAAAGAATTGATGCTTTTGAACTGTGGTGTTGGAGAAGACTCTTGAGAGTCCCTTGGACTACAAGGAGATCCAGTCCATTCTAAAGGAGATCAGTCTGGGTGTTCACTGGAAGGACTGATGTTGAAGCTGAAATTCCAATCTTTTGGCCACCTGATGCAAAGAGCTGACTCATTTGAAAAAAACCCTGATGCTAGGAAAGATTGAGGGCAGGAGGAGAAGGGGACGACAGAGGATGAGATGTTTGGATGGCATTACCGACTCAATGACGTGGGTTTGGGTGGACTCGGGGAATTGGTGATGGACAGGGAGGCCTGGGGTGCTGTGATTCATGGGGTTGCAGAGTCGGACACGACTGAGTGACTGAACTGAACTGAACTGATATAGACATCTTTGTTTAAAAGGGCTTTTTGTTTGCCCTCAAGCAGCAATAAACATTTGACACTATGGGTAGAACACATAATCAGATTATGAGGCCATATAATAAGGAAAATGATAACACTAAGAAGTTATAAATTAATGAATAAGATAAATATGTCAGTTACCTTTCTTGTTTTACAGGATATTACAGATCATAGAAAAAATGATAGGATTTCTAAATTTATCAATTTTAAATGTACCCATGAGACATGAAGCAAGTAGTTGGTACTCTGGTATTTTGAGAATTGAAAATTTTGCAGTTTATTTAGGCCTTTAGACTAGATTATCTGATCTATTCACTTTTGTAATGTGAATGAAACTATATTTGACATTCTTTTTATTTTTAAAATATATTAAATACTTATGAAATTTGGAAACTTTATACAATCAGATTATTTTTTGCATCCTTACTTTTACATGAGAAAATGTAATTAACAAAAAATTTATGGATCATGATGACTTCTTATGCACCTAACATCATTGGTAAATTTAAATGCATGCCTTTTACTTTGACTTTAAAAGGAAAGCAATCCATTGATTAATGATGGTTGAAATTTCTTTTCTTCTTGTGTTACTCTAATTCTTGAAAGTTATAGCAGGTCAGAAAACATCTGAGTGGTTTGTTCAGGAGTCAATTACTTTTATGAATACATTAAGAAGGAAAAAAATGTTCAGTATATCACCAGAATTTAGTGGAGGGCTAAAGTGAGGCTTTCAAATGCTTCCTTCCCAACTTGTCCTTATAAAAGCTAAATAAATGCTTAAATGTTTATATTTCTGATCTAATTTCTTTTGAATTTTGAGATATAGTATATATTTGAAACTAGTATCTCATAAACAACTTAACTGATACATGGATATGTACATTACTACACTACATGCCAAATTATTTGAGTTAGATCCTTCACATAAACTCAAAATTATTAAAAAAAAAAGATTTTATATAAATTTGTCATCCTTTTTTACTCCACCTGAAAGTGAGTAGTAGTTGATTTACTTACGTTAATAGCTAACACAGCAGCACAACAGCTAATAACACAAAAACACATGATGGGAAGACAGTTCAAATTTAAGGATCTTAAAAACAGTGTTTTCCAATTGATGTAGGCAAGGATTTCTAATGTTACAATTTATACTGCTATTTATAAGCATAGGAACATAACCCACATTTACAAAGTCTTCAGGTAAAACAGCAAAGAAAGCCATGTCCATTCCTGAGGCTAATTCATTAGCACTTCACCTATGACAGTCACCAGCATTAACTTTCAAATGAACTTTCCTAACTGCTAAAAATAGTAGGAACAATTTATTATTCCTGGAATCGTTTTGCATATTGAATATTTTGCTA
This sequence comes from Aepyceros melampus, assembly GCA_006408695.1. Taxonomy (NCBI): domain Eukaryota; kingdom Metazoa; phylum Chordata; class Mammalia; order Artiodactyla; family Bovidae; genus Aepyceros; species Aepyceros melampus. The sequence goes on along the minus strand of SJXQ01003979.1, from coordinate 146,967 downwards.
TCTAAAATAATGCATTAAATATACATACAGATATACATAAGTATACTCATACAGTTTTGTGTCCAGATATAGTCAGAGATTGTTAAAGATTCTGAATAGAAAAATCAAATAACTAAAACCCAAGGTATTATTATATGAATGGTAATATTCATAAACAATGCTGCTAATACATTACCAGATGAAACTGCCATTACCTTTTAAAGAGGCAATATCCATTATTTGCCCTGTCATTGAAGCCATTCATTAATTGTGACCTCCATCTCAACATGGCGATGTTCACAATGGCATGCACAATTAATTATGCATGAGATTTGTTCAATACTTTCCCCTGAAAGTGTTGTAATTTCCAACTGTACTAATAGCTTTCAATTTAGTGAACACTTCATAGGATTGAATATCTAGGAAAAGCTTATAGATGAATAAATACAATATTTTATGGGAATGAAGTGTTGTTATTTTATTACCATTCATTTGTACAAAGTAATAAGCCTTGCCAAACTGTTTTTACACTGTGTAATACATTTAAAGTTGTGAGCTATGCAGGGGAGGTATTGCTATTTCTGTTTTAACAACTTGAACAAAATCATAAAGAGAGTGGCTGAAGAAAGAAGACAAAAAGAAAAAGAGTTGAATAAGGAACACAATGTTTTTGCTGTTCGATCACTAAATCATGTCCAACTCTTTTGCAACCCCATGAATGGTAGCTGGCCAGGCCCCTCTGTCCTTGGAATTTCCAGGCAAGAATACTGGAGTGGATTGCTAGTTCCTTCTTCAGGGGATCTTCCTTTCCCAGGAAGCAGGTGGGTTCTTTAGCACTGAGCCACCAGGGAAGGAGGGTAACAAGCCATCTCTAGTGATAAGGAAATATATGGAGAGCTACAGTAAAATTGGAGAGAGCTGATATTCTATAGGAGAATAATACCTGGTGTAGTCTTTTTATTGACACTAATCCAGTGAATATTGTTTTTCAAGGCTTGACTTTCAGGTTCCAGCTTTTTTAATTTTCTCTTTGCCTTCCCTATCTTGTCCATGTAGAATAAAAGGAGAACCCCTATTGATCTCAAATGAGCAATATTTCCTATGTGCCCACAAGGAGAACAAGGGGAGCAGGTAAAAACTGAGGATGCAGCAATCTGGGATCCTCATCCCTCAAGTTACATAACACACAGAATTTATCAAGTTATCTTTCTGTATAAAGCACTGCAGGACTAATGTAACCCTTGTTCCATGCTTCGCTAGGGAGTTTACAATTTAAAATGATCAAGCTTTCAATTTGTTATGTAGTAAGAGGTATTAATCCTAATCATTAATCCAACAAATAGGAAGGCAAAGCAGTTGTCAGTTCTCTGCATTAACAAAACCTTAGCTTAAAAATTATAAAATTTGACCTATTATGTTTTTAACCTAATCTTGTTATTACTGGTTTTACCTTTCTAATATCTTCATTTTATAAATAATTTAATATTGTGTACTTGTTTTTCTACTATTCTTCATGATTTTTAAAGCTAATGATTAACATACTAGAATACTAGAAAATTAATTCAATCTTATTGCCAATTCTTGACGGAACTGCTATATCATTAGGCAGAGAGATTGACTGTAGGAATAAAACAAAGAAAGTTAAATAATGACCTTCAATTTATTAGCATTCAATTACTGATTTAATGGGGGCTTCCCGTGGCTCAGACAGTAAAGGATCTGCCTACAATGCAGGATGCCCAGGTTCTATCCCTAGACCAGGAAAATCCCCTGGAGAAGAGCATGGCTACCCACTCCAGTATTCTTGGAGAATTCCATGGACAGAGGAGCCTAGCTGGCTAGAGTCCACCAGGAGACTAAAACTTTCACTTAATGATATAATATTTATTTTAAAAATCCATGAGTGAAATACATGATTCAAAGTCATAAATGCAAATTTGTGTTTTTAACTCAAATCTATATAACTCACTATAGGTAGCTATTTTATCTCTGTTCCCAGAACTTGCCTATGTTTTTATGGAAAAAATTTGCATCCTTTCACACAAAAGTTGGGCTTCCCCATAACTCAGTTGGTAAAGAATATGCCTGCAATGCAGGATACCCTAGTTTGATTCCTGGGTTGGGAAGATCCACTGGAGAAGGGAATGGCAATCCATTCCAGCACTCTTGCCTGGAAAATCCCAGGGACAGAGGATCCTGGCCGGCTACAGTCCATGGGGTCACAAGAGTTGGACACAGTGACTAAACCACCACCACCACCACCACACAAAGGTCATGCAATTTTAATTGATTCTAGGATACACATACTCCAGGAAGGGTTTAAATTCAAAGGAGAGTCTATGCCACAGTGATAGATATAAGGGAAAAAAATCTAAAAGCTTTTATGGTAAACACCTATAAGTTAATCATTGTGACAGTCCAGCAGCAATTTCAGATTCTGTCAGGGCAGACATATGTGATAAGGCTTTACTTATCCGATAAGATAAGGTTTTTCTTTTAGTTTTACACTCATTTTAGGACGTGTTATTACTGATTCTTTCTACCTGTAACAATAAAAAAAGCAAATTTTCTCATGTTTAAAATAAGCATTGGACTTTTTGGGACAGGGGGCAGTGACAGAAACCTAATTTTGAATATTTTTGAATCTGTTTGTAAAAACAGGTAACATCTTCATGGACAACAGTTAAAACAAACTTGACTGTATTGCATCTCTTCAAAACACAAAGAAGTAGGGCCAAATCAGGAAGAGCCACAAGGCCTGCCTGGTATCAACATCTGAGCAGAAGAAGCAGAAAAAACTAACAGGACAAATGAAGGACCTGAGAACAGGAAATCCTCCAATGAACCAACAGATATTCACTGGAATGTTAGCCAAAGTGAGCTGAGTAATTATAGGCTATAATCTTAGAAGGAGAAGGGTACATCTGTTATCATGATGTGAATAAATGAAGAAAAATGTGTATAGATTCAGTTAGCAAGAGATTCTGTATTGCATGCAACTGCTGCTAAGGCAACCCAACAATTAGTGTTAGTCTCTCAGTGCCTGACTATGCAACCCCATGGACTGAAGCCCACCAGTCTCCTCTGTACATGGAATTCTCCAAGCAAGAATGCTGCAGTGGGTTGCCATTCCCTTCTCCAGGGGATCTTCCCAGGGATCAAACCCAGGTCTCCTGCATTGCAGGATGATTCTTTACCATCTGAGCCACCATAGAAGCACAATTGTTCCTATTACTTAATGTGGTATGCTTTATCATTTTTTTCAACAATGCTTCAGTGAATATCTCTGTAACTAATTCTGTATACATATATCATGTTTAAGACTAGGTTTTTGGATGCTATATTCCTGAATCAAAGATATTCAAAACTTTTGAAACTCTGTCTTTCAGAAAGTTTAAACAAATTTATACTTCATCAAGGACTTCTCAGGTGGCACTAGTGATAAAGAAAAGAATGAACGAAAGAAAGTGAAGTTGCTCAGTTGTGTTTGACTCTTTGCGACTCCATGGACTTGTAGCCTACCAGTTTCCTCATTTCATGGGATTTCCCAGGCAAGAATACTGGGGTGGGTTGCCCTTTCTTTCTCCAGGCGATCTTCCCAATCCAGGGATTGAACCCAGTTCTCTCTCATGTAGGCAAATACTTTACTGTCTGAGCCACCAAGGAAGTCCAGTGGTAAAGGAACTAACTGCCATTGCAGAAGACATAGGTTTGATCTCCAAGTTGGGAAGATCCCCTGAAAGAGGGCATGGTAACCTACTCCAGTATTCTTGCCTGGAGAATCCCATGGACAGAGGAGCCTGGGAAGCTACAGTCCATAGGATCGCACAGAGTCGGACATGACTGAAGTGACTTAACACTCACACAAATTTCATCAAGTAGTGCATTGAAACTCCAAACTTCTAGAGTACTACAAAGAGTACTCGGTACATGTTTACTGATTAGATAAATGATAGATTAGATAGATAGTTTCATATCAGCATCTTTGGGAATCATCACAGTCATAAAATTACATTACATGACCAGTTCTAGAAAAAATGGCAATACAAATATCAAGCTCTTTTTCTTAATACAAAGGAAACCATTAGTACCCAAGATTTTGCAAGTGCCAGCATACTAACAGTAGAAGATTTTGAGACAAAGACTTTAAAAATATCAGAATTTTGGTAAAGTTGTTAAAGATATATTTCCCAAGTTACCTTATAAAAAATTAGAACATGTTAAATAGCTTTTATAAAACAATTTTTATGACTTTAATGCAAACATAAGTACATATTTCTCTCTACTTCTTTTAGATGGTTGATCAAGCTAAAGAACTAACAGATTTGACAAGTAATGTCATATTCTGCCTTTTGCAGATTTTCCTACTGTTGATGAATGGCATAAAATGCTATAAAAAATTTAAAAAAAACTACTGATAATCTATAAAACCTACAATCCTTTTAATGCATTGTTCCTTTTTCTCTATCAGTATAAAATATAATACCTTTCAATGTAATTTGAAGAACAGAATTATTACATGTCCAATTTAAGTACTGCACTCTATTTGACATGATATATAACAAACCAATTTAGAAATTTTATCAGATTTTAGTAATAGTTATGCAACAGTGCTAAAACATTGTTTCTTGTTGCCTTATCTGAAAAATTGTCAGTTGAGTTTTCTGTTCATTCAGTGGTCAATATAGCTTGAAATTTTCCTCATATTTTCCCTTTTGAAATAATGGTTTTATTCTTTCAAAATGAATCATGCCTTGATAGCTTAGGTCCTGATTGTAAACCTGGGAGATCACTGAAATCTCACTAAATTGAAAATTCCTGGTTCCCTGCTGCATACTTCCAACTAATTTAATGGGGCTGAAATTAGGGTAAGAATTCAAGGTAACAAAAATTTAAATAAATGGTTGCTGGTTAGACAGCTTTGGGAATCATAGACTTAAAAGACTACAGTAGTTTTCCTTTTCTGAGGGAATATTTTCCAGGACCCACAGTGGATGCCTGAAACCTTGGATAGTACCAAATCATATAGATACCATGTTCTTTCCCTGCATATACAAACATATGACAAAATTTAATTTATAAATTAGCCACTGTAAGAGAATAATAGCAATAAATAATAGACTTCAACAAGAATTATGGCAAGGTAGTCTCTCTTTCTCTTAAAATATCACATTATGCAAGTTTATTGCCTTTTCCATCTTAACTGAGCACTTATTCCAGAGAAGACAATGGCACCCCACTCCAGTACTCTTGCCTGGAAAATCCCATGGATGGAGGAGCCTGGCGGGCTGCAGTCCATGGGGTCTCACAGAGTCAGACACGACTAAGTGACTTCACTTTCACTTTTCACTTTCATGCATTGGAAAAGGAAGTGGCAACCCACTCCAGTATTCTTGCCTGGAGAATCCCAGGGACGGGGGAGCCTGGCGGGCTGGCGTCTATGGGATTGCACACAGTCAGACATGACTGAAGTGACTTAGCAGCAGCAGCAAGCACTTATCACATACTGTGGCCATAATTTGCAGTTTGGGGCATTATAGCAAAACTAGCATAAATTTCAATTTCCTTGTTCACAGTTTCATGGATATGAGGTTCATTCATACCAGAGACCTTAGCATTCACAACAAATGATTTTTTTCTTTTCCTTAAAAAGTCATAAACTTTCACCTTTCACGAAGGGAGGTATTTTCCAGTTTCTCTTTATTAGCATATGCTAATTGCATAGAGATCCAACCAGTCCATTCTAAAAGAGATCAGTTCTGGGTGTTCTTTGGAAGGAATGATGCTAACGCTGAAACTACAGTACTTTGGCCACCTCATGTGAAGAGTTGACTCATTGGAAAAGACTCTGATGCTGGGAGGGATTGGGGGCAGGAGGAGAAGAGAACTACAGAGGATGAGATGGCTGGATGGCATCACTGACTCGATGCACCTGAGTTTGAGTGAACTCCAGGAGTTGGTGATGAACAGGGAGGCCTGGTGTGCTCCAATTCATGGGGTCACAAAGAGTTGGACATGACTGAGTGACTGAACTGAACTGAACTGAACTGAATTGTGGCATTAATACTCATGTGCTTTGGAGCCGTTAAGTTAGATAAGGGTGACTTGAACACACGCAGTGTGGTACTGTGACAGTCAATTTGATAATCAAGAGGGCTACTAAGCAACTAAAGGGAAACACTGGACAAAGGCATGATTTATATCTGGAGCATGACAGAGCTGATTGATGAGAGAGTTCGTCATGCTATACAAAATGGGCATATAATTTAAAGCTTATGAAGAGTTTATTTCTGGAATTTTTCATTTAATGCTTTCAGACTGCCATTGACCATGGATAACTGAAACTGCACAAAGTAAAATTGTGGCTAGGGGAAATTATTGTGTATATAATAACACACATGTGTCAAATGTCTCTCTGTATTAAAAAAAGAAGTACCAATAAATCCTTTCACTGATGCCCATCACCAAATCAAGGAAAAAGGAAGTAAAAAAAAAAAAAAAAGTCCAAAATGAAAGATTGTTTGACATATAATTTTGGGCTTCCCTGGTGGCTCAGAGGTTAAAGTGTCTGCCTGGAATGTGGGAGACCCGAGCTTGATCCCTGGGTCAGGAAGATCTCCTGGAGAAGGAAATGGCAACCCACTCCAGTACGCTTGCCTGGAGAATCCCATAATTTTAAAAAGTACTAATACTAAGATATACTTCAAAATGCTAACCATTTTATAGTAATTAAGTGACTATGAAAGCAAAAAAGAGTGCAAAATAACTTGCTCTTGAGAAGTTATTTTGATTATATGTTTAGCATCATAATATGGTTTGATTACATACAAAATACTGCCAATAGTCAAAACACATTTCATGAAATACCTTGTTAATTATAATGACTTTATCCTAATGATCAGTCCCAAATTCTGGAATACCATCCTTTGACATTAGTTCTAAGTGTAAATTAAAAGTAACTGAAGATGACAATTATGTAATAAGATTACTTATAAATTTTCCTAATGGTAATTAATCAAGTAGGGTCTTTAATCAAAGCATCTTGACATTTTTAGTGTGAATATTTAGAAAGCAATCAAAATCATGTGATGCTTTTTATATAGACAGAATATTCAGGATATATTTATTAAAAAGATTACTAGGTACTAGGTGAATCTTTAAGTGTGAATCATAAGAAGAAAGTAATTAATTGTCCTAAGGGAACTTTAAATCTAGTCATGGAGATTATGCAAAAATATACAAATTATTAGTAACAAATATAATCTAAAAGGTGGTAAAGTAATTTTGGGCAATTTTGGATTACATTTTTATCACTACCTCTTTAAACTATATTACTTTAAAAAATAACAATTATTTTAACCAAAAAATGTTTAAAGAAATTGGTATGAGTGGATAAATACTTCCAGTCAGAAAAATTAGGGAAGATTTTAGGATAGTTTATATTTTTGATCATTCAAAGACAAAGATTTGCAAAAATTAGAAAAATGCAAAATCTAATTCAAATAAATGAAACAAGAAGAATTGTACTTTCTAGAAAATGTTTATAGAGGTGGATCCACAATCATAAAAGAAATGATATGAAAGACATTTTGCTGTTAGCTTGTGGTTTTGGGATTATCTATCTAAATATTATTTCATAGATAATGTTGCTCTTCTTGTTCAGTCTCCCAGGCATGTCCAACTCTTTGTGACCCCATGGACTGCAGCACTCCAGATCTCCTGTCTATAAGGATATAAATATGAGAGAAGAGAAACAGTAAGTTTTTTTTTAATAACTTTTTTTTCTGTTTAATTATCATCATATCATTAATCTCTCTGTGAATTATACCAGAAATGAATTAGTTCATGCTTACTTGCAGGATAACTTCTGCCTACAATTTTTAAAGTCTGCTCTTTGCTAACACACAGGCAGTGTTTCCAAGATGATCATTTGTAGCAAATAATGGAACACATTGTTCAACAATTTGCAGAAAGCCATGAGGAGTTTCTATTTTCTGCTTCCAAATTTTCATACTAAAAAACTGCAAGTTTGAAATCAGTTAATTTCTTCCTTTACTATAGACTTTTTAGCCAATGGAGAGATCCAAGGGCAATTTTGGATTACATTTTTCTCACTACCTCTTTAAACTTGATTACTTTAACAAGTGTTTCAAACTTTACAATACTTTGCAAAACTATCTCTAGGTTCTTACATTTCTAATCAATTTTTATCCTGAAGTATTTGTAATTTCTCTTGAACTTCTGAAACTTTCCACATTTTCCCAGGAATGATATACTAGAAAATATATTCCTTTTTCCCTCTAGGTTGACTAAACTTAAACTTAGGCTTATGAAAAGCAACCTAAATTTTGGGGTTTTATAAGACTGTACATAAAATGCGGTATTCACTATAATTTTGACACCTATTGGGTGGAAATATATTCCTATAATTTCAAAACTGTGTGATCAACAAGTAGAATGGCATATATGAATCTCTCAACCTACTTTCCATTGATCTTTTAGTTTATCAAATTTCTCACCCTCCATTCCATTTTTTCATATTTCAAACAACATAACAGTTTCAACAACACTTGTATTTATCAACAACACTCCATTTATATTTGATACTTTTTCTTGACACCTGCTATAAGTATCTATTCTTATCTTTGTAGAACAAAATCTCAGCATGATCTTTTTACTCTGTAAAGCTATCATTATAATATTGAAGTTTAAATGGGAACAAATGGGTGTATAAATCTGGATAAAAATAAACATAGGAAAGCTATTCCATGTATTTGAGAAACACTGGTCCCATCATGGGCAATAGATAGGGGAATAGTGGAAACAGTGTCAGATTTTATTTTTGGGGGCTCCAAAATCACTGCAGATGGTGATCACAGCCATGAAATTAAAAGATGCTTTCTCTTTGGAAGGAAAGTTGTGACCAACCTAGATAGCATATTGAAAAGCAGAGACATTACTTTGCCAACAAAGGTCTGTCTAGTCAAGGCTATGGTTTTTCCAGTAGTCATGTATGGATGTGAGAGTTGGACTGTGAAGAAAGCTGAGCGCTGAAGAATTGATGCTTTTGAACTGTGGTGTTGGAAAAGACTCTTGAGAGTCCCTTGGACTGCAAGGAGATCCTGCCAGTCCATCTGTAAGGAGATCAGTCCTGGATGTTTTTTGGAAGGACTGATGTTGAAGCTGAAACTCCAATAGTTTATCCACCTCATGTGCTAAGAGTTGATTCATTGGAAAAGACTCTGATACTGGGAGGGATTGGGGGCAGGAGGAGAAAAGGATGACAGAAGATGAGATGGCTGGATGGCATCACCAACTCAATGGACATGAGTTTGTGTAAACTCCAGGAGATGGTGATGGACAGGGAGGCCTGGCATGCTGCAATTCATGGAGTCGCAAAGAGTCAAACACAAGTGACAGACTGAACTGAACTGAACTGAGTGTTACTGAAATGGATAGGCTTGAAATTAAAGAATCAGCTGTTCTCTTTATTCTATGCACTCAATAATTACTGGTTGAAACAAATTGTTTCAACCTAGAGGCTGTGCCATGCATGTCATTCAAACATGCATGGTCTACGTGCTGCAGATTGTTGGCTCTTCATGCTTTTAAACCTCTAGGTCAATAATAAAGTCTTTTATTTTTCCAAATTGTTACTTTTCCAAATTGTTAATTAATTGTTATTAATTTCTATTAATAACAATTGTTATTTCCAAATTTGTTATTTCCAAATCGTATGGAAGAGTTCTTCTTGATATAGCAAAATGTTTACCAGATCCTTTAAGATTTTCATGTGAAAGTGAAAGTGAAGTCATTCAGTTGTATCTGACTCTTTGCGACGCCATGGACTGCAGCCTACCAAGTTCCTCTGTCCATGGGATTTTCCAGGCAAGAGTACTGGAGTGGGTTGCCATTTCCTTCTCCATAGAATCTTCCCAACCTAGGGAATGAACCCGAATCTCCCACCTTGTAGACAGATGCTTTACCATTCGAGCCACCAAGGAAGTCCCTGGATTAACAGTGGCACCCCACTCCAGTACTCTTGCCTGGAAAATCCCATGGATGGAGGAGCCTGGTAGGCTGCAGTCCATGGCGTCGCAAAGAGTCGGACGCGACTGAGCGACTTCACTTTCACTTTTCACTTTCCTGCATTGGAGAAGGAAATGGCAACCCACTCCAGTATTCTTGCCTGGAGAATCCCAGGGACCGGGGAGCCTGGTGGGCTGCCGTCTATGGGGTCGCACAGAGTTGGACACGACTGAAGTGACTTAGCAGCAGCAGGTATTAATTATAAAAGTTATAGATTCACAACTAAACAGAGGTGTTAGTGGTTTAAAATAAAAAGATAATAAAATTAGAAGTAAGTATGTGGACAGAGGAGCCTGATGGGCTACAGTTCATAGAGTCACAAAGAATCAGCCATGTCTTAAGCAACTTAGCATGCACAAGTGTATGAAATGATAGACAAATGCATACTCTTTGTGGCAATGGAAGTTTAATATTAAACAAAACACAGTTCCAGCAACCTTCAAGAGATTACAGTCTAATGGAAGTCTCTGAATTCAAGGTAGATTAACAAGAACACTGTTCAGTCACATAGTGCTGATCTGCTTACTTCTAAAATGGTTATACAAGTCTATCTCGAAAATGTAATTTCTATTCTTATGGATTTTCCTAACACACAGAACTTCCAACGAATATTGTTCTGATAATTGTTTCCATTAAACCAATTTAGAAATCATATATTTTATGTACAAGTAAGAAAGGAAGCAAATTAGATCCAATGCTTACTGCGCTAAGTTCTGTGGTTACATATGGAAATTAAGGAGTACTGAAAAACTCTACTTTCTTTTGGATGCCATTGTCAATTACATGACTCTGCTAACAAAACAACAGTAGGCAAGATCTGGCTTCACCTCTTGAACAACAGCAGTACAGTGGTCTTTTACTCAACAGCACTGCAGGTACAACATTGTACTGTAAATATTTTCTGAAATCACAATTCATTTTCTATCACTGAAAGATGTTTGCAGCTTTTATTGGAAGTCAACTCATATTATTAAAGAGAAAATAAAGTTCGAATTTTGTAGTATGACTGAAATGGGACAGTACTGTGTATATACTACATTGGCTAAATTGCTTAAATCCTTATTTAGCTACTTTGGATTTAAATTTGAGGTTCAGTAATTTTGTAGGTATTCCTTTTTCTATTGTTTCTGTGGTTTGTTCCTGACTGTCTTCCTTCTGTTACTGTTTAAACAAAAATGTATGTTGTAGAAAACTAAACCTTATTGTAATCTCAATTTGAAGAAAAAGTGTTGTATCTTATAAATTTGAGGTAATGTGTGTAGCTACTGTTCACCCTCATTTCCAAAGAGCAAGTACAAAGTAGATGAGAATGATGTTAATGATTAGGGAAAGTTAGAGAACAAAGGAGAGGGTGTCTCTTTGGTATCTGAGTCTGCTTCTTCAGTTTAGCTGATGCCTAGCTTTATCTCTGCCTCTCCAGGAGATTGATCATTGACTCTTTTCTTAGATTCCATGTGAAAATAAATTTATTTTGTTGGCCCAAACTAATTTACACTTGATTTTGTCACTTGTGGCTAAAAATCTTAAGGAAGAGACTAACACGTTTGCCTCTTATGTTAAAGGCCAGTGAAATGCTTGCTGATAAGGCATTTGATTCAGGACTAACACCATAGCAAGTTTTTAGATTAAAAAGGAACCTAGATATACCATAAAGTGTGGTTCAAAGGGGTAATTTAACTTGTAGTTAAATGTGATACAATGACATAGCTCAGAGAAGAAGGCAACAGAAGTAAGGAAATGATAGTAAGGATAGAGATGAGGAGGCAGAGTCAGGAAATACTTAAGTGAGAATTCAACAAGTTGTAGTGAGGCAGAGAGTGGGAGAGGCAGAGAATGTGATACTTGGGACTTCTCAGGCTTTGACATGCGAAGAATGACAATATTGTACATCAAGTCTTGGATTGGGGAATATTCTTTGGAAAAGTAGCTGATGATTTGTTTAGGATATTATGAGATTTCTCACTTCTGCTTCTTCCAACTTTTACCATTGAATACTTAACTAATAGATGGTTTTTTGATTCAGGAAGACAAGGGAAAGAGGTCATCTTTGGATTTATATTTTGGATTAATTATCATATATAAAGTAGTGGAAGGGTCTAAAATATATAGAGTCACCTGAATTGCCACAGAATATGAAAATTGTGGGAGAACAAAAACAGAAACTTGAATAATAGCTACATTTCAGGAACAAGAAGTGAAAATAGATTAGTCAGAGATGTACAAAAATGAGCATTTAGTGGTATTTTTGAAATTAAAGTGTAGCTTCCCACAAAAATAAGTGATTGTAAAGAGCTACAGATACAAATATATACCGACATTGTTGAGAAAAGGGTTAAAGAAACATACATAGTCATGCTAATAAGACCCAAACTACCAATAGCAGAGATGTTAGACTGGGAAGCAGACAAACTTACTTTTTGTTTTTGCTTTGACTTTAACTAATGGCATGATATCTAATAAGCCATTTATTCTTTCAGAGACTTGACTGGTAATAAAAGGATGACCTAGGAGACTTTAAAATTTATTTCAACTTTAAATCCCCATGGCTTATTATTTCTCCAACATGTATCACACTAGAGAATTGTGATATTTGAACACTAAATCTTTAAGCATATGCTGCTGTTTAGCCCCCTATTAGTTTATTCAACAATCATTTTACCTGCCTGTTATGAATTACCTCAGTACCAAATACTGGGACTACAACAAGGAGCAAATAAGTTTTCTGGGTTTATATTCTTTAAATCTGGTCAGAGAATAATGACTGTAAGCTAATAATTACAGAAATAACACTAAAGTAAAAATGGTATAAATAAAAATTACTTAGAACAGTGTGAAATGCAAAGTCTTAACAGAAAATAATCCATAATAGTAGTTTAATATCACAGCATTTGATCAGACATTTGATCAGAAGATGGATAAGAATAGACCATGTGAAGAGGCTGGGGAGAGAGAAGGTATGGGGTAGTAAGATACATGTGACAGTGATGCAAGCAGAGGGAACAAAAGGAATGTGGCTTGAAAAAACTGGAGAGATATTCAGGGACAGGAATATGCAGAAAGTTGTTAGTCGTATTTAAGATTCTTAATATCCTTAGTATATTATGTTAAAAAGCCATTGGGGGATTTTTAAACCAAGAATAATGTGATTTTATTTATGTTTTTAAAAATTATTCTGGTTACTAAAATAGGGAAGGTCTGAGGAAGATAGGAGTAGAGGTTGAAGGAAGTATTGTCAGGCTAGTGAAGTAGCAGAGATAAGGAGTGATGACAGCCAGGGCTAATGTGACAGCAGTGACGACGGGTAAAAAGAGGACTATTTGACATACAAGCAGAATAAAAGAAAACAGCACAACCGTGATAGGCTGGACAGACAGTGTGTATGAGGGAGATGCAAGTGATAGCATCCAGATTTCTAAGCTTAAGCCACAAGAAAAATGAAAATGTCATTTTCTAAGATTGCAAGCACTAGGGGAGGATCACATTTAGAAAAGATCAGAAGTTCAGTTTTGAATACATTAAATTTGAGAAGTTAATTGGATCTTGTCAATTCTGTTGCTTATCTAGTTTTTGTAAACATATTGCCTTGCACTAAACAGTGTTTCACTTCATTCTTTTTGTATCTTTTCATTGTTAATATCCTAGACTTTAGAAAACTAACTTTATGCAACCAGTAATGTAATGTGTATTTTCTTTAATAAAATAATTTTTCTATAAATTTCACAAATCAAAAAGATGATGTATATTTAGTCTTCAAAAATAAGACATATATTCTGAACATAAATGGAAATCTATATTGGGCTATTATGAAAATCTATAATGGGCTTCAAAACTTTGGGTTGATATTGTAAGAACATTTATGGGAAGAAGAAAAAAAAAACATTCGAAAATGATATCTGTTAACATTATGGGGAAAAATATAATAATGACAGCTGTACCAGCAAATATTGTCTGCAAATGGTTTCATGTAATTTCATATAAGCACTTCTCAAATGGCTCAATGAAGAAGAATTTACCTGCAATGTGGGAGACACAGAAGACACTGGTTCCATCCCATGGTCAGGAAAATCATCTGGAGGAAGAAATGGCAACCCACTCCAGTATTCTTGTCTGAAAAGTCCTATGGACAGAGGAGCCTGGGAGGCTACAGTCCAAAGGGCCACAAAGAGTTGAACACAACTGAGTGACTCAGCACAATTCCATATAAACAGTTATATTAATTTTAAAAGGCATTCTCCTAGTTCATACACTTGTACAGTAAGTTGAAATCCATACTCAAATCTAAATATATTTAGCATTTACCCTCACAAACAAAAGAGGCTTAGTTTCATTACTGGCCTGTTGAGTTAGTTTCAGTTTTTATTTCATTGTTGTTGTTTTCCTTTGTATAACATCAAAGTATGTAATCCAAATTTGGACAGAATTTGTTTCAAGTTTTTGCTTTATTTTCTCCATCAGGCAAAAAGCTGTTTATTCTCTATAATGCTGAAAGTTGCTGTTTTGTTGAGTACCTTAGATACTGGCATGTACAAGCCTTAGGGTTTGTTTTAATTTTAACATTTGGTCTTTTGGTTGAAAGTCAAATAAAAATAAAATTAGGGTTTTTTTTTTTTTTTTATTGTTGTCAAACTTTCTCTATCTACTTTATCCCAAGCTCTATCCTACCTCATCTGTAATGTGAATTTGTTATTAGTTGAGTGCCAGGAGCTAAATTAAAGAAAGTAGTAAAAATTTAATTGCTTTGTTGTATCTGTCTGTTTCAATTATCTTGAATCTCTACTTTGTGTGTTAGTTGAAGGAAAGTGCTATAGCTTTTTTCTCACCTCTGTACCTCACAGGAGTATTGAGATGGAAATAAATACCAACCAAAAAGAGCAGTTAATACAAATGTTGAAATTCATGATGCACCCTGCCTTATTCAAGAAAACTACTAATGGATGATATTGCTACATTAGAACAGAAACAGTGAAAGTGCATAGGGGACAGAAAACACTGGAATAAAAAGACAGAAGAAAAAAGTTAAAAATGCAAACTATCAAAGCAAATGAGTATGATGCCTGATAGATTTTGTTGAAATTAGCCTGATGAAATAAATTAAGGTGATTCCAGTTATAAATTGATAATATGTGGGAAATCATATCATTTAGAAAATATGCCATTAAACATCTAGATAAGCAACAAGTTCTGATATTTTTCATTGTCAAACGCAAGCCTTTGTGGTTTATTAAGGACCTGATTTTGTGGATAGAAAAAAAAAAAAAAAAAAAAAACACACTATTTAAGCCTAAGAGGAGAAAAGACAAAAACTTTAGACATTCATTTTCTCAATAATTTAATTGGTAAATAAGGCTTCACTTTCATTTTTCCAGCAAGTAAAATGCCATAAAATGTCTCTAGCTTATTCTCCTTCCTAGAATGAAATAAAATTTGATCCTTTAGAGTTTGAGAAAAATGGACTCTGGATTTTTTTGTTAAGTGGAAGAGGTTAAGATACATTAGCACTAATATACTATAAAATATTTTATTATAGAAAATCTGTTTTCAATATATCAACATTCAGTACTCACTCTTTTTCATGGTAGGAGAAATAACCTACTGTAGTACATGAGGATATGGCACAAATGTCACAGGTTGACTCCCAGTGATTGATGATCTTATCTAATTCCCTCTTTTTGATAGCTGTTCTTGTAACTTTTTTATAACCAACAAAATATGACAAAAGTGTAGAAATGTCACTGCCTTGATTAGGCTACATGTGGCAAAGTGTTAGCTTTGTGTATGTGTGTATATGTGTGTGTGTCTGTCTGTTGTCTGTCTGTCTCCACTAGAGAATTTCCCCAGTGGCCTTGAAAAAACATTCAATGTAGTAAACTATTTAAACAGTGCACCTCAGGAAAATGCTTCATGAGGCATCTAGAAGCTCAGGGTGGCCTCCAGCCAATAACCAGTAGAAAGATGGGCCCTTGGTCCATACGGAAATGGACCAACCATAAGGAAATGAATTTTGCCCATGGAATGAACTTGAAATGGGTTCTTCCCTAGCACAGCCTTCAAATGAGAACACAGTCTGATCAACTTCGAGGAAATAAGCAACACTTGCTTCTATTCTCACTGTCTTGAAGCAAGAATCATCTTTTTCAAAAATGTGTGTGCTTAAGGGGGAATGGAAATGGAAAAAAAGAGAAAGAGAAAAACAAAATAATGACCATTTATCCATGCTATTTATCCATAGTATTTAAAAGCTCTGTCCCCCTAAATATGGCAAAGAAAATGTCTTTATATCTGGCCGACTCAGAGGAATGTCTCCTTCTTAAATGCAGAGGAAAGTCAATGGAAGAGTTTTGTGTGACACCAGAGTCACTTAAAAAGGGTATTAAAAATAGTGATATAAAAGTGTTTATGGGTGGTAAGAATAAATCTATGGATAAAGAGGAAAATAGGAGAATAAACAACAGTACTCCAAAAGAATTGTATGCTTATATTTGATAATACTTAAATAAATTTGATTTTTGTTGAATGGGCACTTGAAGTAGAAAACATTTTAATTTTAGTGGCCAAAACCAAAAGTCAGATATTTCAGAATATGGTAGTTGATAGGGTTGAGTTGGCTAATATGTTAAGATGAATGAGATGGAGGGATTCTTCAGTGACCCTTACCCATCTGTTGCTTGCAAATCATGGTGATAAAAGCTTTTGTATAAAATTATTTAGTAGCCTCTGCCATATTTCTTGGGCTTCTCTGATGGCTCAGCAGGTAAAGAATCCACCTACAATGCTCCTACTCTGTCTATAAAATTTATCATAATCTGATCTTGTTGAAAGGCTGAGGTAATGGCCAGATGGCTCGAGCTCTAGGATTTAAACTAGCATTTTACAGATCACAACATTATTATTCAGACCTGGGGAAAGTAGTTATAGCATCTTATTTTTCCTTTGACAACTTATTTTGTAACAAGAGCCTATTTACTACTGCTGAGAACAGCTATCTGGAGGAATTGCACCCCTAGATATCAGGCAAATATAAAGAGAAGCAAAGTTTCTGTGTTTTTTCCTTCTTGAATATAAACACCGTATAGGCAGGCATTTTATCTTTGTTTTCCCCTCATATGTTCCAAAAGGAGGGAGAGAAAGACATAAAATGGCACTCAATCAGAAAAGAGAACCCTGATATTTTTTGGAAAAAATGTTGACACAGACTAAGTGGGATAAAAAGTGATATGTATGATACAGTCCCTGATGCTGGGAAAGATAGAGGGCAAAAGGAGAAGAGGGCTTCAGAGCAAGAGATGGCTGGATGGCATCACCAATGCAATGGACACGAACTGTGGCAAACTTCAGGAGACGGTGAGGGACGGAGAGGCCTGGTGTGCTGCAGTCTGTGGGGTTGCAGAGTCAGACACAACTGGGTGACTGAACAACAATAACAAATGATACAGAAAATAAAAGTGTTTCTTAATATGTTGAAATGTAAGCTTTTTGTTAATGAATCACCTTTATATACATGGTGCTGTAGTACATTCTATAAAGGTTAGTTCCTACCACCAATATATGGATTCCCAGATGCCTCGGTGCTAAAGAATCCACTTGACAATGCAGGAGACATGGGTTCAGTCCTTGGGTCAGGAAGATACCCTGGAGAATGAAATGGCAATCCACTCCAGTATTCTTGCCTGGAGAATTCCATAGACAGAGGAGCCTGTGGACTACAGTTGATGGGGTCACAAAGAGCAACTGAGCATGAACACCACAACTGAGCAACTAAGCATGCACACCACCAATATATATGTATATATACCAGTATATATGTATATATATATGTATATAAAATAAATATATATTTTATGGATAACTAAAACAAGTACATATATATGCATAAATACATTAAACACACACATACATATACATACTTATTTAAATAACAAAATAATAAAAATGTGTATGACTCTGGATAGCAAATTTCAATGAAATAAAAACATTTTTCTTTGATTTGTTATATGTTTTTAAAAATATGTCTGGATATTATCAGGTTCTAATTCTATTCCATGGGGCAGTATTATGAGGAAAGGGAATCTACTGAAGTCCATCTGATGGTTTCTTCTTATGCAGTATTCATTCAGTTCAGTTCAGTTCAGTCATGTCTGACTCTTTGCGATCCCATGAATCGCAGAACGCCAGGCCTCCCTTGGTGAGAGCCAAATACATACTAGCCACTTTGCTAGGCTAGTACAATGAATAAATGAGTGAGAGAAAAGGATTGTCCTCAATTATTTCTATATGGATCTAAAATGGTTGAACTATAAAGAGCTAAGATTGTTAGGGAAGGTTATGTACATATACAGTTCCATGGGATTGCACGTGGGTATTAAGAAGGAAAAACTGATTTCTGGAAAGTATCTGCAGAGAAAATTTATGTCTCAGAATGCATAGCTCAAAACTCTGAAACTGAAATAAGAGCAAAGCAAAACAAACAAACAAAAAACCCTCATAACTAAAGGAAATTCCTCCAAAAATAAACTTCTAATCATAAACACAAATCACAATATGCACACTGTCTTGAATGTTCTAGAGATTCACATAACTTCAAGCTGCAATTCTAACTTCATACTGGGTAATTGAGGCAAAGCCTTGCCAGGAGGATAGTCAGATAAGAGCCACCTGAATAGATCCATGTGCCTCAAAGGACACGCTCAGGGAATCAGAATCCTATGAAAGTCACCCCCACAAAAGTGGGTGGTAAGGAAATGCATTTGCTTATATCTTGTCTCTGAGTAAAGAAAGTGAAGCAACAAAGAATTGATAAAGAATTTATGTGCTGAAGAATTCATAAAGAAAGCTGAGTGTCAAAGAATTGATGCTTTCCAACTGCAGTGTTGCGAAGACTCTTGAGAGTTGCTTGGACTGCAATGAGCTCAAACCAGTCAATCCTAAAGGAAATCAGTCCTGAATATTCATTTGAAGGACTGATGCTGAAGTTGAAGCTACAATACTTTGGCCACCTGATGAGAAGTACTGACCCATTAGTAAAGACCCTGGTGCTGGGGAAATTTGAGGCTTGAGGAGAAGAGGACGACAGAGGATAAGATGGCTGGATGGCATCATCGACTCATTGGATATGAGTTTGACCAAGCTCTGGGAGTTGGTGATGGACAGGGAAGACTGGCGTACTGCAGTCCATGAGGTCACAAAGGGTTGGACACAACTGAGCGACAGAACTGTCTCTGAGTAAAGGAGGAAAATGCCTCCACTGAGAAACTCAACCAACTCTCCTGTGTACAGCTAACCTGAATCCATACTAGCTGTGTGGCACAAAATCCTTCAGGGCCACATAAGCCTATTTTTGAACTATTTTTGTTATATTTAACGTGAAGAATCAGTAATATGTGAGATTACTGAAATATATATGTCTAAGAAATTCTTTTGTAAAGTAGCATGCTGGAAACTGTTAGTCATCCTTGCCTAAGGGGCATACAATTTCCTAACAACTAGGTTACTTGAAGGAGAATTGAGGTTTCAAAGAGAAATCCTTTAGCTTCTACTATGTTTTTTTCACTGAGTTGAGAATGTCCTTACAATTATTTTACAGGATGGGCGGTCAACCAAGTAAATGAGAACTACCCAGGATATTTTTTTTTTTTAGTTGCATACCTCTGTGCCTTACTCCAGGCCTGAGGATGTAAATTATTAATATCAAAGTTTGAGAAATTGGACCACAGAGTGGGGCTGCTCTTCAGAAAGCACTGTAGAAGTCAATAAATATTATTTTTCACATGAAAAAGAGGCATTTATAAGAAGTGCCATGCCAAAACTGAAGAAGAATATTTAAACTGCACTTAGAAAGCACTCCTAATTTTAAGGTGAGAGCAATAACAGTTATTCAAAGTTTCCTCCAAATAAATGCGCAAAAGAAAGAGCTGCTGGCTATTCTCAAACTTAAATGCTGGAGGTGACATGGAAATGAGAGGGAGTGTGACATACTCCAGAGGCAAATACCAGCTATAAAATACACACATAGCCAACAGCAATAACAAAAACCTTTGGAAACCCTCAAGACTGACAAAATGTGGGACTTCCTTGGTGATCCACTATTAGGTATGGAAGCAGAAAAGCAAACCATTAGAAACAAATTCTTGAAATGTCAAATGTAGAATAAAAAAAGAAGGTCAAACACAAAAGAACAAACAACAGATTTATAACAGGTTTAATATTCCCTTCTCCAGGGTATTTTCCAGTCCCAGGGATCAAACCCCGGTCTCCTCTATTGCAGGCAGATTCTTTGTCATCTGAGCCATCAGGGAAGCCCTAATAAAAATACTATATCACAGTATAAAGTGGGCAAATATTTTCAAAATGCTTAAAAATATTTAAATGCTTTAAACTCAGGTAAAATATTACCTGGAGTATGAAATCTTTTAATAATTAACCAAAGATTCTTTAATTGCTTTCTAGAATTCTGTCAATAGTTTTTTTTTTTTTAGGAGAAGATGAGAAATCCAAAAGGGATCAATGAAATAGGGAAAGTAAAGTGAACAAACAATAATAATAATAAAGTATATTCTCTAATAAAGATGTTGGATTTATTTAATTGGAATTTCTTTTTATTTTTTACCCTTACATTGAAACTTTGCAGCTTCACCCAACAAACTTTTCTTAACCTCTTGAGCTGGGCTAGCTGTATAACTTGCTTTAGCCAATAGAATGATGCAGAAATGGCAGTGCCCTCTTACCTAGACTGGGCTCAAAGCACATCGCTGTTTGCTCTCTTATCCTTTTTCTTTTTCTTTTAAATTTATTTATTTTTTACTTGAAGGATAATTGCTTTACAGAATTGTGTTGGTTTCTGCCAAACATCAATGTGAATCAGCCATGATGACACCAGACTGCTAGAAAACAGAAAGCTTGTGCTATGGCCTTGAATTACCACTGGTTGCCCACTGACCTTATATTTTCTTTACATACTCCATCACCTTCACAAGTGGATGTCTCTAATTCTTTGAAGAGTCTGTAACAGGGTCACCTGCCATAGTTTATTCTCAGCCACTCTTTGGGCTCAGGTTTTATCCAGAACATTGTAGATTCAGAATTCAAAGAAAACTTAAAGGTCATGCTATTGTCTAAAGTTTCAGATGCTCTTCTTAATACAGGGAATGTATCAGTTTGCCCATGAAAGATCATAGTGCTTCCTAGGTCAAATCTTGGGACCTGTTCAAAAACTTTTCCTTACTTCTACTCTTGTGCATGTGTTATAAGCCATTTCAGTCATGTCCGACTCTTTGAAACCCTATGGACTGTAGCCTGCCAAGTGCCTCTGTTCATGGGATTCTCCAGCCAAGAATACTGGAGTGAGTAGCCATGCCCTCCTTTGGTGAATTTTCCTGACCCAGGGATCTAACCTGCATCTCTCACATATCCTGCATTGGCAGGTGGGTTCCTTACCACAAGGGCAACCTGAGGTGAGGTGAGGTGAAGTCGCTTAGTCATGTCCGACTCTTTGTGACCCCGTGGACTGTAACCTACTAGTCTTCTCCATCCATGGGATTCTCCAGGCAAGAATACTGGAGTGGATTGCCATTTCCTTCTCCAGAGGATCTTCCCAACCCAGGGATCGAACCCGAGTCTCCGGCATTGGAGGCAGACGCTTTAACCTCTGAGCCACCAGGGAAGCCTTTCTCTCTATTGTTTATTAGAAGCAATAGACTTTAAGAAAATACTTTGGTTTATCTTTTTTCCCCCCAATATAATATATATCAAATTCCTTGAGTACCTTTAAACAAGATACCTACAGAAAAGATGAAAATCACTGTCTTTTAAACTGCTTTAGGGAAACAATAGGTAGTTAGCTTAAAAATGTCATTCGTAGCATAATTTGATGTTGATATGGAGGCTTATGCACAAGAACAGAAAAGCAGTACAAATTTTCTTAGGCAATAAATAAAAGTTGTTACTTATAAACCCAAATTCCAAGAAAAGATAAAACTAGACAGTTGCCACTTTTAAAGTAAAAGATTCACTATTCCCTTTTAGCCAAAAACGAATTCATTTATTCAGAAACACAACCTAATATGACCATGACCGGGCCAAAATTTCCATAAATCAGCCCTGAAGACAGAACCTTGTAAGGAGTTGGCATGGGTGAGCTCTAAGCTTCCCACAGGGCTCTGCTTGTGGGTAACCCCAGGGTATCAGGGTATTGGTATCACTTTGTAGTAAGCTAATGGGGGTCTGTACTTTGGATATCATTTTCCAAAACACATTAAACAAGCCTAATGCGCTCTAACGGGCCTTTTATTACTGTCTGTAAGTGTCTTAAAGAAAAGAGAATCAGAACCCTGAAAATCATTGTTATTTATATATTTACCAAAAATCTATGTTGCTGTTAGTAAATGGAAGTTACTGGTAAAGCAAACATGACATATTAAGGTATGACAGCTCTGAGAAATTCCACAAGAAAAGGGTCATTCTAGAGTAATATAGACTGAAAAATCTTTATTCTGTTTGTACTTTTTTAAAGCTTGTGCACTTTAAGTATTTCAATGTAAATAGATTTGTTAGCCCCGAGTGTTTCTTGCAGACAATCTGGTGAAAGATATCTATATTTTAAATATTAAAATTACAGGAACAAGCAGTACATTTGTTAACCTTACTGGCAGAAAAAAAAAGAAAAAAGATATTAGGTAAAATTAAGCTTTTAATTAAGAACATCATTAATATAAAAGCAGAGTGTTTACTTTAAGAGCAGAACCATATTGTGACATAAAAATTACAAATCATATTTTCTAGACCATTATATACATTTGACATATTGGTGCAGACTTTCCTTGTTTTTTGATAATTATATTATCTGTCAAATTAATTTGTTTAGATATATTTTAAATAATTAGCAGATAACTAGTAGAATAAAAATATTATTGTTCTGGCTTTAGACATTTCAATTTTGAACAAAAAGAATAAAAACATTTAGAATTTCTCCATACCACAGTAACAGAATTGTATGTTTCATGTGGTCTTCTTAAGTATAAACTCTTAGAAGAATTTTAATATTTGCCAAAAGATGCACTGTCTAATGCTTCTAATTATATGGCTCACTTTTCAAGGAAAAGTTTGAATTCGATCATTAATTTATTAGGTATAGAAGGGAAATGCTGTGACATGAACATCTTTTTCGATATGATGAAAACAGTATGCAAGTGTTCATTTGTATGTCTTTCAATGTATATTATTCTAGGAGAATATCCTAGCAGAGGGAAGTAGCAAAATATGCATATAAGGACAATATTGAAGTGAGCTATTCATTGGCTAGCTTAACTTAGTTTTAAACAGATGTGTTAAACACACACACAACCACACAGCTTCATTACTTTTTCCCCCTCTTTACTTTGCAGAAGCTAAATATAGTTTATTTATACTTAATAAAAAAACTATACATCCCAACTCTTTGAAGGAAAAAAAGTTGTTTCAATTGAGAAAAAAAAAAACAAACAGATAATCTTCTGGCTTTCCTCTTTATTGTATGCATCCATGAAGGCTTACAAAATTATACTGAAAATTGTATGTCACAAAGAGCTTGTGTTAGCATTTTCTAAAGATAAACAAAAAAGGAGACTTTTTTCATAAGAGTAATAAAGCTGGAAGCTAACATATCACACTTTTAAACTATTGGTACTGCATTTAATTGAACTATATTATATCCCAGGACTGCTTATTTATAAACATGTTTATAAAAGAAAATAAATATTTACTGTGCACTTGATGCATTAGTTCAGTTCAGTTTAATCATTCAGTCATGTCTGACTCTTTGCGACCCCATGAACTGCAGCATGCCAGGCCTCCTTGTCCATCACCAACTCTCGGGGGTTTACCCAAACTCATGTTCATTGAGTTGGTGATGCCATTCAACCATCTTATCCTCTATCATCCCTTTCTCTTCCTGCCTTCAATCTTTCCCGGCATCAGGCTCTTTTCAAAGGAGTCAGCTCTTCACATCAGGAGCCAAAATATTGGAGTTTCAGCTTCAACCATCAGTCCTCCCAATGAACACCCAAGACTTATACCCTTGAGGATGGACTGGTTGGATCTCCTGGCAGTCCAAGGGACTCTCAAGAGTCTTCTCCAACACCACAGTTCAAAAGCATCAATTCTTCAGTGCTCAACTTTCTTAATAGTCCAATTCTCACATCCAGACATGACTACTGGAAAAACCATAGCCTTGACTAGATGGACGTTTCTTGACAAAGTAATGTCTCTGCTTTTTAAAATACTGTCTAGATTGATCATAACTTTCCTTCCAAGGAGTAAGTACCTTTTAATTTCATGGCTGCAATCACCATCTGCAGTGATTTTGGAGCCCCCAAAAATAGTGTGAGACTGTTTCCCCCAAATATTTGTCATGAAGTGAAGGGACCGCATGCCATGATCTTAGTTTTCTGAATGTTGAGCTTTAAGCCAATTTTTTCACTCTTCTCTTTCACTTTCATCAAGAGTGATCATCAATCTTTAGTTCTTCTTCACTTTCTGCCATAAGGGTGGTGTCATCTGTATATCTGAGGTTATTGATATTTCTCCCAGAAATCTTGATTCCAGCTTGTGTTTCATCCAGCCCAGCGTTTCTCATGATATATTCTGCATATAAGTTAAATAAGCAGGGTGACAATATACAGCCTTGACATACTCCTTTTCCTATTTGGAACCAGTCTGTTGTTCCATGTGCAGTTTTAACTGTTGCTTCCTGACTTGCATACAGGTTTCTCAAGAGGCAGGTCAGGTGGTCTGGTATTCCCATCTCTTTTAGAATTGTCCACAGTTTCTCGTGATCCACACAGTCAAAGGCTTTGGCATAGTCAATAAAGCAGAAATAGATAATTTTCTGAAATTATCTTGCTTTCTTTGATGTTCCAGTGGATGTTGGCAATTTGATCTCTGATTCCTCTGCCTTTTCTAAAATGAGCTTGAACATCTGGAAGTTCACAGTTCACATGGCTTGGAGAATTTTGAGCATTACTTTACTAGCATTGAGATTAGTGCAATTGTGTGGTAGTTTGAGCATTCTTTGTCATTGCCTTCCTTTGGGACTGGAATGAAAACTGACCTTTTCTAGTCCTGTGGCCACTGCTGAGTTTTCCATATTTGCTGACATATTAAGTGCAGCACTTTCACAGCTTCATTTTTTAGGATTTGAAATAGCTCAACTGGAGTTCCATCACCTCCACTAGCTTTGTTCGTAGTGATGCTTCCTAAGGCCCACTTGACTTCACATTCCAGGATCCCTGGCTCTAGGTGAGTGATCACACCATCATGATTAACTTGTTGGTGAAGATCTTTTTTGTACAGCTCTTCTGTGTATTCTTGCCACCTCTTTTTAATATCTTCTGCTTCTGCTAGACCCATGCCATTTATCTCCTTTATTAAGCATATTTTTGTATGAAATGTCCCCTTGGTATCTCTAATTTTCTTGAAGAGATCTGTAGTCTTTCCCATTCAGTTGTTTTCCTCTATTTCTTTGCATTGATCACTGAGGAAGGCTTTTTTTTTTCTCTCCTTGGTATTCTTTGAAACTGTGCATTCAAATGAGTATATCTTTTCCTTTTCTCCTCTGCCTTTAGCTTCTCTTCTTTTCACAGCTATTTGTAAGGCCTCCTCAGACAGCCATTTTGCTTTTTTACATTTCTTTTTCCTGGGGATGCCCTCCAGGGGATCTTCCAACCCATGGATTGAACTCAGTTCTCTTGAATTGCAGGCAGACTCTTTACCATCTGAGCCTTCAGGAAAGCCCCCTTGATGCATTACTAGCATTTTATATATGTAATCAAAAATAAGGATGAATAAAAAAATAGAGTTGCATTTTCTGACTTTGACAATGAGATAAGACAATGATTCTTGTCATTAAATAAACTCTACTAACTGGGGTAAAAATAGATTTCTTTTTTCTTATGGTCTGAAAGTAAAAGTCGCTCAGTCATGTCCAACTCTTTGGGACCCCATGGACTATATAGTCCATGGAATTCTCCAGGCCAGAGTATTGGAGTGAGTAGCCTTCCCTTCTCCAGGGGATCTTTCCAATTCAGGAATCAAACCTGAGTCTCCTGCATTGAGCTATGATAGATGCCATTCTTATGGTCTATTGACCATTGAAACCTGGGTCTTTTATACCTTTAGGGAGAAATAGCAACATTTCAGCTAACTTACTTAGCTTTTTTTTATTATCTTCACCACTGATTATAAATTAACCAAATAAATATTTAACAAATCAGGATATCCCAAAAATATCTGTACTCCCATGTTCTTCAGTGCAGCACTGTTTATGATAACCAAGATATGAAAACAACCTAAATGCCATTTGAGTATTAATAGATAAAGAAAATGAGGTATACAGATGCCTGTAGCCCAGTCAGGCTTCCGTGAGTATTGGGGTTTGTGTGATAAATGGCATGAACCAGACTCCTAATGACTAGTGGCCTTCAGCACCTTCAGCAGGACTCCTGCACTGGCTCGAAAACTCATAAGATCAGATTTATTCTGGAGAGTGATCTCAGCTACATTACCTTGGGCAAGATACTATCTTTCTCTGAGCTGCCTCTGACATTCAGTGCATCCCAGACTGTCCCTTCCCACTTTCCCTCCGAAAGGACCTGCACTTACCTTCACACTCCTTAAACCACAGCAACACACACTTCAGGTTCCAACTGCACTTTGTTTGCCTTTCTGGGAATCCCTACACGCAAAGGGATACTAGTTTATAGGCATCTGAGTTCAAGAGAACTGGGTAAAGGGACACATAATCTGAACATATCACTGAAACCAAAAAGCAGAACAGCACCACCCAATTTAGGAATATAGAAGGGGGCACCAAGGCAAAAGTGAAGAAATGGAGATGAAGAATTAGTAAAGAATAGCCTGAAAGTTTGCCTGAAATTCTGCTTTCCTTCGTCACATTCATTGTTGCTGGTGTTCCTGCTATGCTGCTGCTGCTGCTAAGTCACTTCAGTTGTGTTCAACTCTGTGCAACCTCATAGACGGCAGCCCACCAGGCTCCCCCATCCCTGGGATTCTCCAGGCAGAACACTGGAATGGGTTGCCATTTCCTTCTCCAATGCATGAAAGTGAAAAATGAAAATGAAGTCGCTCAGTCGTGTTTGACTCTTAGCGACCCCATGGACTGTAGCCTACCAGGCTCCTCTGTCCATGGGATTTTCCAGGCAAGAGTATTGGAGTGGGTTGCCAGCGCCTTCCTGCTATATTATGGAGTAATTTAGAAGAGGGTTTTTTATTAGAAAGTAATCAACTAAGATATTAACTGTCTAATCAACCAAGTTTTAAAATGTATATTAAAAAAACATAGTGAAATTTTAAAGTATATCAGAAGACTGGACCATATGATTTTCTGTGTATTTTTTATCTTGCTAACTTCAAGAATTCCTATAAACTAAAGTTAGCACTTATTTTGAGTACTGTGAATGTTCAGAATTTTTTAAAAGTGGTTATTTCAAATTACTACTATCAAACAATGAGGGGTTGAAATATTAAAACAAAAAGATTATTAAGAGAAAACTTGGTAACTCTTTAACGTATTATGGGTAAGCCACTGGCTAGTTTTTCTACAACCAATAAAGTAAGCATGCTTGGTTACTGGTGTATCAATAGATCTTTCTTCACTTTACTATTTTGTAAAATGCTAAAACTGTCCTCACTAATTGCATTTTATGGTAACTTAGATTTCTGTGCTCATAGAACTTGCATCTTACATTACATCAAAATTTAAATAAGATGTAAATTTTATGATAAATCGGTTAAATTACCATTACTTTCAACTGGTTTACATGGTGGCATTTTGAAGGAGCAAAACATTAGTTCAATATCAAAAAGCACGTGCATTTTACTGTTTGATTTCCTGTTAGCAATTATACTTTCAGCTAAATTGATCATTCTGGCATTAATTCTGACAAGGTATCCCAAGGAGTGCTCCAACAATTCTCATTCATGAAATTTTACAATATTCTGATATAATGATAAAAATTTGTCTTAATTGCATTTTGCTGCTAAAAGACATTTGTGCATTTTGTGAGCTTTTAAAAAGCAATATCTGCCTCTTTATTAATACTGTAAATTGGCACATTAATTTTTCTCAGAATATTGCAAGTATTTCCCCAAATAATTAGATGATAGAGTAGGTAATTATTACCTAGCATACTAAGATATGCATGTGTAGCTGCACCAACAACTAGACTTTTTCAGCAACAAAGAACTAAATAAAAATTTCACCTTGTTAAACATCTCTGCTTTTGTCTATTCAGTTAGATGTGTCATTTATAGAAACTTAAAGTTACCTTGATTTATATATAGATTAAATTTGTTGAACTAAGAAACAAATTCTGTATGTTTGGTAGAAAATATTTATACTACAACTTCTTTTACACAGGCTAAAATATTAGCAATGTCTTAAAAATTTTACTTTGTAAACCTGGAATATTTAATTCTACATATTTTAAAAATTTCCTCTCCTTAATATATTTATTACATTTTCTCAAAACACATTCTTGAGTCAGAAATATCACAGTTCAAGTAAAAAATAATCAAGTATGCAATTATTTAGTCAAGACCAATTCTCACATAAATTCTCTGAATCTTATTTTGATCTTTTATAGCATATGTATTTGCTCTTAACCACACCCATAAATTGTTGTTGTCATTATAATTTTTTAAATATTTCTGGATTTTTATTAAAATAATGATAAAATGCCAACCTAAATATTTCTAGGACAACAAACACATAGAAACATTGATTTCTTGCAGCAACATTTATTCCCCCACATATTTCATAAAGCAATTTTGCAACTAGAAATAGAACAATGGATTTATCAGCTCAGGCTTAATTTGTGCTTCCTTCAACATAGAGAATTTATTATTTATTTTTCCAAAGAAAACCTATGAAACTTTAGCATATTGCTAGGAAAATAACCAGTATAATGTACCTCTTTTTAATTTGGTTCCATCTTATAGCAAAATTGCATGTTTATCTCAATTTTGTTTACTCCACTTTCATATAATTCATGGTAACCTTGATAAGAACAGTCTCTCTCTCTCATACACACACATACACACACCACACACACAAGATGGAAGAATCTGAATGACTGATTAAATGGAAGCATCTATGGTGTGCATGTGTGCTAAGTCACTACAGTCATGCCTGACTCTTTGTGACCCTATGACTGTAGCCTGCACTACTCGCCTATCCATGGGATTGTCCAGGAAAGAATACTGGAGTGGGTTGCCATGCTCTCCTCCAGGGAATCTTCCTCACCCAGGGATCAAACCTACATGCCTTACATCTCCTGCATTGACAGTCAGGTTCTTCACCACTAGCACCATCTGGGAAGCCCAAGTATGCATGGATGTTTAGGTAAATTTCCAGAGCTTCTCTTTCAGTAAGCTCACCAATGCTTATGTTGCCTAATGAATAGACCTGATGGAAAGTGGCCCCATTTTCTCAGTCTGAATTCCCTGTGCTAAATGGGAACAGAGTATTGTCTCTCTCCAAGCAGGAGGAGGCTACAAGTGAACTCAGCCTCCCCTGGGTCAGGGTGGCTTCCTCGCCCCTATAGGAGGGTGCAACAATTTACCAAAGATTCCTTTTCTTCAGGTACTATAAACACCAGGTCATTCAAATAGCATGTATCTAAACTAAACTGCGTGAATCTCAAATGGCATTTCAAGTTAAAAAAAAAAAAAAATCTTCACACTTCAATACAAACTGGAAGAAACAGCATGGTGGTCTCCCAATGGTCCACAGCCCCCATGCATGTTTGATAGGGCCTTGGTCACAAGATGCATCTGGCAGGCTAATAGAAGGATGGCAGGACTTAGTACTTTCTTTCTTACCAAATATGCCTTGTAAGCTCTCTTAAAAAATGTATATGTGTGTGTGCTCAGTTGTGTTAGGCTCCTAGAGACACTATGGACTATAGCCTAAAATGCTACTCTGTCCATAGAATTTCCCAGGCAAGAATACTGAGTGGGTTGCCATTTCCTACTCCAGAGGATCTTTCCAAACCAGGGTTCAAATCCGAGTCTCTTGTGTCTCCTGCATTGGCAAGTGGAATCTTTACCACTGCACCATCTAGGAGCTTCTCTTAACAAATAATATTTCTTTGATCATATCATTAACACTGTGTATTTTGCACCAAGCCCTGTTATATATTATTTTATTGAATGCATGATTTTTTAATATAAAAAAGAGAAAGCTATTTTCAAAAGCCTATAAATCTTTGCAAAGATCAGTAATACATGATTTTGAAACAAATATATTTTATGTCTTACATACTTTTTGAATAAATTAGAACAATTCATAAAGATGAAAATGATTTTAAATATGCTAGACCTTTTATCATAGTATTGTTACTCAGTCACTAAGTCACATCCAACTTTTTGTGACCCCATTGACTGTCACATACCAGGCCTCCCTGTCCATCACCAACTCCTGGAGCTTGCTCAAACTCATGTCTATTGAATCACTGATGCCATCTAACCATCTCATCCTTTGTCATCCCCTTCTCCTCCTGCCCTCAGTCTTTACCAACATCAGGGTCTTTTCCAATGAGTTGGCTTTTCTCATCAAATGGCCAAAGGATCGGAGCTTCAGCTTCAGCATCAGTCATTCCAATGAATATTCAGGGTTGATTTCCTTTATGATTGACTGGTTTGATCTCCTTACTATCTAAGGGACTCTCAACAGTCTTCTCCAGCACTCCAAGTATAAAGCATCAATTCTTTGGCACTCAGGCTTCCTTATGGTCCAACTCTCAGATCAGTACATGACTACTGGAAAAACCATGGTTTAGACTATTTGGACATTTGTCAGGAAAGTGATGTGCTGCAGCCTGGCTGAGCAGAGACAAAACCTGCCCCATGACTTGAGGGTGCAGCAAACTGGGCCTGCATGACTGTCCTAGTAAGCATGCTGAATGGACATTCTTGGGCCAAGACATCCTCTCTGCTCTGCTTCAATGCCTACCCCCGGATGCATGTCCATGGAAACAAAACAAGATATTCCTGATCGACAGCACAGCCTGTGCTAATCATACTCCCCAACATCGCTATTCCCTAATGATCTTGTGTGACTTCTGCTAACGAAAGTGCGGGCTCAAAGAGCCGTTTTGTCTTCCCGTCATAGAAAGGAGGGCCCTCCCTGCTTGCCAAATTATATGTGTTTGTCTTTTCATTAGGTGCTTGCCCCCATTTCAGGTCTTTCTCACCGGCTGTGCTGGATGGGTCAGTGATGTGCTTTTTAATATGCTGTCTAGGTTTGTCGTACCTTTTTTTTCAAGGAGCAAAGGTCTTAATTTCATGGTTGCTATCACTGTCCACAGTGATTTTGGAGCCCAAGAAAACAAACTGTTTCCACTTTTTTCTCCATTTATTTACAGGAAAGAAAATATCTATCAAATTTTCTTTAGTATAAAATTAATCTTTAGAATTATGCCATCTATAAACCAAATTAACTTTTAGAGATAAAATCTTTTTATTATTTTCCTATTTGTTTTTGTGTATGTGTAAGATTCCAATTTATATCTTATAGACCCTCTTTTCTTTTGGACATGGAATTTTAAATACTACATTAAGTGCTAAAACCTTTCCTTTTTGTAGCAAAATTGTGATTCAAATAAAGTCTTACATATCATCACAATACATCAAGCATCAATATGGTTTGAAATTTATTTTATAGATGTCAATCACAATTTATGATTATACATTTATTTTCTACTCAAGTTTCTAGCTATATTTTCTGTACATTTTTGGAGATAAATTATGAAACTTTCCCAACTATATTGAATCCTTGTTTATTCACTGTTGCAACAAATATTTGAAGACTTCTGTCTTATCAATATTGGGCAGTAAGGCAGAGTCAGTGTAAGAGGAAGTCACCTCTAAAGCCTTGTGTTCTGTGTTTACATTTCAGCTCATCTGATGAAGATCGTGGCATCTGGTCCCATCACTTCATTGGAAGTAGATGGGGAAACAGTGGAAACAGTGCCAGACTTTATTTTGGGGGGCTCAAAAATCACTGCAGATGGTGACTGCAGCCATGAAATTAAAAGATGCTTACTCCTTGGAAGAAAAGCTATGACCAACCTAGACAGCATATTCAAAAGCAGAGACATTACTTTGCCACTAAGGTCTGTCTAGTCAAGGCTATGGTTTTTCCAGTGGTGATGTATGGATGTAAGAGTTGGACTGTGAAGAAAGCTGAGCACTGAAGAATTGATGCTTTTGAACTGTGGTGTTGGAGAAGACTCTTGAGAGCCCCTTGGACTGCAAGGAGATCCAACCAGTCCATTCTGAAGGAGATCAACCCTGGGATTTCTTTGGAAGGAATGATGCTAAAGCTGAAGCTCCAGTACTTTGGCCACCTCATGCGAAGAGTTGACTCATTGGAAAAGACTCTGATGCTGGGAGGGATGAGGGGCAGGAGGAGAAGGGAACGACAGAGGATGAGATGGCTGGATGGCATCACAGACTCAATGGACATGAGTTTGGGTAAACTCCGGGAGTTGGTGATGGACAGGGAGGCCTGGCGTACTGTGATTCATGGGGTCGCAAAGAATTGGACATGACTGAACTGAACTGAACTGATATGCTTACTTGTTGAATGATGACAAGAGATTTAACTTCTTCTACCCTCTGATTTTTAATCTATAGGAATTAAATAACAGATTTTTTAATAAAAAATTTTTTATAGAAGATTTTTTATACTTTTGATAAAAAAGCAATATTGCCAGTTTTAATAAAAACCAAAAATATTTTTGAACTGTGATAACGTTTTTTGTTGTCATACACATTAGCATTTAGATATGCTCATTAATAAAACGAGTTTTGGGGCCAAGGGAAGAGTAAATTGTGAATTTGGTTAAGAGCTTTAGCTCTGGAGCTGTACCACCTGGGAAAAATAGGAAAAATGTTTCTCAGTTGTATCTTCTAGGCAAGATACCTAAGCCAGCTTTGTCTCAGTATCTTTTCTTGTAGAATGAAAATACCAGTAGTCCTTAAGTGACAGAGTTGTTGTGAGCATTAATAGAAGCCTACTTAGCATTAATAAAGGCCTACTATTATTAGAAGCATACTTGTGCTTAATAAGCACTCTCTGAGGTTGGCTACTATTAAAGCCAGTATATAATCAATGATCCAAATCATGCACTTTGAGATAAATGGTGCTCCATTAAAATAATTCCTGAACATAGCCAAAGACTCTACCATGCCACATAATCATCTTAGCTAACAGACACTGATCAAATTGAAGATATCTAAAATATTTGATAAAATAGAAGCATAATATTAATTATAGAGAATTATCAAGAAAAATAGTTAAAATATAGAAATTGTGAATTCTGATGAAATCACTGTAACAGAAATATGAGATTTCAAAGTAAAATGATTCAAAATGAAGGTCTGACAGAGTTGGACAAATAGCAAAGACGAAGAGAAAATCTACAAAGAAAGTTATAAAATATATAAGGATGTACGTTCTTAAAAAAATAAAGGACTTTTTCAATTGCTAAACATTTCTTACAGGATTTTTTAAAATAATTATATTGTGAAAGTAAAATGAAGTAATGAATGCCATGTTTTATTGTATACTACTTTAAAAATTGTGCCAGATATTTTTTCTGTTTAAGAATTAGCGTATAATGGCAATTACTACCTACTTTTCACTAAATGAAAGGTAAACATTTTCACTGACAGGTTTTTTTTTTAAGCTAAATTTCCAATATATGTTTTAACATTAGATATTCAGTGGTTCCAATTTATGTGGCTTTTCTTTAACCTTCCGGTTTCCATTTTCCTATGCTAATTATCCTTGACAAATAAGGACCTCTAGGCCTTTCCTGAATAAAACCACAGGGAAAATTAAATAATATGAAGCAATAGTCACAATTATCAGAGTGCTTGGTGCATGCAATAAATTTTAATACAGTATAAAAATTATTATTTATACTTGTTTCCATGTTAAATAATGAGATTGGAAAAGTGAATGGAGATGCTACTCTCTGAATGTTTACTTTGTATAGGTAGAGATTCTGTTATTTCAAATACATAGTACAAAACCATCTAATAAGTATTATGATGGAGACTGGCTAAAAAAAAATCTGGCTTGGGGTGGGGGCAAAGAACTTACAGAGCAATTTTAAACTATCCAAGTGTGATTAACAAAGAGCTATGAAAATGTCGATCTCATAACTCTGTCCAGATCACTGCACTAAAGATGTGCCCAGACTCTGGCAAGATTTCTTTCATATCCTTAGAATGACCCCTTAAAATGCCTAGCAGAAGATTTACTATTTGTTCCAGCCAGAATCTGATGATAGGCAGATAGGCTGTGAACCCCTTCTTAGAGCAGTTTCTTTTGAAAGCTAGTAATTATAAATCCCTTCTCTGCTCTTTGAGATGTAAATCTACCTCCACAAACTGTTTCCCCAAGGACTTGAAAGCTGTCTTTTTGAAATGTGAACATTCAGAGAAAGCTTTCCCTCTCCCTCCCAGTCCCTGAGGAGGATAAAGGCCTGAATTAATGGGAGACTTGCTCTAACTTAACAGAACTGCCTCCTGTCTTAAAGCTAGGAGGTTATTTCTCTCCTTTGGATAACTGCCAATTAACAAACCCAGATGGTCTAGTCCATCACTGGACCAACCCCCTTAATACATCTCAGGACCTTTCCCTTCACACATTTCCGACTTTAAAAAGTCTCTAGCCTTTTGTTTCAGTAACATCGAATTTTGTCCACACTAGATCCTCTGCCCTGTTGCAAAAGTTATTGAATAGCATGGATCACATCTAATTTAAAACATAAAATAAAGTATAGCTGGTTTACAATATTATGTTAGTTCTGGTGTAGAGCAAAGTGATTCAATTATGCACATATATGCGTGTGTGTTAAATCGCTTCAGTTGTGTTCAGCTCTTTAAGATCCTTTGGACTGCAACCTGCCAAGCTCCTCTGTCCATGGGATTCTCCAGGCAGGAATACTGGAGAGGGTTGCCATACCCTTCTCCAGAGCATCTTCCAGACTCAGGGATCGAATCAGCATCTCTTATGTCTCCAGCAGGTTCTCTTATGTCTCCTGCTATTATAAAGCAGAGACATTGTGCTGCTGCTGCTAAGTCGCTTCAGTCGTGTCCGACTCTGTGCGACCCCACGGACTGCGGCCCACCAGACTCCTCCGTCCATGGGGTTTTCCAGGAAGAGTACTGGAGTGGGGTGCCATTGCTTTGCCAAAAAAGTCTGACTAGTCAAAGCTATGGTTTTGCTAGTAATCACGTATGGATGTGAGAGTTGGACTATAAAGAAAGCTGAGCACAAAATAATTTATTCCTTTGAACTATGGTGTTGGAGAAGACTCTTGAGAGTTCTTTAGACTGCAAGAAGATCAAACTAATCAATCCTCAAGGAAATCAGTCCTGAATATTCATTACAAGGTCTGTTGCTGAAGCTGAAACTCCAATACTTTGGCCACCTGATGCGAGGAACTGACACATTTGAAAAGACCCTGATGCTGGGAAAGATTGAAGGCAGGAGGAGAAGGGGATGACAGAGGATGAGATGATTAGATGGCATCACTGACTTGACAGACATGAGTTTGAGCAAGCTCCAGGAGTTGGTGATGGACAGGGAAGCCTGGCATGCTGCAGTCCATGGAGTCACAAAGTGTCAGACAAGACTGAGAGACTGAACTGAAGTCCCTTGCGTTCTTTACCACTAGTGCTGCCTGGGAAACCCCATAAACATGTGCACATTTTCTTTTTTATATTCTTTCCCATTACAATTTATTATAATATATTGAATATAATTTCCTGTGATATACACTGTCGTTTATCTATTTTATATATAGTAGTTTGCATTTGCTAATTCCAAGCTTGTAATTTATCCCTCCCACATTCCCTGTCCCCTCTGGTAACCATAAATTCATTTTCTATATCTGTGAATCTGTTTCTGTTTTGTAAATAAGTTCACTTGTGTCATAACTTATTTTATTTTTTAGTGCTTAATCTGATTTTCATTTTATATTATGGTTGATTTGGTGTTTCCCTGGTGACTTGGTGGTAAAGAAACCATCTGCCAATGCAGGAGATGAAAATTTGATCCCTGAGTTGGGAAGATCCCTTGGAGAAAGCAATGGCTACACACACCAGATGGTCAACACCGAAAACAGATTGATTATATTCTTTGCAGCCAAAGATGGAGAAGCTCTATACAGTCAACAAANTTCCCTCCAAAATTACTCTCATTTATACCAAAGATAACCAAATTAAGACTAATTTATTCACAAAACAAATCTAGATTCAATAAATTGGCCTGATTATTTATGTAAGTCCAATAAGAATAACAACTGACCGTACAGGGTCTTTGAAATCTGCTTTGTTGGAGCTGTTTATAAAGAACCTACAGACTGAATTTGCAAGAGTCTCTTGAGGCTAAGAAGCCAAGTCAAACACTTGCCATCAGACTTTGCCTGTGATACTTGTACATATGGGTGGATTCCTTTCTTCCTAAGGTTTCCCAATATTCAGAGTTTACTATGTTTAGCAGGGAATGACCTTCCTTACCTGATAAAGTTGCTGGGAACACTGTAGCATCCTTTTTTTCCAAGAGACATTATTGGTTCCATCAAGTCAAACAAAGTTTCATTTAGCTGTCTGTTCATATCTGTTATGCATGTCTCTCTCAAATATGACATTCCAGCCAAAGCTTTGGTAATATAGTCAATGTTTCCAATTGTGTCCTGTTATAAAGACACCAGATTCCCCTTGAATCTATGCAAATATTTATATTGCCAAGAAAATAAGATTATTTACTGAGTGTTTCTTAATTATGGAGAGCTCAAGTAAAGACAAAAGTATAAGTGTTTTAATTTATATTACAAAGTTATAACTGATCTTTCTTTAAATTTCTGTAAGTCTTAGAAAAATATTTTATATGTAGATGAAAGATAAAAATTAATATTTTGATTATGTCATAAAAATTACACTTATTCATCAGTTTATACAATTCCATGTAAGTAATTTTTATTCTGCTTGAGTTCAGTTTTTCCACTTGTTCTGTCAATGTTATCTAATGATTTATGTTAATGTCCCTAATACAGTGATAATTTTGAGAAGTTTGAAAAGTTTTGTTAAGGCTCATATTATTTGCCTCATGAAGTGAGTGCTTTGCTTACTGGAGATTGGGAAGGTGCACCCCCAGTGGAAAACACATTTTCTCATAGTTTTTGCCCCTGTGAGAGCATCAGCCTTGCAGCAAAGAAAAGTTTTAACCTATTTAGAAAACATGCATACAATAACAATAACAGTTAGATGAAGTCCAATGATACGTGTTAAATGGCCCAGAAAGGAAAGATCTGAGGTATCTGAGAATAAAAATATTTATTTTCCAGGATGATGGACTTACAATCTGGACATTTATGGTAAATTGTTTTCATAATTTTATAGGAATCTTGCTGACAAAATCTAATTACAAGTTGAATCATCTTAAATGCACTATTATGGTTGAATGAGTGTAGAAAAAACACAAAAACTAAAACTAAAAACAAGATTTGTTTGGGAGTCAAAAAGAACTAAGCAATGGTCTTCAGTTTCCCATAGCCCTTACTGTTTTTTTTTTCTTTTAATATATAGTTATTTCTTACCATCTTGTATTTATAAAATTATTGGAATATAGTTAATTTACAATGCTGTGTTAGTCTCAGTTTATAGCAAAGTGAATTTGTTAAACATATACATATATCCACTCTTTTTAAGTTTATTTTCCCATATGTGACATTACAGAGTAAATATTGAGTAGAGTTATATATAGTATATATGGTAGATCCTTATTACTTATCTATTTTATATATAGTATGGTGCATATGTTAATTCAAATATTCCTTGCCCTCAATGCTCTCCTAATCATAAGTTTGCTTTTTACAACTGTAACTTTATTTCTGCTTCATCAAAGTTCATTTGTACCCTTGTTTTAGATTGCACACATAAATGATATCATATGGTATTTGTTTTTCTTAGTTTGATATACGTCACTCAGTATGACAATCTCTAGGTTCATTGATGTTGCTGGAAATGGAATTATTTTGTTATTTTTATGGCTGAGTAAGATTCCATTGTATATATATGCATATTTCCATATATATATCCATATATATGTATGTATATATATATATACTCCATAGTATACCCCATCTTCTTAATCCATTCATTTTTTTATTTTTTTAATTGAATTTATTTATTTTAATTGGAGCTTAATTACTTTACATTATTGTATTGGTTTTGCCATACATCAACATGAATCTGCCACAGGTATACATGTGTTCTATGTGTTCCCCATCCTGAAACCCCCTTCCTCCTCCCTCCTTTTACCATCCCTCTGGGTCATCTCATTCTTCTTTAGATGGACATTTAAACTTGCTTCCATGTCCTGACTATTGTAAATACTGCTGAATGAACATTGAAGTGAATGCAACTTTCAAAATATGGTTTTCTCCAGGTGTATGCCAAGAAATGTGATGGTTGGATCATATGGTAGTTCCATTCTGAGTTTTACAGTATTCAGCTTTTTTAAAATTTAAATTCATTTATTTTAATTGGAGTATAATTACTTTACAATATTGTTTCTAAAGAAATTTCCATTCTGTTCTCCATAATGGTTGCACTAATATACATTATCATTAATGGTGTCAAAGGATTCCCTTGTCTCCATACCCTTTCCAGCATCTATTATTTGTAGAATTTTGATGATGATCATTCTTACTACTGTGAGGTTATACCTCATTTTACTTTTGACTTGATAATTAGTGATGTTGAACATCTTTTCATGTGATCTTTACCCAGCTGAATGTCTTCTTTGGAGAAATGCTTATTTAGATTTGCCATCCATTTTTTGATTGGGTTCTTTGTTTTTTGATATTGAGCTGCATGAAATCTTTGTATATTTTGGAGGTTAATCCTTTGTTGGTTACTTCATTTTTCATGTGATCTTTACCCAGCTGAATGTCTTCTTTGGAGAAATGCTTATTTAGATTTGCCATCCATTTTTTGATTGGGTTCTTTGTTTTTTGATATTGAGCTGCATGAAATCTTTGTATATTTTGGAGGTTAATCCTTTGTTGGTTACTTCATTGGCAAACATTTTCTCCCATGCTGAAGGTAATCTTTTCATATTGTGTATGGCTTTCTTTACTGTGTAAAAGCCTTCAAGTTTTTGCTTACTTTATTTTTCATTTTCATCACTCTAGGAGGTGGATCAAAAAATATCTTGCTACAATTTATGTCAGTGCTCTGCCTATGTTTTTGTGTAAGAGTTTTATAGTATTCAGCTTTTTAAAATTTAAATTTATTTATTTTATTGAAGGTCAATGACTTTACAATATTGTATTGGTTTTGCCATACATCAACATGAATCCGCCAGGGTGTACACATGTTCCCAATCCTGTATTCAACTTTATATTTAGCTCTTTAATTCATTTTTAGTTCATTTTTGTGTGTGGTGTAAGTGAGTATTCTAATTTCAGTGATTTGCATGTTGCTGTCCAATACTACCAGCACAACTTATCAGAAGAAAAAAAATCTTCCTCTATTGTATCTTCTTGCCACCTTTATCATAGATAAACTGATCATAGGGGCATGGGTTAATCTCTTGGCTTCCGATCCTTTTCCATTGATCTATATTTCTAGTTTTTGTACCAGTGCCATACTGTTTTGATTACTGTAGTTTTGTACTATTGTCTAAAGTCAAGAAACCTAATTTCTCCAGTTTTGTTTTTCTTTAATAGAATTGCCTTGACTATTTGTGGTCTTTTATGTTCTCATGCAAAGACGGGCACAACAAAGGACAGAAATGGTAAGCACCTAAAAAAAAAAATCAGAAGTTATTAAGAAGAGGTGGCAAGAATACACAAAAGAAACACACAGAAAAGATCTTAATGACCCAGATTATCACAGTTGTGTGGTCACTCACCTAGAGATAGATATCCTGGAGTGTGAACTCAAGTGGGCATTAGGAAGCATCACTAAGAACAAAGCGAGTGGAGGTGATGGAATTCCAGTTGAGCTATTTCAAATCCTAAAGGAAGATGGTGATAAAGTGATGCTCTCAATATGTCAGCAAATTTAGAAAACTCAGCAGTGGCCACAGGACTGGAAAAGGTCAGTTTTCATTCCAATCCTAAAGAAAGGCAATGGCAAAGTATGTTCAAACTACCATACAATTTCACTCATTTCACATACTAGTATGATAATGTTCAAAGTACTGAAAGCTAGACTTTAGTAGTAGGTGAACAAAAAATTTCCAGATGCACAAGCTAGATTTAGAAAAGGCAAAAGAACTAGAGATCAAATAGCTAACATCCGTTTGATCATAGAGAAAGAAGGGAATTTCATAAAGTACATTTACTTCTGCTTCACTGACTATGCTAAAATCTTTGACTATGTGGATCACAACAAATTGTGGAAAATTCTTGATCATGAATATCAGAGCAGCTTACCTGTCTCCTGAGAAAGCTGTGAGCAAATATGAAGCAACAGTTTGAACTGGACATGGAACAACAAACTGATTCGAGATTGGGAAAAGTGTACGCCAAGTCTGTATATTGTCACCCTGCTTATTTAACTTATGCAGAGTACATCATGCAAAATGCAAGGCTGGATGACTCACAAGCTGGAATCAAGATTCCCAGGAAAAATATCAGCAATCTCAGATGTGATTTTAATATCACTCTAATGGCAGAAAGCAAAAAGGTACTAAAAATCCTCTTGATGAGTGTGAAAGAAAGAAAGCAAGCAAAGTTGCTCAATCATGTCTGAGTTTTTGTGACCCCATGTACTATGGCATGCCAGTCTCCTCCGTCCATGGACTTTCCAGGCAAGAATACTGGAGTGGGTTGCAATTTCCTTCTCCAGGGGATATTCCTGATGCAGGGATTGAACCTGTGTCTCCTGCATTGAAGACAGACTCCTTATCATCTGAGTCACCAGGGAAGTCTGGGTAAAAGAGAAGAGTGAAAAAGCTGGCTTAAAACTCAAAATTCTAAAAACTAAGATCAAGATATCTGATCCCATCATTCCATGACAAACAGATAGGAGAAAAAGTGGAAACTGTGACAGAATTTTTATTTGGTTCCAAAATCACTGTGGTCTCCAAAATCACTGTGGAGGGTGCTGCAACCATGAAATTAAAATATGCTTCCTTCTTGGAAGCAAAGAAAAGTTATGGCAAACCTGGACAGTGTATTAAAAAGCAGAGACATCACTTGGCCAACAAAGGTCCACATAGTCAAATCTATGATTTTTCCGGTAGTCATGTATGGATGTGAACGCTAGATCATAAAGAAGGGTGAGCACCAAGGAATTGATGCTTTTGAGTTGTGGTGCTGGAGAATACACCTGAGAACCCTTTGACAGCAAGGAGATCAAACCAGTCAACACTAAAGAAAATCAACACTGAATATTATTTGGAAGGACAGATTTTGCAGCTAATATTTCAGCCACCTAATATGAAGAGCTGACTCATTGGAAAAATCCTTGATGCTAGAAAGGTTGAGGATAAGAGAAAGGGATGATGAGGCTGAGATGATTGGATGCCATCACCAATTCAACGACATGAGTTTGAGCAAAGTCTGGGAGATAGTGAAGACAGGGTAGCCTGACGTGCTATAGTTCATGGGATCCCAAAGAGTCAGACATCACTTGGTGACTGAAAAACTAACAACGAATCATAAAAAATAAATGTTTTAATTCTGTGAAATGTGTCTGGTTGTTTTAATTCTGTGAAACATGTTTGGTTGTTCAAATTGAATCTGTAGATTGTATTGAGCAATATAGTCACTTTCACAATACTGATTTCCTCCAGTCCAGGACGATGGTACATCTCTCCATGTTTTTGTATTTTTCCTTTCTTTCATCAATATCTTATGGTTTTCTGAGTACACTTATTTTTTGCCTCTGTAGGTAGGTTTATTCTTAAGTATTTTAACCTTTCTTGATCTTTTGTTGTTAGTGTATAGAGATGGAAGGATTTCTGTATATCAATTTTGTATCCTGCAACTTTACCAAATTCATCAATAAGCTCTAGTTGTTTTCTGGTAGAATTTTTAGGGTTTTCTATGTATAGCATCATGCCATGTGCAAACAATGACATTTTTTCCTTTTTTTCCAATTAAATTCCCTTTATTTTTTCCCTCTCTGATTAATATAGCTAGGATTTTCAAATCTATGTAGAATAAAATTAGTGAGAATGGCCATTCTTGTCTTTTTCTTGATCATAGAGGAAATGCTTTCAGCTTTTCACCATTGACTATGATTTTAGCTATAGTTTTGTAATACATGGACTTTATTATGTTGATGTTTTTGGGCAATTTTCAAAAATAAGAAATGGGTGTTAAATCTTGCAAAAGCTTGTTATGCATCTGTTGAATTTATATGAATTTTATTCTTCAATTTGGTTATGTAGTATATCACACTGATTTGTCTGTATAGAAAAATTCTTGCATCCCTGGGATAGATCCCAGGGATCATGGTGTATGATCCTTTTAATATGTTCTTGGGTTTGGTTTAGTGGTATTTTGTTGAGGATATTTGCACTTATATTCTTCAATGATTTTGATTTGTAGTTTTCTTTTTTGTGATATCTTTGTCTGGTGTTGGTATCAGGATGATGGTGGCTTTGTAGAATGAGCTTTGGAGTGTTACTTCTGCACTTTATATGAAGAATTTCAAAACAGCAAATCTGGACTCATCTAAATATGTGACAGAATCTGCTTGTGAAGCCATCTGATACTGGGTTTATTTTTTGCTGAAAGATTTTTAATCACAGTTTCAATTTCAGTACTTGTGATTCCTCTGCTCATATTTTCTATTTATTCCACGTTCAATTTCCACAGACTACTTTTCTAATAATTTGTCCAATTCTTCTAGATGGTCCATTTTATTGGTGATAGTTGCATTTAATTGGTGATATATTTTATGATAGTTTATATTTCTGTGATGTCCTTTGTAATTTCTTTTTCATTTCAAATTTTATTGATTTGAATATGCTCCCTTTTTTCTTGATGAGTTTGTTGAAAGCTATATCAGTTTGGCATATTTTCTCACAAAATTTTGTGCAATTTCTCACTAAAAGAACCGGGTTTTAATTTTATTGATCTTTGCTTGCCTTTTTTTTTTTTTTTACTTGTCTCTATTTCTTTCATTCCTGCTTATATCTTCATGATTTGTTTCCTTTTATGAATTTCAGGTTTTGTTTTTCCTTTTTTCTATAGTTTCTTTAGGTATAAGGTTAGGTTTTTTGAGACTTTTCTTTCTCTTAAGCTAAGATTTAATTTCTGTAAACTTCTGATAGAACTGCTTTTGCTGTGTACCATAGGTTTTGGATTATTGTGTTTTCATTGTCGTTTGTCTTGAGGTATATTTTTATTTGCTCTTTGATTTCTTCAGTGTCCATTGGTTATTTAATAACATAACCTATGTATTTTACTCTATGTATTTTTTAGGCTCTATGTGTATATATATGTATATATATATATTTTTTAAGGCTTTTTTATTTTTATTTTTTTTTCACTCCTGTTAAGTTCAGTTCAGTTCAATTGCTCAGTCATGTCCGACTCTTCGCCACACCATGAATCACAGCACACCAAGCCTCTCTGTCCATTACCAACTCCCGGAATTTACCCAAACTCATGTTCATTGAGTCGGTGAAGCCATCTAGCCATCTCATCCTCTTTCATCACCTTCTCCGCCTGCCCCCAATTCCTCCCAGCATCAGAGTCTTTGCCAGTGATTCAGCTCTTCACATGAGGTGGCCAAAGTACTGGAGTTTCAGCTTTAGCATCAGTCCTTATTCAAGACTGATCTGCTTTGGATGGACTCGATGGATCTCCTTGCCATCCAAGGGACTCTCAAGCGTCTTCTCCAACACCACAGTTCAAAAGCATGAATTTTGCGGCTCTCAACTTTCTTGGCATTCCAATTCTCACATCCATACATCCCCACAGGAAAAACCATAGCCTTGACTAGATGGACCTTTTTTGGCAAAGTAATGTCTCTGCTTTTTAATATGCTGTCTAGGTTGGTCATAATTTTCCTTCCAAGGAGTAGCCATCTTTTAATTTCATGGATACAATCACCATCTGCAGTGATTTTGGAGCCCAGCAAAATAAAGTCTGACACTGTTTCCACTCTTTCCCCATCTATTTCCTA
The DNA here is from genome assembly GCA_006408695.1 of Aepyceros melampus. Taxonomy (NCBI): domain Eukaryota; kingdom Metazoa; phylum Chordata; class Mammalia; order Artiodactyla; family Bovidae; genus Aepyceros; species Aepyceros melampus. The sequence goes on along the minus strand of SJXQ01003979.1, from coordinate 102,678 downwards.
TGAAGTGATGGGACCAGATGCCATGATCTTAGTTTTCTGAATGTTGAGCATTAAGTCAACTTGTTCACTCTCCTTTCACTTTCATCAAGAGGCTTTTTAGTTCTTCTTCAATTTCTGCCATAACGGTGGTGTCATCTGCATATCTGAGGTTATTGATATTTCTCAAAGCAATCTTGATTTAAGCTTGTGCTTCTTCCAGACCAGCGTTTCTCATGATGTGTTCTACATATCAGTTAAATAAGCAGGGTGGCAATATACAGCCGAACGTACTCCTTTTCCTATTTGGAACCGGTCTGTTGTTCCACGTCAAGTTCTAACTGCTGCTTCCTGACCTGCATATAGGTTTCTCAGGAGGCAAGTCCTGTGGTCTGGTATTCCCATCTCTCTCAGAATCTTCCATGGTTTATTGGAATCCACACAGCCAAAGGCTTTGGCATAGTCAATAAAGAAAAAAATAGATGATTTATGGAACTCTCTTGCTTTTTCCATGATCCAGCGGATGATAGCAATTTGATCTCTGATTCCTCTGCCTTTTCTAAAACCATCTTGAACATCTGGAATTTCACAATTCTTGTATTGCTGAAGCCTGGCTTGGAGAATTTTGAGCATTACTTTACTAGCATGTGAGATGAGTGCAATTGTGCAGTAGTTTGAGCATTCTTTGGCATTGCCTTTCTTTGAGATTGGAATGAAAACTGACCTTTTCCAGTCCTGTGGCCACTGCTGAGTTTTCCATATTTGCTGACATATTGAGTTCAGCACTTTCACAGCATCATCTATCAAGATTTGAAATAGCTGACCTGGAATTCCGTCACCTCCACTAGCTTTGTTTGTAATGGTGCTTTCTAAGGCCCAATTGACTTCACATTCCAAGATGTCTGGCTTTAGATGAGTGATCACACCATCGTGATTATCTCAATCATGAAGCTCTTTCTTGTACCATTCTCCTGTGTATTCTTGCCACCTTTTCTTAATATCTTCTGCTTCTATAGGTCCATACTATTTATGTCCTTTATCAAGCCCATCTTTGCATGAAATTTTCCCTTGGTAACTCTAATTTTCTTGAAGAGATCTCTAGTCTTTCCCATTTTGTTGTTTTTCTCTATCTTTGCATTGATCACTGAGGAAGACTTTCTTATTTCTCTTTGCTATTCTTTGGAACTCTGCATTCAGATGCTTACATCTTTTCTTTTCTCCTTTGCTTTTCACTTCTTTTATTTCACAGCTATTTGTAAGGCCTCCTCAGACAGCCATTTTGCTTTTTTTCACTTCTTTTTTTGGTGAGATCTTGATCCCTGTCTCCTGTACAATGTCACGAACCTTCGTCCATAGTTCATCAGGCACTCTGTCTTTCAGATCTAGTCCCTTAAATCTATTTCTCACTTTCACTGTATAATCACAAGGGATTTAATTTATGCCATACCTGAATGGCCTAGTGGTTTTCCGTACTTTCTTCAGTTTAAGAAATTTGCAAGAAGGAGTTCAGGATTTGAGCCACAGTCAGCCTCCAGTCTTGTTTTGTTGACTGTATAGATCTTCTCCATTTTTGGCTGCAAAGAATATAATCAGTCTGATTTAGGTGTTGACCATCTGGTGATGTTCATGTATACAGTCTTCTCTTATGTTGTTGGAAGAGGGTGTTTGCTATGACCACTGCTTTTTCTTGACAAAACTCTATTATCCTTTTCCCTGCTTCATTCCATACTCCAAGGCCACATTTGCCTGTTACTCCAGGTGTTTCCTCACTTCCTACTTTTGCATTCCAGTCTCCTATAAAGAAAAGGACATCTTTTTTGGGTGTTAGTTCTAAAAGGCCTTGTAGGTCTTCATAGAACCATTCAACTTCAGCTTCTTCAATGTTACTGGTTGAGGTATAGGCGTGGATTACTGTGATGTTGAATGGTTTGCCTTGGAAAACCATGAACAGAGATCATTCTGTCATTTTTGAGACTGCATCCAAGTACTGCATTTCAGACTCTTTTGTTGACCATGATGGCTACTCCATTTCTTCTAAGGGATTCCTGCCCATAGTAGTAGATACAAGGGTCATCTGAGTTAAATTCAGCCATTCCAATCCATTTTAGTTCGTTGATTCTTAAAATGTTGACATTCACTCTTGCCATCTCCTGTGTGACCACTTCCAATTTGCCATGATTCATGGACCTGACATTCCAGGTTCTAATGCGGTATTGCTCTTTGCAGCATTGGACTTTGCTTCTGTCACCAGTCACATCCACAACAGGGTATTGTTTTTGCTTTGGCTTCGTCCCTTCATTCTTTCTGGAGTTATTTTTCCACTGGTCTCCGTAGCATATTGGGCACCTTCTGACCTGGGGAGTGTCTCTTTCAGTATCCTATCATTTTACCTTTTCATACTGTTCATGGGATTCTGAAGGCAAGAATACTGAAGTGGTTTGCCATTCCCTTCTCCAATGTACCACATCCTGTCAGACCTCTCCTCCATGACACACCCATCCTGTGTGGCCCCACAAGGCATGGCTTAGTTTCATTGAGTTAGACAAGGCTGTGGTCCATGTGATTAGATTGACTAGTTTTCAGTGATTATGGTTTTAGTGTGTCTGCCCTCTGATGCCCTCTCATAACACCTACTGTCTTACTTGGGTTCTCTTACCTTGGTCGAGGGGTATCTCCTCACTGCTGTTCCTCCTGACCTTGAACATAGAGTAGCTCCTCTCAGCCCTGCTGCATCCTCACAGCCACTGCTCTTTGGACGTGGGGTTGCTCCTCTGGGCCACCTTCCCTAAACTCGGACATAGGGTAGCTCCTCTCGGCCACCTCCCCTGACCCCAATTGTTATCTAATCTGATAGAACTTTTAGAAAAGATGTTTGATATGATTTCTATTTTCTTAAATTTATTCAGGCTTGATTTGTGACCCAAGATGTGACATATTTTGGAGAATATTCCACATACGCTTCAGAATTGTATTCTATTGCTTTTGGATGAAATATCCTATAAATATTATCTAAGTCTATCTGTTTTAATGTGTTGTTTTAGGCTTGTGTTTTTTTTTTTTACTACTTATCCATCTGGATGATCTATCCTTTGGTGTATTTGGGTTGTTAAAATCTACCATTATTTTTGAATTACTGTTCATTCCCCCATGTGCCTTTTAGAATTTCATTATATATAGAAGTTTTTATATGTTGGGTGCATGTATTTACAAATGTTATTTTTTCCTCTTGGATCTATCCCTTGATCATTATGTAGTATCCTTCCTTGTCTTTATTTGGAAATATATATTGTTTGATATGAATATGGCTTCTCCAGCTTTCTTTTTATTTCCTTTTGCATGGGATATCTTCTTCATCTCCTCATTTTCAGTTTCTATGTGTCCCTAGGTGTGAAGTGGGTTTCTTGTTATATGTGTGTGTGTGTCTGTGTCTGTGTCTGTGTCTGTGTCCGTGTGTAGGAAATGACGCCCTAATCCAGTATTCTTGCCTAGACAATCTGATGAACAGAGCAGCCTGGAGGGCTACAGTCCATCTGGTTGCAAAGAGTTGGACATGAGTAAAGCAATGTACCGTGTGTGTGTGTGTGGGTGTGTATGCAAATATATATTTTGGACCTTGTCAACAAAGGTCTTATTCATTCAATCAGTCTATGTCTTTTGGTTGAAGTATTTAATTTATTTACATTTAAGATAATTATTCATATATATGTTCTTATTGTCATTGTCTTAATTGTTTAGGATTTCTTTTTGTAGGTCTTTTTTTTTCCCTTTCTCTTCCCTTCTCTTGAGTTTTCCACCTAAAGATTGTTCTATACAGTCAACAAAGACAAGACCGGGAACTGACTGTGGCTCAGATCATGAACTCCTGATTGCCAAATTCAGACTTAAATTGAAGAAAGTGGGCAACACAACTAGACCATTCAGGTATGACCTAAATCAAATCCCTTATGATTACACAGTGGAAGTGAGAAATAGATTTAAGGGTCTAGATCTGATAGATAGAGTGCCTAATGAACTATGGAATGAGGTTCGTGACATTGTACAGGAGACAGGGATCAACACCATCCCCATGGCAAAGAAATGGAAAAAAGCAAAATGGCTATCTGGGGAGGCCTTACAAATAGCTGTGAAAAGAAGAGAGGTGAAAAGCAAAGGAGAAAAGGAAAGATATAAGCATCTGAATGCAGAGTTCCAAAGAATAGCAAGAAGAGATAAGAAAGCCTTCTTCAGCAATCAATGCAAAGAAATAGAGGAAAAGAACAGAAGGGGAAAGACTAGAGATCTCTTCAAGAAAATTAGAGATACCAAGGGAACATTTCATGCACAGATGGGTTCGATAAAGGACAGAAATGGTATGGACCTAACAGAAGCAGAAGATATTAAGAAGAGGTGGCAAGAATGCACGGAAGAATTCTACAAAAATGATCTTCATGACCCAGATAATCATGATGGTGTGATCACTAATCTAGAGCCAGACATCTTGGAATGTGAAGTCAAGTGGGCCTTAGAAAGCATCACTACGAACAAAGCTAGTGGAGATGATGGAATTCCCATTGAGCTGTTTCAAATCCTGAAAGATGATGCTGTGAAAGTGCTGCACTCAATTTTCCAGCAAATCTGGAAAACTCAGCAGTGGCCACAGGACTAGAAAAGGTCAGTTTTCATCCCAATTCCAAAGAAAGGCAATGCCAAAGAATGCTCAAACTACCACACAATTGCACTCATCTCACATGCTAGTAAAGTAATGCTCAAAATTCTCCAAGCCATATTGGGGGCAGGAGGAGAAGGGGACGACCGAGGATGAGATGGCTGGATGGCATCACGGACTCAATGGATGTGAGTCTGGTGAACTCCAGGAGTTGGTGATGGACAGTGAGACCTGGCATGCTGCGATTCATGGGGTCGCAAAGAGTCGGACACGACTGAGCAACTGAACTGAACTGAAAGATTTTCTTTTAGCATTTCTTATAAAGTTCATTTTGTTTTCCTTTTATTGTCTGTAAAGCTTTTGATTTCTCCATCAAATCTGAATGAGAACCTTGCTGGTTAGAGTATTCTTGGTTGTAGATTTTTCTCTTTCATCACTTTAAATGTATAATGCCAGTCCCTTCTGGCCTGCAGAGTTTGTGCTTTAAAAAAAAAAAAAATCAGCTGATAATGTTCTGGGGATTTGCTCATAAGTTTTTTCCTGCTTTTATTTTTTTTTCTTTGTCTTTACTTTTTGCCTATTTGATTAACATGTCTCAGGATATTTTTCCTTGGCTTCACCCTATATAGGATGCCCTGCACTACTTGGACTTGGATGACTCTTTGCTTTCCCATGTTAGGGAAGTTTTAAACTATAATCTGTTCAAATATTTTCTCAATATATTTCTCTTATTCTTACCAGACCTCTAACATTTGAATATCAGTACATTTAATGTTTTCCAAGAGGTACCTGACACTGTTCTCATTTCTTTTCTTTTTTTATTCCTCATCATAGGAGATTTTCACCATTCTTTGCAAATTCCACCTATTCTAGATCACTTGTGTATTTCTTTTCATCAGTTATTCTATTGACTCCTTCTAGTGTTTTTTTTTTTTCATTTCAGTTATTATATTGTTCATCTCTGCTTGTTCTTTACTTCTTTTAGGTCTTTGTCTAACATTTATTTTACCATCTCAATTTATGCCTACATTCTTCTTCTGAGACCTTGGATAGTCTTTCCTTACATTACTGTTTCTTTCTTTCTTTCTTTCTTTCTTTCTTTCTTTCTTTTTAACTAAATTGCCTGTCTCCTCTTCATTTAGTTTTTCTTTATACCTTCAACTCACTCGCTTCTTTATCTGTCTTCTCATTTTGTTAAACATACTGTATTTTTAATTTTTTAAACTTACCTCCTTTCCTCAAGTTGCAGGATACTAGTCTCTCTTGTTCCTCGTGTTTTCCCCCCACCCCCCTGGTGGGTGAGTTAGTTCCCAAGATTTGTGCTGTTATCACTTTGATAGGAAATTTATTTGGTGTTGTGGTGAACAGAGCCTGCCCTGAATATTAAACAGAGCTTCCCCTTTGTGCTGGGACTGTCACTGATTTGCAGGTCTGGGCCACTGACAAGAGGTAATAACTAGGTAATAATACCTAATTCTTTGTATAGAGGCCCACTGATCTGTTTCTCAGCTGTGTTTTTGATCTGTGGTGAGAAGCAGGCAGCACTGGAGGACTTCTGCTGGGAGAGAAGCCACTGAGTATTCCTCCTCTGGAGCTAATTCCCTGTGAATGTGCTCTATTATGTCCCTTTGTGTGTCCCTTTTGCCCATTGTGTGGGGTAACAAAGTACATTGTAGTTGGCAGTGCTCTCAGTTCCACCTTAACTGTGCATATGCCAGCAATTGACTGCTGGCTCTCAAGTATTGTTTTCACCATGGCACTGGTGCAGATCCACTAAGGTCATATCCTAGGACTGAAAGAGTCACATAACTTGACCCACTCTGGATGGTATGGAAGCAGCTTGGAGTTCTAGCCTGGCCCTATCCTCATGTGTACATGCCCAGAAACCTACATCTGCTAAAGTTAGATGCATTCCAACTCCAGAAACAACTGCTGTCCTATTAGATTATTTTGCAGGTACTTAATCAGTAGAAATGTAAATCCATGGATAATACACCTGCGAGGAGAGAGTTCACTTTTTCCTCAGTCATACAACCCTTTGGGGCTCAGCTATGGTTTCAATTTCACCTCTGTATGTGTTCCTCCCACTAAAGTCTGCTCCAGAAGTTGCAAGAGTACACAAGCCTGTAAGGCAGGAAAGAACTGAGTCAGTGATCTGGGCAAGCAGGCCATCCAGGTAGCAATGTGCTTGGGTAGAGGCTGGAATATGTGAGCCCATGAAACAGTGATCAAAATGAGCGTTAAACCAGAGTGGGAGGTGGGTGCAGAGGAGGTGATTGCAAGGGGTACACCAACAGGACCTGTCCCTAGAGCCTGTGAAATCAGGGACTGAGAGAAGCTGGAATGTATATCAACACTGGCACTTTGATTCTGTGGTAGTCCAGGCTTCCTCCAAAAGCATTCCTAGTTTTACAACTCCTCACTCCCATCCCCTCAGCCTGTCTCTTTATAGTCAACTGCATACCCTCCCTAGGTTTTCTCTCCAAACACCACATTCCAACACGCAGCCACCTTGCACACGAGTAGAATTCTGTTTCAAGCTGGAGCATGTAGGGCTGTGGTACAGACCATCTATAAATATCACTCTTCCTTATTTGCCACAGACCAGCTGTTGAGCTCTCCTCTGAGGCCTGAGTCTTTCTTTTATGCACCTGATCTTCCCACAAGAGAAAGGATCTCCCCATCTAGGCTATTCTCAACTTCAGCTCCCTACCAGGGGTGCAAGTCCCATTTTATTTTCAATCTTCCCTTTCTCTTCTTTCTTTCATCCTATCCTATTATGTGAGGACCATTCTTGTCTTTTTAGGTGTCTGAGGTCCTATGCTAGTGTTCAGCAAGTGCTCTGTGAGAATTGTTACATTTGTAAATGTATTCTTGATGCATTTGTGGAGAGAGATGAATTTCACATCTTATTTTTCACCATCTTTGAAATTCCTATCTTGAATATTCTAATATAGGAGCAGAATGTTCTCATCTTACAGAGAGGCATCAGGATGACAAAAGTATTGCAGTTGGGGTCAAATTTCTTCATAATTTTAATGTACTTCATTTACATGTCCCATCAATCTTTAGATACTCTGTTGCTGCTGCCTTGGAATGAAAGTCAGTTAAGACATTTCCTGATATTCTGATTCAGTCCTTTCAGAGTGAGCCTCAATTTTGATGACAGATCACATTTTCTGCCAGGACATATAAGATTTCCAGGAATTTTACACAATTTTTAGAGAATTTGTAGTATATATCTATACAGATATAACATAAATAGGCTTCAATTTATTATTTAATGAGTCATGTTAAATAATGACTCATACATGTAATTTAATATATTAAATATACATAAATAGTTTAGCATATCTCTCTTTTTTATTAAGAGAGAAAGCCACTCTTTGGGATGATTCAGGGATATCTGAAATACCCCATGCATCAAAATTAGTTCTAACTCTAAAATACTTTATTATTTTATTTGGGGGAATTTGTCTAAAATATCAAAAATGGTTTTAAAGCACTTAGTCAGGTCACTGTGAAACAATGCTTATGGATTAATTTAGCCAAAATAATAAAAAAATTCATAAGCAAATGTAGAAGGTTATATTGTTCTGAGAAAAACTTAGCTCTTTTAATATTGAGATCCCTAAGGTTGTCTTAAGTTATCAAAATTCTTATAAAGAAACAGAACATGTGATTATTTTGACAAGTCATGAAACTTTTCCTAAGCAGTTTAATTAAAGTTAAAATAAAACCTTAATCCTTGTTATTAAAAAAATACCAACAGAGAAACACTTTGTCCTTTTAATAGAGAAAAAAGAATTTCAAATTTGCATCAGTTTACTTTTGATAATAAAATTCATTTACTTAAGTAAACTCATTCCAATCTTATCTAGTCTTGACAACACAATTCATTTCAAAAGATCCTTTTTTCACAAAACTTTTATAAATTTTATGTTCATTTCAGCTTGTCCATTATTTACTTTCCCACTTAGAAATAATCTGCTTTAAGATAGAATCACTTTTTTTTTGTTAACGACAAAAAACCCTTCATTTCTAATAACTTTTCTTAGCCCCAAACATATCTTATTTCTATCATTATATCTAGTAGTTTTAACCACAAAAAAATTAAAATTTTTAATTCTTTGATTTTTTTTTAATAAAGAATCAAACAATTGTGAGCTCTCTTATTTTGTGATTTGGAATACTTATAAATACATTTTGTATTTTCTGGAAATATATGGTACTTCACAGTACAATATTTCAATAAAACACAAGGTGTATTTACTAGTGTACCCAGCATCCCTAGTGTCTGTGCATTACGAGGTCAAAAGTAGGTAAACTAAAATTTATTTAGCAATTAATGTTTTATTATTTCATCTGATTTGAACATGATCTAGATGTTCAATGAATTCCCATCATTTAATTTAACTTAGCAAAACTGTAAGGATGTAAATTACTAAAGAGATTTAGGAAACTAAGTAGACGTATCATAAAATAATTGTTGCTAAAATTTATCTGAAAACACATTTAAATATCTTTATTCCATTTATTCTTTAAAATAATTCTTAGAGTACTCATGAAAATTTCATTAGACCTTAAAAACAGTCATACCTTGTTTGTTTATTTGTTTGTTTATTTATATTTACATACTTTGCAATAGAGGTAACATTAACCCACCTGACTAGTAAACTCAGGTTGAACAACAGTTATTTACTGGCATTATATTTAATGCTAACTCTGAAGACATACTTATATAAATTAAACCAATAAGCTTAAAATTAGCTTTTATTTACTTGCTTATCCTAGATTATGTTACTTGAAAAAACTTTGGAATTAGCTTTTATTATATGAAAAAATATGTGTTTAAGCCAATCATGTAGCACTCTTTTACAAATTAATTTTGGCAATAATATCTTGAGGTAGAAAAAGACAATTTCTAAACTGTACACCTAAAAGCATACAGACAGGCACAACCAAAGAGCTCATGCTTTCATTTTAAACCTTTAGTTACAAATCAGGCACAATACAAAATCCACTAGTTTATAAACAATAGTTTGAATAAACTAAGTTTACTCACATACATGTGGGGCTTCCTTGGAGGCTCAGATGGTTAAAAAAAAAAATATCTGCCCACAATGGACACGACTGAGCGACTGAACTGAACTGAACTGAATGAGCAAGACCCCAATTTGATCCCTGGGTTGAGAAGAGGCCCTGGAAAAGAGAATGTAACCTATTCCAGTATTCTTACCTAGAGAATCCCATGAACAGAGGAGCCTGGTAGGCTACAGTATGTGAGGTCACAAAAGAATTGGACATACTGAGTAAAGCGTCTGTCTACAATGTGGGAGACCCAGGTTCGATCCCTGGGTCGGGAAGATCCTTTGGAGAAGGAGATGGCAATCCACTCCAGTACTATTGCCTGGAAAATCCCATGGACAGAGGAGCTTGGTAAGCTACAGTCCATGGAGTCGCAAAGAGTTGGACATGACTGAGCGACTTCACGTCACGCATGAGTGACTAACACTTTCATTTTCACTTTAACTCATTTAGATATATTGTTTTTATTGTTTGTGGAGAAAATGTGTATGATTTGTATTTGCCCTGGACAAGCAATTTTAAAGAAGATGTTTGGGCAAGAGAGTTCTTATAGCAGTTTGTGTTTTAAAATACTTTGTTCCCTTTGTAATTTGTTGTTATTGTGGATTCTACTAATTAATATAACCTGTGCTCAATCTCAGGCAATGTGAGCTTTGTTTACATTTCAAAGACATGGTGAGTTTTGTCATTTTAGGGGGCAGATAAGGAAAACACAAGTTTTATCCTAGGAGTTTTGGCATATTTTTGCCTATTATCATAAGTGTTAGGGTAGTAATATTAATTTTTTCCTGGATATAAGAAAATTTTGCTCTAATATCCTAAAAAACATTTTGAGAGGGATAGGCAAGGCCTTAGAATTGGTACATATAGGTGAGCCTTTTGTCTTTTGTAGAGATTTGCAAGACACAGTACTTTTATTAGCCCTTGAAGATATCAGCCCTTGAATATAGATGAATATAGCCCTTAAATATAGGTGAGTCTTTTGTCTTTTGTAGAGATTTGCAAGATGAAAACAGTATTTTTATTAGCCCTTGAATATTTGCTTCCAGATGATTTATTTTCTGATTAATCTCAGGAAGACCTATGGGATAGCTGAAGAGATAGGGTTTTAAGAAGAATAATTTCTGTTGGATCTTTAAGTGATTTTTTTGTTTTGTTTTGTTTTGTTTTCCCATCTTAATAAGGGATTCCTTAAGGCTGGTCATTATACATTTTTTTTTCCTTCAGTTTGTGCATCCCATAGCACCAATGTGACAGAGGTAATGTGAGTACTGATGTGACACAATTTATTTTTTATTTTAAATATAGCCAGTTTAAGATCCATTATCTGGTCATTGACAAGTGGGTACTTTCAGTGATTTTAAATAATGTATTATACCAATAAGCCTTTTATATGGATTAAAAGAAAACTTACAAGAGGCATCTCACAAGAGAATATATAGTCCTCACAAAATCCAAAAGTTTATTCTCAGACCTAGTCTAAGAAAGTAAAAATCCTTTGTGAAACAGCAAGGAAGGAGACAGGGCATAACCCTGAAAACAATGACACAACTAAGAATAGGATAGCACCAAAAAAATGGTTAGAACCTACTAGGCCCAAGGTGTCAAAATATCAAACTTCCAGTAGACTTTGAGCCTTATTGTGCACTCAATGTAATGCATTAGCATGTTAAATGACACTCCCACAGGCATCACGACAGTTCTGAGGCTCACTTTAAAAGGCCAAAAAGTGGGTGGTACACCAGTTCCTAGAAACCCCCATCCTTTCTTCAAGATGGTTAGAATATTCTTTCACTCATTAGCCTATGAGATTACTCAGTCCATAAAAATTAACCATCCCCACACTTCAGGGCCACTCTGATTTTGCTAGACAACCTCATGCTCTGGAGTTGCCTCGTACCTTCTGAGACAGTCCATACTCTGTCTATTGAGTGCGTATATCTCTAAATAAACCTGCTTTCACTTTACTATACTTTGTTCTTGAATTCTTTCTTGTGCAAAACCAAGGACGCTCTCTTAGTGGCCTATTCCAGGGATTCACCCAAGACCAGGAACATGACCATCCTCTCATGCCCCCTTTTTCCTACATTTGTTACTGCAGATAGTAACAATAATATAGTGAAAATAGGGTTTCTGGTGTTTCACAATAAAGTGCAGTCCCCCCAGGCATAAATATATACATTTATGCCCCTGGATAGGTGTTCCTGGAGTCGAACTTTACCAGTACATGTAAGCAATTTATGTTGAGGTGACAAAGATCCCTATGGACTGGAATCACTTATGAAAACATTTCCTGAAAGCTGGTATGGCCAAAGAAAGTGTTACTTGTAACTTCATGTCTCAGAAACCCAATCTATTCAACTAGCCACCAGATACACCCCAATAAATGCACCTTCTGGATAGTTAAGAACAGAGAGAATATTCTCACTGGATACAAAGCCAAGTTTTCAGAACATAGAACAAGATGAAAGAGAAAAACTCATTTGGATTTTACACAAAGAATTTGCAGCAATGTTTACCTAAATAAATACTGGTCTGGTGAGAATTGTTAACTCACTAGTCTGTGAGACCACCTTAGCAGCAGATTTATAGGACCTATGTCTGAAATCTACCCCAGTGGTTCTTCCTCCATGATAAACAAAACAAAAGAAAGAAACAGTAAAAAAGCATTGGGGATCTCTGGAAGGAAAAGGATCTCCCAGGGTTGCTAGTTCAAAAAACTAGACCAAGAGAACTATGATCCTTACCACTTTTTCTTCCACTAGATCTTGCAGGCAGGCTGATATGGTAAAGAATCTTATTTTCTGCTGAAAATGTCTGAAAGTGAAGTCGCTCAGTCATGTCCAGTTCTTTTGCCACTTCCATGGACTGCAGCCTACCAGGCTCCCCTGTCAGTGGGGTTTTCCAATCAAGAATACTGGAATGGGTTGCCATTTCCTTCTCCAGGTGATTTTCTCAACCCAGGGATCAAACCCGGGTCTCCTGCATTGTAGCCAGGTACTTTTATCATCTAAGCCACCAGGGAAGTCTCAATATTTTTTTGCCAAACTTTGCTAAATGTCACAAAATATCTTCATTGCAAGTGATTCTAGGCAGAAACCTGGGTCCAATAATTTCCTGCTGATTTTCCAAATGTTGGGTAGGGGGAAATTTCTCCCTCTACACACTTGAGATTTTGTGGATGAATTAATAATAAAGTTGACAAAAGACAGATTAATAGAAGGAAAAGAAATAAATTTTAATTGGTGTGCACAAAAATCTCAGAAATATAGGACCTAAATGTGGCAAAGAATATATTGAAGAATCCTTGCTTCTCTGCAATAAAGCCCACTTTTTCATGATGTATGATTTTTTTCTAAATGTGTTATTCTATTCCATTTGCTAGAACTTCATTGAAGATATTTGCATTTATGCTTATCAGTGATATTTGTGTGTAATGTGTGTGTGTGTGTGTGTGTGTGTGTGAGATCTTTGTCTGGTTTTGGTATCAGAGTGATGGTGGCTTTGTAGAATGAATTTGGGAGTTTTTCTTCCTCTGCAATTATCTGGAAGAGTTTAAGCAGGATAGGTATTATCTGTTTTCTAAATTTTTGATTGAATTCACCTGTGAACCCATTTTGTCCTGGGTTTGTTGGAAAATATTTTATAACAATTTACAATTTCTGTGCTGCTCATATTTTCTATTTCTTATTGTTTCAGTTTGGGAAGGTTATATTTTTCTAAGACTGCCCATTTATTCCAGTTTGTACAATTTACTGGATTATAGCTACTTGTGGTAGTCTCTTATGATCCGTTGCATTTCTGTGTTGTCAGGTGTAACTTCACTTTTACTTCTATTTTATTGATTTGAGTCTTCAACCTTTCTTTCTTAATGAGTCTGGCCAAAGGTTTGTCGATTTTGTTTATCTTCTCAAAGAAACAACTTCTAGTTTTATTGATCTTTGCTACTGTGTCCTTCATTTCTTTTTCACTTATTTCTTCTCTGATTTTTATGATTACTTTGCTTGTACTAACTTGTTTTTTGTGTTGTTTTTGTTCTTTTTCTAGTTGCTTTCAGTCAGTTCAGTCACTCAGTCATGACTGACTTTTTGTGACCCCATGAACCACAGTACGCCAAGCCTTCTTGTCTATCACCAACTCCCAGAGTACACTCAAACCCATGTCCATTGAGTTAGTGATGCCATGCAACCATCTCATTCTCTGCCACCCCTTCTCCTCCTGCCCTCAATCTTTCCCAGCATCAGGGTCTTTTCAAATGAGTCAGCTCTTCGCATGAGGTGGCCAAAGTATGGGAGTTTCAGCTACAAATAAGCCCTTCCAATGAGCATCCATGACTGATCTCCTTTAGAATGGACTGGTTGGATCTCTTTGCAGTCCAAGGGACTCTCAGGAGTCTTCTCCAACACCACAGTTCAAAAGCATCAATTTTCCTGCACTCAGATTTCCTTGCAGTCCAACTCTCACATCCATACACGACCACTGGAAAAATCATAGCTTTGACTAGATGGCCCTTTGTTGACAAAGTGATGTCTCTGCTTTTCAATATGCTGTCTAATTTGATCATAACTTTTGTTCCAAAGAGTAAGAATTTTTTAATTTCATGGCTGCAATCACCATCTGCAGTGATTTTGGATCCCCGAAAAAGAAAAAGTCAGCCACTGTTTCCACTGTTTCTCCATCGATTGGCCATGAAGTGATGAGACTGGATGCCATGATCTTAGTTTTCTGAATGTTGAGTTTTAAGCCAACTTTTTCACTCTCCTCTTTCACTTTCATCAAGAGACTCTTTAGTTCTTGTTCACCTTCTTCCATAAGGGTGGTGTCATCTGCATATCTGAGGTTATTGATATCTCTTCTGGTAATCTTGATTCCAGCCTGGGCTTCATCCAGCTCAGTGTTTCTCATGATATACTCTGCATATAAGTTAAACAATCAGGGTGACAATATACAGCCTTGACGTCCTCCTTTCCTGATTTGAAACCAGTCTGTTGTTCTATGTCCAGTTCCAACTGTTGCTTCCTGACGTGCATACAGGTTTCTTAAGAAGCAGGTCAGGTGATCTGGTTTGCCATCTCTTGAAGAATGTTTCCCAGTTTATTGTGATCCACACAGTCAAAGGCTTTGGCATAATCAATAAAGCAGAATAGATGTTTTTCTGGAACTCCCTTGTTAGTTGCTTTAGGTGTAAGGTAAGGTTGTTTATTTGACATTTCTCTTGTTTCTTGAAGGACAGTTAAAAACCATATGATCATCACAATAGATATAGAAAAAGCTTTTAACAAGATTTAATACTCATTTTTTATAAAAAAAAAAAAGAAAACAAGCATAGAGGAATATATCTCAACAAAATGAAGGCTGCATATGACAAAGGCAGAGCAAACATTATTCTTAATGGTGAAAAATGGAAAGAATTTCCTGTAAGATAAGGAACAAGACAATGAAGTCCCCTCTCAGGATCCCTATGCAACATAGTTTTGGAAGTTCAAACAACAGTAATCAGTGAAGAAAAACAAATAAAAATAATCTAAAATGGAAAATAAGTAAAACTCTCACTAACTGCAGATTACATGATACTGTACATTAAAAAAAAAAACACAAAGCTAAAGACACCACCAGAAAATTAATAGAGCTAACCAATGAAAATAGTGAAGTCACAGGATATAAAATTAATGCACAGAAATCCAGTGCAGTCTTATACACTAACAGTGAAAAGTCAGAAATAAAAAGTAAGTAACCAATCCCATAAAACATTTCAACAAAAAGGATAAAATATCTAGGAATAAACATAACTAAAAAGAGAAAAAAACCTCTATGCAGAACACTATAAGATATTAATGAAAGAAATCAAAGACAACAAAGATGGGGAAGTATTCCATACTCTTGGGTTGGAAGAATCAACATCGTAAAGATGATTATACTACCCAAAGCAATCTACAGATTCAATACAATCCCTATCAAGCTAGAGTGGTATTTTTCATAAGTAGAACAACATTTTTCATAATCTGTGTGGAAACACAAAAGGTCCCAGATAGCCAAAGCAATCTTGAGAAAAAAGAATGGAACTGGAGAAATCAACCTGTCTGACTTCATGCTCTACTACAAAGCCACAGTCATCAAGACACTATGGTACTGGCACAAAGACATAAATATAGATCAATGGAACAAAATAGAAAGCCCCAAAATAAATCCACACACCTGTGGACACCTTATCTTTGACAAAGGAGGCAAGAATATACAATGGAGAAAAGACAATCTCTTTAACAAGTGGTGCTGGGAAAACTGGTCAACCACTTGTATAAGAATGAAACTAGAACACTTTCTAACACCATACACAAAAATACACTCAAAATGGGTTAGAGACCTAAACATAAGACCAGAAACTATAATGATCAATGGAACAAAATAGAAAGCCCCAAAATAAATCCACACACCTGTGGACACCTTATCTTTGACAAAGGAGGCAAGAATATACAATGGAGTAAAGACAATCTCTTTAACAAGTGGTGCTGGGAAAACTGGTCAACCACTTGTATAAGAATGAAACTAGAACACTTTCTAACACCATACACAAAAATACACTCAAAATGGGTTAGAGACCTAAACATAAGACCAGAAACTATAAAACTCCTAGAGAACATAGGCAAACCCTCTCCGACATAAATCACAGCAGGATCCTCTATGACCCACCTCCCAGAATATTGGAAATGACAGCAAAAATAAACAAATGGGACCTAATTAAAATTAAAAGGTTCTGCACAACAAAGGAAACTATAAGCAAGGTAAAAAGACAGCCTTCAGAATGGGAGAAAATAATAGCAAACGAAGCAAATGACAAACAACTAATCTCAAAAATATACAAGCAACTCCTGCAGCTCAATTCCAGGAAAATAAATGACCCAATCAAAAAGTGGGCCAAAGAACTAAACCGACATTTCAACTAAGAAGACATACAGATGGCTAACAAACAGATGAAAAGATGCTCAACATCACTCATTATCAGAGAAATGCAAATCAAAACCACAATGAGGTACCATTTCATGCCAGTCAGAATGGCTGCTATCCAAAAGTCTACAGCAATAAATGCGAGAGAAGGTGTGGAGAAAAGGGAACCCTCTTACAGTATTGGTGGGAATGCAAACTAGTACAGCCACTCTGGAGAATAGTGTAGAGATTCCTTAGAACACTGGAAATAGAACTGCCTTATGACCCAGCAATCCCACTGCTGGGCATACACACCAAGGAATCCAGAATTGAAAGAGACACGTGTACCTCAATGTTCATCACAGCACTGTTTATAATAGCCAGGACATGGAAGCAACCTAGATGGCCTTCAGCAGACGAATGGATAAGAAAGCTGTGGTGAAAAGTGAAAGTGAAAGTAAAAGTGAAGTCACTCAGTCATGTCCGACTCTTTGCGCCCCGTGAACTGTAGCCCACAGGCTCACCTGTCCATGGGATTCTCCAGGCAAGAATACTGGAGTGGGTTGTCATCTCCTTCTCCAGGGGATCTTCCCAATGCAGAGATCGAACCCAGTCTCCTACATTGCAGGCAGATGCTTTAGTATTCCTCAGCCATTAAAAAGAATACATTTGAATGAGTTCTAATGCAGTGAATGAAACTGGAGCCTATTATACAGAGTGAAGTAAGCCAGAACGAAAAACACCAATAAGTGTACTGCTGCTACTGCTAAGTCGCTTCAGTCATGTCCGACTCTTCACGACTCCATAGATGGCAGCCCACCAGGCTCCTCCATCCCTGGGATTCTCCAGGCAAGAACACTGGAGTGGGTTGCCATTTCCTTCTCCAGTGCATGCAAGTGAAAAGTAAAAGTGATGTCGCTCAGTCATGTCCGACTCAGTGACCCCATGGGCTGCAGCCTACCAGGCTCCCCTGTGCATGGGATTTTCCAGACAAGAGTACTGGAGTGGCCTTCTCCATCAATACAGTATACTAATGCATATATATGGAATTTAGAAAGATGGTAGAGATAACCCTGTATGAGAGACAGCAAAAGAGACACAGATGTATAAAACAGTCTTTTGGACTCTATGGGAGATGGTGAGGGTGGAATAATTTGGGAGAACAGCATTGAAACATGTATAATAACATATGTGAAATGAATCGCCTGTCCAGGTTCAATGCATGATACAGGATGCTCGAGGCTGGTGCACTGGGATGACCCAGAAGGATGGCATGGGGAGGGAGGTGGGAGGGGGGTTCAGCATGGGGAACACGTATACACCCATGGCAGATTCATGTTGTTGTATGACAAAACCAATACAATATTGTAAAGCAATTAGCCTCCAATTAAAATAAATAAATTTATATTAAAAAAAAGAAGAATGTAGCTGTAAGAATCAAGCTTCCTGACTTCATACAATACAACAAAGCTACAGTCATTAAGATAGTAGGGTACTGGCACAAAAACAGAAGTACATGCCAATGGAACAAGTTAGAAAACACAGATCTAAACTGACACATCTATGGACATGTTACCTTAGACAAAGAAGGCAAGAATACCCAATGGAGAAAGATGGTCTCTTCAATAAGTGGTGCTGGGAAATCTAGACAGCTACATGTAAACAAATGAAAAGAGAACGCTTCATGTGTATGTGTGTGTGTTCAGTTGTTTCTAGCACTTTATGATCCTATGGACTGCAGCATGCTAGGCTTCCCTGTCCTTAACTATTCCCAGACTTTTTTTTTTTCAAATTCTTATCTATTGAGTCAGTGATGCTATGTAAATCTCATCCTCTGCCACCCTCTTCTCCTTTTGTCTTCAGTATTTTCCAGGATTAGGGTCTTTTCAAATGAGTCAGCTCTTTACATCAGGTGGCCAAAGTATTGGAGTTTCAGCCTCAGCATCAGTCCTTCTAATGTATATTAAAAGTTGAGTTCCTTTAGAGTTGACTTGTTTGATCTTCTTATTGTACAAGTGACTCTCAAGAGTCGTCTGCAGCACCACAACTTGAAATAATTTATCCTTTAGTGCTCAGTCTTTTTTTTTTTTTTTTTATGGTCCAACTCTCAAAACCTTACATGACTACTGGAAAAACCATAGCTTTGATTATACAGACCTCTGTTGGCAAAGAGATGTCTCTGCATTTGAATTTACTGCCTAGGTTTGCCATATGTTTCTTTCCAAGGAACAAGGGTCTGTTAATTTCATGGCCACAACCATAGTCAGCAGTGATTTTGGAGCCAAAGAAAATAAAATCTGTTACTGCTTCCACTTTTCCCCCTTCTATTTGCCATGAAGTGATAGTACCAAATACCATGGTCTTAGCTTTTTAAATGATGAGCATTAAGCCAACTCCTTAATTCTCCTTTTGTCACAGTTATCATCCCCATCAAGAGGCTCTTTAGTTCCTCTTCACTTTATGCCATTAGAGTGGTATCATTTGCATATTTGAGGTTGTTGCAATTTTTCCAGCAATCTTGATTCCAGCTTGTGATTCACCCAGCCTAGCATTTAACATGATGTACTCTGTATATAAATTAAATAAGCAGGGTGACTTCCTTGTACTTTGTTCCCAATTTTGAATCAGTCATCTATTCCATGTCTGGTTCTAACTGTTGCACTTCTTGACATGCATACAAGTTTCTCAAGAGACAGGTAAGTAAGATGGTCTGTTATTCCCATCACTTTAAGTATTTTCCAGTTTTTTGGGATCCACACAAAAGCTTTTGCATAGTTAATCAAGCAGAAATAATGTTTTTCTGTAATCCCCTTGCATTGTCTATGATCCAATGAATGCTGGCAATTTGATCTCTTGTTTTGCCTTTTCTCAGCCCAGCTTGAACATCTGGAAGTACTTGGCTCATGTACTACTGAAGCCTAGCTTGAAGGATGTTTAGCATAAATTTTCAGTTCAGTTCAGTTCAGTCGCTCAGTCATGTCCGACTCTTTGCAACTCCATGAATCGAAGCACGCCAGGCCTCCCTGTCCATCACCAACTCCCGGAGTTCACTGACTCACGTCCATCGAGTCCATGATGCCATCCAGCCATCTCATCCTCTGTCATCCCCTTCTCCTCCAGCCTCCCAATCCCTCCAAGCATCAGTCTTTTCCAATGAGTCAACTCTTCGCGTGAGGTGGACAAAGTACTGGAGCTTCAGCTTTAGCATCATTCCTTTCAAAGAAATCCCAGGGCTGATCTCCTTCAGAATGGACTGGTTGGATCTCCTTGCAGTCCAAGGGACTCTCAAGAGTCTTCTCCAACACTACAGTTCAAAAACTTCATTTCTTGGATGTTCAGCTTTCTTTATAGTCCAACTCTCACATCCATACATGACTACTAGAAAAACCATAGCTTTGACTAGTGGACCTTTGTTAGGAAAGTAATATCTCCTCTTTTTAACATGATGTCTAAATTGATCAAAACTTTTCTTCCAAGGAGCAAGTGTCTTTTAATTTCATGGCTGCAGTAACCATCTTCAGTGATTTCAGAGACAAATAAAATAAAATAAAATAAAGTCTGTCATTGTTTCCACTGTTTCCTCATCTATTTACCATGAAGTGATGGGTCTAGATACCATGATCTCAGTTTTCTAAATGTTGAGTTTAAGCCAACGTTGTCACTCTCTTTTCATTTTCATCAAGAGGCTCTTTAGTTCTTTGGTTTCTGCCAAAAGGGTGATGTCATCTGCATATCTGAGGTTATGTATATTTCTCCAGAAAATCTTAATTTCAACTTCTGCTTTGTCCAGTCGAGTATTTCTCATGATATACTCGCATGTAAGTTAAATAAGCAAGGTGACAATATACAGTCTTGACATAGTCTTTTCCCGATTTGGAACCAGTCTGTTGTTCCATGTCCAATTCTCACTGTTGCTTCTTGACCTGCATGCAGATTTCTCAGGAGGCAGGTCATGCGGTCTGGTGTTCCCATCTCTTTAAGAATTGTCCACAGTTTGTTGTGATCCACACAGTCAAAGGCATTGTCATAGTCAATACAGCAGTAGTAGATGTTTTTCTGGAACTCTCTTGCTTTTTCAATGATAAAATGGATGTTGTCAAATTGATCTCTTGTTCCTCTGCCTTTTCTAAATCCAGCTTGAACATCTGGAAGTTCATGGTTCACGTACTGTTGAATCCCTGCTTGGAGAATTTTGAGCATTACTTCGTGTGAAATTAGTACACTTGTGGTGTAGTTTGAGCATTCTTTAGCATTGACTTTCTTTGGGATTGGAATGGAAACTGACCTTTCCCAGTCCTGTGGCCACTGCTGAGTTTGTTTCCAAGGGAAACCATTCAATATCACTTTAATCCAAGTCTATGTCCCGACCAGTAACACTGAATAAGCTGACATTGAACGATTCTATGAATACCTACAAGGCCTTCTAGAATTAACACCCCCCAAAAGATGTCCTTTTCATTATAGATGCCCTTTTCATTCATGGGGAAGGAAATGGCAACCCACTCCAGTATTCTTGCCTGGGGAATCCCATGGACAGAGGAGCTTGGTAGGCTATAGTCCATGGGGACACAAAGAGTTGGACACGACTGAGTGACTTCACTTTCACTTTCACTTCACTTTCAATATAAGGGATTGGAATGTAAAAAATATGAAGTCAAGAAATACTTGGAGTAGCAGGCAAACTTGACATTTGAGTACAGAATGATGCAGGGCAAAGGCTTATAGAGTTTTCCCAAGAGAACACACTGGTCATAGCAAACACCCTCTTCCAACAATTCAAGAGAAGACAAAGGATTAATCTTAAAAATATACAAATAGCTTATGGAGCTTAATATAAAAATAAATAATGCAGTCAAAAAATAAGTTTAAGATCTAAACAGATATTTCTCCAGAGAAGACATACTGATGGCCAAGAGACAATTGAAATGATGTTCAATATCACTGATTATTAGATAATTGCAAATCGAAACAACAAGGTATCTCCTCAAACTGACAAGAATGGCCATCATCAAGAAATCTATGAACAATACATACTCGAGAAGATGTGGAGAAAAGGGATCCTTCTTACACTGTGGGAATGTAAACTGGTCCAGCCATTTTGGAGAGCAGTATGGAAGTTCCTTTAAAAACTAAACATAGAGCTGCCATATGACCCAGCAATCCCACTATTACGTGTATACCCTTAGAAAACCATATCTTATAAAGACACATGGAAACCAATATTCATTGTAGCACTATTTATAATAGTCAGAACATAGAAGCAGCCTAAAAATCCATGGACAGATGAATGGACAAAGAAGATATGGTACATGTATACAATGGTATATTACCAAGCCATAATAAGAAATGAAATTGAGTTGATGAAAGTGAATGTAGAGCCTGTCATAGACAGTGAAGTAAATCAGAAAGAGAAAAACAAATAGTGTGTATGAGTGCTTATAATATGGAATCTAGAAAAATGAAATAGATGAATCTACTTGCAGAGCAGGAATAGAGGCACAGATGTAGAGAACAGACTTGTGGACATGGCAGGTGGGGGGAAGTAAGGGAGGCACAACTGACAGATTAGCATTGGCATGTGTATACTACCATGTGTAAAGTAGATAGCTAGTGGGAAGCTGTTGTATAGCACAGGGGGCTCAGCTTGATGCTCTGTGCTGACCTAGATGAGTGGAATGGGGGTTGAGAAAGAGGCTCAAGAGGAGGGGATATACATATGCACATGGTTGATTCATTCATGATGTTGTACAGCAGAAACTAACACAACACTCTAATCATATTAACATTAAAGAAAAAGCATATCTCCCAAAGTGTATCCTCTTTCACTGTTGGTGGGAATGCAAACTGATATAACCACTTGGAGAATACTATTGATGTTCTGTAAAATATTGAAAATAGAACTATTATATGATACAGTAATCCCATCCCTGGGTGTATATCCAAATAAAACAATAGTTCAAAATGATAACATGCTCTCCAATATTCATTGTAACATGATTCACAATAATCAGGACATGGAAACAATCTAAATGTCCACCAACAGAGGAATGGATAAAGAAGACAATATATATATAGTGGAATTTTATTCAGCTATATAAAGAACAAAAAGGATGTCATTTGTAGCAATTTGGATGGATCTACAGATTTGGATGATCTTCCCTGGTGGCTCAGGTGGTAACGAATTGACTTACAGTGCAGGAGACCCGGGTTCAATCTCTGGGTTGGGAAGATACCATGGAGAAGGAAATGACAAACCACCCTATATTCTTGCCTGGAAAATTCCATGGAGAGAGGAGCCTGGTGGGCTACAACCCATGAAGTTGCAAAGATTTGGACATGACTGAGTGAGTTTTCACTTTCACTAACAGGTGTGAAGGTTAAGTAAAGTAAGTTAGCCGAAGATTAATACCATATGATATTGCTTATATGTGGTATCTTAAAAAAGGCTACAAATGAACTTATCTGCAATATCAAAATAGTTACATATGTAGAAAATAATCTTAAGGTTACTGAGGTCTAACAGGGGAGGGATAAATTGAAAGACTGGGATTGACACATACATTTTAATAGTTACTGCTCAGTTACTCCTTGTGTGCAACTCTTTGTGACCCATGGACTGCAACACGTCAGATTCCCTGTTCGTCACCATCTCCAGGAATTTGCTCAAATTCACATCCATTGAGTAGGTGATGCCATCCAACCATCTTATCTCTGCTGTCCCCTTCTCCTGCCTTCAATCTTTGCCAGCATCAAGGTCTTTTCCAATGATTCCACTCTTTGCAACAAGTAGCCAAAGTATTGGAGCTTCAGCTTCAACATCAGTCCTTCCAATGCATATTCAGGGTTGGTTTTCTTTAGGATTGAACTATTTGATCTCCTTCTCAAAGGTTCTATCCAACACTATAGCTCAAAAGCATCAATTCATCAGTTCCTTCTTTATGGTTCAACTCTCACATATGTCCATCACTAAAGGAAACACCATAGCTTTCACTATACAGACATTTACTGGCAATGTAATATCTCAGCTTTTTAATATCCTCTATAGGGTGTCATAGCTTTTCTTCCAAAGAGCAAGGGTCTTTTAATTTCATGGCTGCAATCACAATGTGCAGTGATTTTGGAGCCCTCCCCAGAATAAAGCCTGTCACTGTTTCCATTGTTTTCCATCTATTTGCCATGAAGTGATGGGACTGGATGTCCTGACTTTAGTGTTTTGAATATTGAGATTCAAGCCAAATTTTTCACTCTCCTCCTTCACTTTCATCAGGAGATTTTCATCAGGGTGGTTCCTCTGCTTTCTGCCATAAGGGTGGTGTCATCTCCATATTTGAGGTTAGTGATATTTCTTCTGGCAATCTTGATTCCAGATTGTACTTCATCCAGCCTGGCATTTCACATGATGTACTCTGCATATAAGTTAAATAAACAGGATGACAATATACAGCCTTATTGTATTCCTTTCCCAATTTGGAATCAGTCCATTGTTCCATGTCTAGTTCTAACTGTTGTTTCTTCATCTACTTACAGGTTTCTCAGGAGGCAGGTAAGGTAGTCCTGTATTCCCATTTCTTTAAGAATTTTCCACAGCCTAAGACAGCAGAGGAATAGTACTGGGAGACCATTTTCTTCCCCACAACTCATTGAAAGATCATTTCAATGCTGAGCAAATTCCACAAAACAACTTCTAAATGCTGGCAGAGGACACCAGGCACCCAGAAAGGAAGTCCATTCTCTTCAAAAGGAGGTAGGACAAAATATAAAATATAAAAAGAGAGTCAAAAGAGTTAGGGATGGAGATCCATCCCAGGGAGGGAGTTGTGAAGGAGGAGAAGTTTCCAAACACCAGGAAACCCTCTCACTGGTGGGTCTGTGGGGGGTCTTGGAATCTCACAGGGCAACATACCAGGAAGAAGAAGAAGAAACAAAAAAATAATCCAGATTACACGCCTAACTGCAACTCCCAGAGGAGAAGTAGCACAGATGCTTGTGTCCACCACCAGCAAGCAGGGGCTGAAGAGGGAAGCATGGGCTGCATTGCTTAGGGTAAGGACCAGGACTGAATGCCCTGAGGACAATCTGAGGGAGGTAACGAGAGATAGCAACCCAAACTGAGGGATAGCTAGAGACAGGAAAAAAAAAAAAAAGAGAGAGAGAGAGAGAGAGGAAAAAAAAAATCTTTCCCACAAAAAGCTATAAGGCCCAACCTGGTCTGCTCACAGAACAAAGGACTGAGTGAATACCAGAGGAGAGCGAGCCAGCTGTGGACTGGCCTCTGTCCCTGATGGAGGCAGAGAGACAGACAGGCAACAGCCAGAGCAGGAGGGTGAGGAACAATCTCTGCCCCAGAGATGCATCTTCCACCAAACTGTGAGCTGGCTCCCAGTTGCTAACCAAGTCTTCCTGGGATCCTGGACGGTTGACATCTGTCAGGAGGTTTGCAGCCAGAGATCAGCTCCCCAGAAGAGACACATGGCACACATAAGATGGCACGCCTGCTGCACACCCAGGAAACTGAGGGGCTGGGACCAGGGAGGTGATAAGACGCACCATCCACTGAGAGTGTACTTGCCAAGCACCTGGTTGCCTGAGCTGCTCAGACTAAGGAAGGGCACAAAGCGCAGGCCCAAGTGAGTCTGTGCCTTTGTGGAATACCCGAGAACCTGAACCAAAGGGGCTTAGACATTGGAAGTTCATGCAAGCCAGGGCCCGCTTTAGATAGTTCCCATGCAGAGCAACACGAAGCCTGAATAGTGTAGACCAGGAAAGCACACAAGCTGAGAGTGGGGGCAAACCCAGTGTGGCCCAGAAACTGCGAGAACTCCCCACACATGCCAGTGATGTTTGTTTGCAATGTTCCTCCCTCCCCACAGCACAACTGAACAAGAGAGCCTTAATAAGTGACCACATCCATCCCCTTTTGTCAGGTGGAAATTAGGCATTGAAAAGATTGCAAACAGAGGAAGCCAAAATAAACAAAGATGTAACCGCTTTGGAAGAGACAGGTGTAACAGATTAAAACACTATAGTTAGCACTGACTAAGTCTGAGGTCAGGGGCAGCGGCTGAGAGTGCCAGGGTGCGACAGTTCAGGAACGGTCAAGAGGAGCTACCCCATGTCTGAGGTCAGAGGTGGCAGTTGGGAGGAGACATCCCGCATCCAAGGCCAGGGATGGTGGCCGAAAGGAGCCCCCAGCATCCGAGGTCAGGTACAGCGGCTGAGAGGAGCGACCCCGCGCCCAAGGCCAGGGCGGCGGCTGGGAGGAGCAACCCCACATCCAAGGATTGGTGGCTGCACAGGCGCAGGAAGGCCTGCAGGAGGCATCCCATGTTGAATGTCAGGAAGGGTGGCAGTGAGGAGACACCACTCATCCAAGGTAAAGAGCAGTGGCTGCACTTTGCTGGAGCAGCCGTGAAGAGACACCCCATGCCCAAGGCAAGAGAAACTCAAGTAAAATGGTAAGTGTTGCAAGAGGGCATGAGAGGGAAGACACACTCAAATCATACTCACAGAAAACTAGCCAATCTAATCACACTAGGACCACAGCCTTGTCTAACTCAATGAAACTAAGCCATGCCTGAAGGGCAACCCAAGATGGGTGGGTCATGGTGGAGAGGTCTGACAGAATGTGGTCCACTGGAGAAGGGAATGGCAAACCACTTCAGTATTCTTGCCTTGAAAACCCCATGAATAGTATGAAAAGGCAAAATTATAGGATAATGAAAGAGGAACTCTGCAGGTCAGTAGGTACCCAATATGCTACTGGAGATCAGTGGAAAAATAGCTCCAGAAAGAATGAAGAGATGGAGCCAAAGCAAAAACAGTACCCAGCTGTGAATGTGACTGGTGATAGAAGCAAGGTCTGATGCTGTAAAGAGCAATATTGCATAGGATCCTGGAATGTCAGGTCCATGAATCAAGGCAAATTGGAAGTGGTCAAACAAGAGATGCAACAGTGAACATTGACATTCTAGGAATCAGCGAACTAAAATAAACTGAAACGGGTGAATTTAACTCAGATGATCATTATATCTACTACTGCAGGCAGGAAACCCTCAGAAGAAATGGAGTAGCCATCATGGTCCACAAAAGAATCCAAAATGCAGTTCTTGGACGCAATCTCAAAAATGACAGAATGATCTCTGTTCGTTTCCAAGGAAAACCAGTCAATATCACAGTAATCCAAGTCTATGCTCCAACCAGTAACGCTGTAGAACCTGAAGTTAAATGGTGCTATGAAGACCTACAAGACCTTTTATAACTAACTCCCAAAAAAGATATCATTTTCATTCTAGGGGACTGGAATGCAAAACTAGGAAGTCAAGAAACACTTGGAGTAACAGGCAAATTTGGCCTTGGAATGTGGAATGAAGCAGGGCAAAGACTAATAGAGTTTTGCCAAGAAAATGAACTGGTCATAGCAAACAACTTCTTCCAACAACAGAAGAGAAGACTCTACACATGGACATCACCAGATGGTCAACGCTGAAATCAGATTGATTATATTATTTGCAGCCAAAGATGGAGAAGCTCTATACACTCAACAAAGACAAGACCGGGAGCTGACTGTGGCTCAGATCATGAACTCCTGATTGCCAAATTCAGACTTAAATTGAAGAAAGTAGGGAAAACCGCTAGACTATTCAGGTATGACCTAAATCAAATTCTTTATGATTATAGAGTGGAAAGGAGAAATAGATTTAAGGGCCTAGACCTGATAGACAGAGTGCCTGATGAACTATGAAGTTCATGACATTGTACAGGATACAGTGTTCAAGAAAATTCCCATGGAAAAGAAATGCAAAAAACAAAATTGCTGTGTGGGGAGGCCTTACAAATAGCTGTGAAAAGAAGAGAAATGCAAAGCAAAGGAGAAAAAGAAAGATACAAGCATGTGAATGCTGAGTTCCAAAGAATAGCAAGAAAGTCTTCTTCAGTGATCAATGCAAATAAATAGAGGAAAAGAACAGATGGGAAAGACTAGAGATCTCTTCAAGAAAATTAGAGATACCAAGAGAACATTTCATGCAAAGATGGGCTCGAGAAAGGACAGAAATGATATGGACCTTACAGGAGCAGAAGATATTAAAAAGAGGTGGCAAGAATATATAGAAGAACAGTACAAAAAAATTCTTCACAACCCAGATAATCACAATGGTGTGATCACTCATCTAGAGCCAGACATCCTGGAATGTGAAGTCAAGTGGGCCTTAGAAAGCATCACTACGAACAAAGCTAGTGGAGCTGATGGCATTCCAGTTGAGCTATTTCAATTCCTGAAAGAGGATGCTGTGAAAGTGGTGCACTCAATATGCCAGCAAATTGGAAAACTCAGCAGTGGCCACAGGAATGGAAAAGGTCAGTTTCCATTCCAATCCCGAAGAAAGGCAATGCCACAGAATGCTCAAACTACTGCACAATTGCACTCGTCTCACACGCTAGTAGAGTAATGCTCAAGATTCTCCAAGCCAGGCCTCAGCAATATGTGAACTGTGAACTTCCTGATGTTCAAGCTGGTTTTAGAAAAGGCAGAGGAACCAGAGATCAAATTGCCAACATCCACTGGACCATGGAAAAAGCAAGAGAGTTCCAGAAAAACATCGATTTCTGCTTTATTGACTATGCCAAAGCCTTTGACTGTGTGGATCACAATCAACTGTGGAAAATTCTGAAAGAGATGGGAATATCAGACCACCTGTCCTGCCTCTTGAGAAATCTGTATGCAGGTCAGGCAGCAACAGTTAGAACTGGACATGAAACAACAGACTTGTTCCAAGTAGGAAAAGGAGTTTGTCAAGATTGTATATTGTCACCCTGCTTATTTAACTTATACATCATGAGAAATGCTGGACTAGAAGAAACACAGTCTAGAATCAAGATTGCCAGGAGAAATATCAATAATCTAAGATATCAACATGACACCACCCTTATGGCAGAAAGTGAAGAGGAACTAAAAAGCCTCTTGATGAAAGTGAAAGAGGAGATTGAAAAAGTGGCTTAAAGCTCAACATTCAGAAAACGAAGATCATGGCATCTGGTCCCATCACTTCATGGGAAATAGATGGGGAAACAGCAGAAACAGTGTCAGACTTTATTTTTGGGGGCTCAAAAATCACTGTAGATGGTGACTGCAGACATGAAATTAAAAAACACTTACTCCTTGGAAGAAAAGTTACGACCAACCTAGATAGCATATTGAAAAGCAGAGACATTACTTTGCCAACTAAGGTCCGTCTAGTCAAGGCTATGGTTTTTCCAGTGGTCATGTATGGATGTGAGAGTTGGACTGTGAAGAAGGCTGAGCACCGAAGAATTGATGCTTTTGAACTGTGGTGTTGGAGAAGACTCTTGAGAGTCCCTTGGACTGCAAGGAGATCCATCCAGTCCATTCTGAAGGAGATCAGCCCTGGGTGTTCTTTGGAAGGAATGATGCTAAAGCTGAAACTCCAGCACTTTGGCCACCTCATGCGAAGAATTGATTCTTCGGAAAAGACTCTGATGCTGGCAGGGATTGAGGGCAGGAGGAGAAGGGGATGACCGAGGATGAGATGGCTGAATGGCATCACCAACTCAACGGCCGTGAATCTGAGTGAACTGTGGGAGTTGGTGATTGACAAGGAGGCCTGGGGTGCTGCAGTTCATGGGGTCGCAAAGAATGGGACACTACTGAGCGACTGAACTGACTGGAACTGTAGTGTTATATGAAAGTGAAAGTAGTGAAAATGAAAGTTGTTCAGTCATGTCTGACTCTTTGTGATCCCAAGGACTGTACAGTCCAAGGAATTCTCTAGGCCAGAGTATTGGAGTGGGTAGCCTTTCCCTTCTCCAGGGGATCTTCCCAACCCAGAGATCGAACCCAGATATCCTGCAGTGCAGGTGGATCCTTCACTAGGTGAGCCACAAGGGAAGCCCAAGAATACTGGTGTGGGTAGTCTATCCTTCTCCAGAGGATCTTCCCGTCCCCGGAATCGAACTGGAGTCTCCTCTATTGCAGTGAATTCTTTACCAACTGAGCATCAGGGAAGCCCACTAACTATTTTTATCATGTTAAAACTTTTTTTTTTCTTTTAATACCAATGGGGGGGGGGGAACCCACAGGGTGGAATCCAGACTAGCATGTTGACATTTGCATATTATTCTGGGGATGGCCCATAAGAATAGTTGAACTATGAGAACTATCATTTGATCATAGCAGAAAAACAGATTATAAAAACCATAATAGAATAGGTATAAGATATCCTGAGAGCCAATAAGTACAATATCTCAGGCCTGCATATTCTCAGTAGCTGTGAAGCATATATTATACAGGTTAATTTATTCATCTTAGGTCAGTTATTTATTCTCTTGCTTCCTGATTTCTAGTATCTTCACCCAATATCCTTTCTTATTCTTTCAGTTAAGATACTGTATTTTAATATCAGAGTTAATATATTCCCTCGAAGGAAGTTAGATACTTAGAGGTATTTTTTTTTTCCCTTCACTCTCTGATTTATTTTACCCTGTGCCCTTAAGGCAGTTCTGACAATGCCATTTTTCAACCTAGGAAGTGAAATTTTTAGAAATTTCAAAAAGGTTCATAAAATGCTTTAAAATCTTAGGTATTTCCAACCCTTTACAGCTGTTGTCACTTGGAAGCATGCCAATACTACTTGTTGTATAGTCTTTCAGTCATGTCCCACTCTTTGTGATGCCATGAACTGCAGCACAACAGGCTTCCTTGTCTTTCTTCAGCACCTAAAGCTTGTTCAAACTGATGTCCATTTAGTCAGTGATGCCATCGAACCATCTTGTCCTATGTCGTCCCCTTCTCTTCCTGCCTTCAATATTTCCCAGAATCAGGGACTTTTCCAATGGGTCAGTTCTTCACATCAGGTGGCCAAAGTATTGGAGTTTCAGCTTCAGCATCAGTCCTTCCAATGAATAATCAGGACTGGCTTCCTTTAGGATTGAGTGGTTTGATCTCCTTGCAGTCCAAGGGACTCTCAAGAGTCTTCTCTAACACCACAGTTCAAAAGCATCATTTCTTTGGTGATCAGCTTCTTTATAGTCCAGTTCCCATATCCATACATGACTACTGGAAAAACCATAGCTTTGACTAGACGAACCTTTTATGGAAAGGTAATGTCTCTGCTTTTTAATATGTTGTCTAGTTTGGTCATAGCTTTTCTTTCAAGGAGCAAGCATCTTTTACTTTCATGGCTGCAGTCATCATCTGCAGTGATTCTGGAGCCCAAAAATGTAAAGTCTGATACTATTTCCATTGTTTACCCATCTATTTGCCATGAAGTGATGGGACTAGATGTCATGATCTTCGTTTTTTGAATGTTGAGTTTTAAGCCAGCTTTTTCACTCTCCTCTTTTACCTTCATCAAGAAGCTCTCTTTAGTTCCTCTTCACTTTCTGCCATAAGGGTGGTGTAATCTGCATATCTCAGATTATTGATATTTTTCCTATAAATCTTGATTCCATCTTGTGCTTCATCCAATCTGGCATTTTGCATGATGTACACTGCATATAAGGTAAATAAACAAGGTGATGTTATATAGCCATAAGTTACTCCTTGCCCAATTTGGAACCAGTCTGTTGTTTCATGTTCATTTCTAACTGTTGCTTCTTTCCCTGAATGCATGTTTCTCAAGAGGTAGATAAGGTGGCCTGGTATTCCTATCTCTTGAAGAATTTTCCACAGTTTGTGGTGATGTGCACAGTCAAAGGCTTTAGCATAGTCAATGAAGCAGAGATGAATGATTTTCTGGAATTCTCTTTTTTTTATGATTCAACAGATATTGGCAATTTGATTTCTGGTTCCTCTGCTTTTTTTAATTTTTAAAAAATTTTTTAAATTAATTTTTATTTTTTAGTTTGTTTTGCTTTACAATACTGTATTCGTTTTGCTATACATTGACATGAATCAGCCACGAGTGTACATGAATTCCCAATCCCGACCCCCACCTCCCCCCTCCCGCCCCACATCATCTCTCTGGATTATACCCGTGCCTCAGTCCCAAGCATCCTGCATCCTGCATCAAACCTAGACTGGCGATTCATTTCACTTATGATATCATACATGTTGCACTGCCACTCTTCCATATCTTCCCTCACTCTCCCTCTTCCACAGAGTCCAAAAGGCTGTTCTATACATCTGTGTCTCTTTTGCTGTCTCGCATACAGGTTTATCATTACCATCTTTCTAAATTCCATATATATGTGTAAGTATACTGTATTGGTGTTTTTCTTTCTTGCCATCTTCCATATCTTCCCTCACTCTCCCTCTTCCACAGAGTCCAAAAGGCTGTTCTATACATCTGTGTCTCTTTTGCTGTCTCGCATACAGGTTTATCATTACCATCTTTCTAAATTCCATATATATGTGTAAGTATACTGTATTGGTGTTTTTCTTTCTGGGTTACTTCACTCTGTATAATCGGCTCCAGCTTCATCCACCTCATTAGAACTGATTCAAATGTATTCTTTTTAATGGCTGAGTAATGTACTATTGAAGCCTAGCTTGAATAATTTTGAACATTAGTTTGCTAGCATGTGAAATGAGTGCAATTGTACAGTAGTTTGAACATTCTTTGGCATTGATATTACTATACATAACTATCATTAGAGCTTTCTTTTCCTTCTCTTATCTAGATGTAACCAGTGCAGGAACCAAAACTAAAGGCCCACCCAAACAATGATGGAAGGAAAGAGAATGGCTGTCTGTTAGTCATTAGCTAGTGATTCCTTTTAATGATTATCCTATCTCCAGTCATCTGGCTTCAAGTCTTATTGGCAATCTTCCTTATACTGTGGATCAGGACATTTATTGTCTCCTTATGAAGAGCTTTGTTAACTAGTGTAGGGGTAAGATTGAATTTTCAAGATGTTATACTTTTGTTTCCAGAAATTTACATTGCAGTGGTAACTGGAAAACTTTCATAAGAGCTAATGTCAGGTGTTTTAATATTTATTATTTACATAAATTTCACCTAAAAAGATATTGGGTTTATTTCAGTAACCATATATTTCTATAAAATATTCTAAATAAGCAAAAAAAAAAAAAAAATAAAAGCACTGTTTTCTTGGTTTATTTCTTTTACAAATTTGTATAGCATTTTAAAAGCATATGTTGTCCCATAATCAATAATCTGGATAGATATGTTATTGTTTTTCTAGATCTTAGATCTCTAGTTTTTCCCATTTTATCCACTCTATTTTTTCCCCTGTATTTCTTTGCATTGTTCAGTTAAGAAAGCTTCCTTATCTCTCCTTGCTATCTTGTAACTCTGTATTCAGTTAGGTGTATCTTTCCCTTTCTCCTTTGCCTTTCACTTCTCTTCTTTTCTCACCTATTTGTAAGGCCTCCTCAGGGAACAGCTTTGCTTCTTGCATTTGTTTTTCTTGGGGATGGTTTTGGTCACCACCTCCTGTACAGTGTTATGAATCTCTGACCATGGTTCTTCAGGTACTCTCTCTAGCAGATCTAATCCCTTGAATCTGTTTGTCACTTCCACTGTGAGAGATTGATCATATCTGAATGGCTTAGTGTTTTTCCCTACTTTCTTCAGTTTGAATCTGAATTTTGTAATAAGGAGCTGATGATCTCAACCACAGTCAGCTCCAGGTCTTGTTGTTTCTGATTTTATAGAGCTTCTCCATCTTGGGCTGCAAATAATATAATCAATCAGATTTTGATACTGATCATCTGGTGATGTCCATGTATAGAGCTCTCTTGCATTGTTGCATGAAGGTATTTGCTAGACAGCAAAAAGCATATTCAAAAGCAGAGATATCATTTTGCCAGCAAAGGTACCTATAGTCAAAGCGATGGCTTTTCCAGTATTCATGTACAAATGTGACAGTTGGACCATAGAGCAAGCTGAGCACTGAAGAATCGATGCTTTCAAACTGTGGTGCTGGAGAAGACTCTTGAGAATCTCTTGAACAGCAAGTTGATCAAACCAGTCAATCATAAAGGAAACCAATCCTGAGACTCATTGGAATGACTGATGTTGAAGCTGAAGCTCCATGCTTCAGCCACCTGATGCAAACAGCCAACTCATTGGAAAAGACTCTGATGCTGGGAAAGATTGAGGGAAAGAAGAGAATGGTGCAACAGAAGATGAGATGGTTAGATGACACAACTGACTCAGTAAACGTGTTTGATCAAACTCATTGAGATAGCGAAGGACAGGGAGGCCTGATATGCTGCAGTTCATGGGGTCATAAATAGTCAGACGCAGCTTAATGACTGTGTGACAACAACAAAATCTTAGAAATATGAATATTAAGATTTCTTCTTCATATGTCACTTACTATTCAACACTTNCTGGATTATCCCCGTGCTATATTTTACAATCTAAAGCTTGTCTAAATGTTTTCTAGCGATCTCTGCTATGTTCCTCTCTGTATCTAGGTCTGAGCCTTATCTGTGTTTGCATGTAATTTTAATTTTGCTTTGTGTTTAAGAATATTTTTAAATAGAGGTGTTAAGACACTATATAATCTCAGTTTGCAGCTTCAGTACAGTAAGATCATTGAGGTTCTTCAGGCATCAACAGTCAACCATAATAGGGTCATAATGTGGATCAAAAAGTGATATCAGATACATTCTTTATTGTTTTCAAAACCATTTTCTTAAATTTATATGTTATCACAAAGTTTTTTTCTCCAAGTGAATGCATATTTTATGTCTATTGTATGTATAGATTGTTAGATAAATTCCACGTTTGTGTGTAATCTGTAAAACATGAAAATTGTTATCTATTGAGGTACATTTTTAGCAACACAGAACATAGATGACTGACAGAACAAAGCATATGGAAATAAAGAAGAATCTAACCCACATTTAGACCTAAGAAAAGATATTTGCCTGAAGGGAAAATATTAATTAGTTTGTTTACATAGAAGATAAAAGTCTGAAAGACTATCCATCAAAAGCAGTGGAATAAACAGCAAAATGGAAATTATTTGTAAATTAAGAGTAAACTGGCAAACATTTAAGGGATAAACAAGTTATTTGAAATGCAAATCACTTTGAAATCACAGCCTCTGTCAGGAGGTATCTGTGCATAGCTTCACTTTTTTGACAGATATTAACATTTAACAGAAATGTTTATTGCATGCTAAAGATTTCTTCACCCTTCTTAATTATTTTTAATCTCTGCTTCAGAATGTTCCATATAAATACTCAAAAAATGTTAAAATATACAAAGTCCATTTTTATCAATAATACAGTCACTGCACTCTGGAATTGACCAGAATACCTACCAAATGCAAGTTGTTTAAGTAAATGAGGAAGGCTTATTTTCTGGATGAAACATAAGAGCCATGTAGCTCAAATAACCTTATAGTACTGGGAAAACTAAAATTGCTTTTTAAGGTAAAGAAAACACCTCACCCACTTTTATCTCTCCTAAAACTAATTAGGAGATTTACTTTGGATTTGCAAAGGAATTACTTTGGCCACCTGACTCATTGGAAAAGACCCTGATGCTGGGAAATATTGAAGGCAGGAGAAGGAGATGACAGAAAATAAGATGGTTGGATGGCATCACTGAGTTGATGGACATGAGTTTGAGCAAGTTCTGGGAGTTGGTGATGGACAGGGAAATCTGGCATGCTGCAGTCCATGAGGTTGCAAAGAGTCAGACATGACTGAGCAACTGAACTGAACTGAACTGAAAAGGAATTAAAATCATCCAAGAGTTCAAAAGTCCACAGGAAAAACAAAACAAAACAAAACAAAACATGTTTTACTACCTTCAAAATTTGATATAACTATTCAGACAATCTAGTAAATGTTATATAGTATAAAGATTATCATCCCATGTATTCAGAAATCCTATTTCTGCCACCTAAGAGTTGTCAGTTAACTTCTCTGATTCTATCTTCATCAATAAAGGATAAGAGGTTAAATCAATCTTTTCTGAAATTTCTTCTAATCTATAATTTGGATGTTACGGGTTATCTGAAATTTGAATATTACTTTTCAAAAGATCTTATGTTTGGTCAAGTAAAAATTGTCTCAATCAAAAAATAATATTCCTTCCCTTTCTAAATTTATTTACTCTTTATGAGAGACTTTTATGAACAAAAGTTCAGGGGTCTTTCAAAATCAGGGAATTTTTACCTTTTAGAAAACTGAAGTTGACAGAATTTAATTGACTTGAACTTAAGTGTTATGTTTAAAGTAGTTGACTGTTACGTTCCAGGCCCTTTGTTGGTGCTGCTGCTGCTGAGTCACTTCAGTCGTGTCCAACACTGTGCGACTCCATAAATGGCAGCCCACCAGGCTACCCCATCCCTGGGATTCTCCAGGCAAGAACACTGGAGTGGGCTGCCATTTCCTTCTCCAAAGCCCTTTGTTAAGTACGTCCATTTTATTATCTCATTTTTCTCGCTTGATTATTAAAACAGCATATGAAATAGCAGGGCTGAGGTAGAATCAAAATCAAAACAAAATTCCTTGATTCAAAGTCTAGTGTTTCCATATCACTATATTCAATGAATTAAGTAGGCAGTTGCCTGTTTAAAGTGTACTTCAAGGGAATCTGCTGACCAATTATTATGCCTTCAGATTCATTCCTATTTTTAATAACTCAGAATCTCTTTCTGGAAGCCTCTTATTGCTAGTCAGAAAAATTAGCTAACACAGTGATTCCTCAGTGTTTTTCTGTAACAAAGATTTCACTTAGTAGAAAAATCAATTAGTTGTTTTTCATAAAGCTAGATTTAATTTGTTGGAAGTATCCTTTATCAATCTAAATTATTCTTCTATTATTTTGGTATTAAAATATGTTTCCCTTATGAAATGGTGGTTTGTGTGGAAGATAATATACCTGATCTAGTCTGGCAGAAGCAGTTTGGCATGATAGTTAAAGTGGAGCTCTGGTTGGAAAGTGGAGCTCAAGCTATTCTGGTTGTAAGGCATGCATTTCATTTCTAATTCTACAACTTTGTACAAGTGATTAAATCTCTCTAAAACTTCAACTCTACAAGTTAGCTTATAGTGGTATCCTTTTTATAGTGTTCAGTTCAGTTCAGTTTAGTCACTCAGTCGTGTCCAACTCTTTGCGACCCCATGAATCACAGCATGCCAGGCCTCCCTGTCCATCACCAACTCCCGGAGTTCACTCAGACTCACGTCCATCGAGTCAGTGATACCATCCAGCCATCTCATCCTCGGTCGTCCCCTTCTCGTCCTGCCCCCAATCCCTCCCAGCATCAGAATCTTTTGCAATGAGTCAACTCTTCACATGAGGCAGCCAAAGTACTGGAGTTTCAGCTTTAGCATCAATTATAGTGGTATCCTTTTTATAGTGTTCAGTTCAGTTCAGTTTAGTCACTCAGTCGTGTCCAACTCTTTGCGACCCCATGAATCACAGCATGCCAGGCCTCCCTGTCCATCACCAACTCCCGGAGTTCACTCAGACTCACGTCCATCGAGTCAGTGATACCATCCAGCCATCTCATCCTCGGTCGTCCCCTTCTCGTCCTGCCCCCAATCCCTCCCAGCATCAGAATCTTTTGCAATGAGTCAACTCTTCACATGAGGCAGCCAAAGTACTGGAGTTTCAGCTTTAGCATCATTCCTTCCAAAGGAATCCCAGGGTTGATCTCCTTCAGAATGGACTGGTTGGATCTCCTTGCAATCCAAGGGATTCTCAAGAGTCTTCTCCAACACCACAATTCAAATGCATCAATTCTTCAGTGCTCACCTTCTTCACAGTCCAACTCTCACATCCATACATGACCACAGGAAAATAATCAGAGTTAATGCACATGAGGTGTCTTGTACCAGTTAATGGCATGATAAGTGTTAGCAGTTACTTGTATAGTAGAGTGTGGAAATATATGTGCAAGTATGTGCACACACAAATGTGATTTGCTTAATATCTTTGCCTGTTAATAAAGCATTTTAGCCAAGTCTCAACTGCTTGCTTAAGCTAAAATCATATTTCCTGCACAGCAACCATACAAACTAAACAATCAGATAAAACTGGGACAAGAAGAACTAAAAGACAAATGAGCTCATATAGAATAACAATTTTGTGTTTTACCTTTATAAACTTCACTGGATTCTAGTTTAATCCAGTGGAACACATCTAGTTGTATGGTTGAATCTGTGTGACCCTGACTACAGTTCTCATAGTCTCCTGAATAAAATTCATTATTTTGTCATTTGGGGGTTCAGAAATTTTATAAGTTGACATTTCTTGGAATAGTCAGCAGAACCCACAACAACTGACCTGGGTCTTAGGATTTCCCTGGACTTGTGGCTAGTACCCCCAAGATACTCTCATTCTCTAATACCTCTCTTGACTGACTGGTAATTCCAGTGATAAGTCTTCTGGACAGGAAAAAAAGAAAGAAAGAAAGAAAGAAAGAAAGACTCCTGGAGAAAATCATTTCAACTTGGAGAATTCCAAAATAATGTATAGTGATAGGAGAATTCATTTTAGGGGACAAGTATTGAAGAATGTATGTAGCATTTGGCTAGTAATACATTTCCATTGTACATACTATCTTTAATCATCGGGTTTAGTGAAATGCACAAATGGAACAATTAAGACACGACAAAGTCAATGATAGTCTTAGGATCAAAAGTCAATAGTTAATAGTCTTTTTAACATGTCAGGGCCTAAAACTCTACTTTAGTCTCACTTACCTAAGGATTTTCCCCCACAAGTAAACAGATTATCTACATTTGAAATAATCACTAACACATGGACCTAGGTGAAGGAATGTATTAAACACTGTGTTGGGGAAAAAAAAAAAAACTATTAACATAGAGTAAAGATATTATTAAGGCCTTATCACATAGTACTGTCTTCCCTGGTAGTGCAGATGGTAAAGAATCTGCCTGCAATGCAGGAGACCTGGGTTCAGTCCTTGGGTCAACAAGATCCCCTGAAAAGGGAATAGTAACCCACCCCAGTATTCTTTCCTGGAGAATTCCATGGACAGACCATGGGATCGCAAAGAGTCAAACAAAACTGAGGGACTAACACACACATCACATAATACTAACCTTGTTTCAGACGCTTTCCATAGCATGTTCCTAGGAGAGGAAAATATTCAGCATCATACTCTACAACCATGTTTGTATACTGGGAGAAAAATCGAAAGAGATTTTCTCTGACCAAAGTGAAACGGACCCTGCTAGGTATTACTGATAAATCTTTGTGCTACAAAACTAAGAGGTATTGATTCTTAGATGTACAATATACATATCATTAATAAAAAGTTTTAATCTCTACACTGGAGTAGACTGCTTCCCCAATATCAGACATCTGATTGAAGCTGACTTGATGACAATTCAACACCTTGAATCAGGCAGCAACTAATGTAAATAACTTTTCCAAAACCCAGGATCGACTCTGCATAATATGAATAATCCTTGAATTTACTATTTAGTGAGTGTTACACATAATTATTATTTACTTGCTCAATTTAGAACATGGTATATAACTAATACTACTTCTATACTTAGATAAATGCATCACAACAGGTCCAACTGAAACTGGTAAATGTATAAAACTGGCATAGAATCTCTTAAAGGTTGATTCAGTTCTCCTCTGGACTGGTTCAGTTTTAAATTTCCTAACTTCTTTAATTGGCTTCCTACAAAAATCATGGCCCTATTTCATTCAAGCCTCCAACTTATACTTTTAATACTTAGTGTAACACTCACACTGTTTCTGTTGTTTAAGCTACTGTTACTAATGAAAGGAAAATGCCTGAGCCAATGTGCAATCAAGATCAGGATCACTCAAGATATAACCTATACAGACTACAACAATCTGAGCCAAATGGCCAGAGAATATAATTGCTCTATTCACACTATCCTTACCCTGATAAATATTGAATCCACCTTGTGGCCTTCTTTATTGTGTCTCAGTGCAAATTTCAAAAGAATGTGCAATCGTTTTGAACTCAGCACCTGTTGTGTTTTTGTTTTGATTACTATGAGATTCAGCTCATTAGATGATGGTTAGTTTCCTTGATTGGCTGTATCAATCCTGGTACCATAAAGTCCCACTGAAGAACAAACTGGAACTTGGGAAGGGTGAACTCTCCATCCCCCTAGCAAGGAAGGATCAAAGCAAAACTAAACTTCTTTTAACATTTAGATTGTCAAAGTCACAAAAGCAAGTCTTGATCAAAAAGGAGAAATTATAAAAAATCAAGGAATATTTAAGAGAAATTTTATGTGAATGGCCTTTTAAGATGGATTCACAGTGATTTAGGGGAACTAAAACTGTAATTAAGGCCAAGCGGACATCTGTGAGATGATTTCCTACCCACCTTTTCCACAGAAAAACCACAGAATATAATTTAGCCAAGACTCAACTGCTTGTTTAAGCTAAAATCATGTATCTTGTATAGCAATCATGAAAACCAACCAAGCAGATGAGAATGGAACAAGAGGAATTAAGACAAATGAACTCATATACAGTAACAGTCTTGCAGTTATTGCCTTAATACATTTTTACTATAAATTTCATTTGTTGGAACAGAGCTCAATTTTATGATTGAGTCAGTGTCCCTGGGCTAAAGTCTTCATACTCTCTTAAATACAAATCATCCCTTTGTCCTTTTGTTGCTCAGGAGTTTTATAAGTTGACCTATTACTAAAGGTAGGTAATTCAATGTCATGAAAGTGTTATCCACAACAATTATTTGAATGCAAAAGTAGGAAGTCAAGAAACACCTGGAGTAACAGGCAAATTTGGACTTGAAATGCAGAATGAAGCAGGGCAAAGACTAATAGAGTTTTGCCAAGAAAATGCACTGGTCATAGCAAACACCCTCTTCCAACAACAAAAGAGAAGACTCTACACATGTACATCACCAGATGGGCAACACTGAAATCAGGTTGATCATATTCTTTGCAGCCAAAGATGGAGAAACTCTATACAGTGAATAAAAACAAGACCAGGAGTTGACTGTGGCTCGATCATGAACTGTTTATTACCAAATTCAGACTTAAATTGAAGAAAGTAGAGAAAACCGCTAGACAATTCAAGTATGACCTAAATAAAATCCCTTATGATTATACAGTGGAAGTGAGAAATAGATTTAAGGGCCTAGATCTGACAGAGTGCCTGATGAACTATGGAATGAGGTTCCTGACATTGTAGAGGAGACACGGATTAAGATCATCTCCACGGAATAGAAATGCAAAGAAGCAAAAGAGCTGTCTGGGGAGGCCTTACAAATAGCTGTGAAAAGAAGAGAAGTGAAAAACAAAGGAGAAAAGGAAAAGTATAAGCATCTGAATGAAGAGCTCCAAAGAATAGCAAGAAGAAATAAGAAGCCTTCTTCAGTGATAAAAGCAAAGAAATAGAGTAAAAGAACAGAATGGGAAAGACTAGAGATCTCTTCAAGAAAATTAGAGCTATCAAGGGAAAATTTCATGCAAAGATGGGCTCGATAAATGACAGAAATGGTATGGACCTAACAGAAGCAGAAGATATTAAGAAGAGGTGGCAAGAATACACAGAAGAACTATACAAAAAAGATCTTCACGACCCAGATAATCACGATGGTGTGATCACCCTTCTACAGCCAGACATCCTGGAATATGAAGTCAAGTGGGCCTTAGAAAGCATCACTACAAACAAAGCTAGTGAAGGTGATGGCATTCAAAATGAACTGTTTCAAATCCTGAAAGATGATGCTGTGAAAGTGGTGCACTCAATATGCCAGCAAATATGGAAAACTCAGCAGTGGCCACAGGATTGGAAAATGTCAATTTTCATTCCAATCCCAAAGAAAGGCAATGCCAAAGAGTGCTCAAACTACTGCACAATTGCACTCATCTCACATGCTAGAAAAGTAATGCTCAAGATTCTCCAAGCCAGGCTTCAGCAATACAGGAACCGTGAACTTCCTGATGTTCAAGCTGGTTTTAGAAAAGGCAGAGGAACCAGAGATCAAACTGCCAACATCCACTGGATCATGGAAAAAGCAAGAGGTTCCAGAAAAACATCGATTTCTGCTTTATTGACTATGCCAAAGCCTTTGACTGTGTGGATCACAATAAATTGTGGAAAATTCTGAAAGAGATGGGAATACCAGACCACCTGTCCTGCCTCTTGAGAAATCTGTATGCAGGTCAGGCAGCAACAGTTAGAACTGGACAAGGAACAGCAGCCTGGTTCCAAATAGGGAAAGGAGTACATCAAGGCTGTATATTGTCACCCTGCTTATTTAACTTATATTCAGAGTACATCATGAGAAATGCTGGACTGGAGAAAACACAAGCTGGAATCAAGATTGCTGGGAGAAATATCAATAACCTCAGATATGCAGATGACACCACCCTTATGGCAGAAAGGGAAGAGGAACTAAAAAGCCTCTTGATGAAAGTGAAAGAGGAGAGTGAAAAAGTTGGGTTAAAGCTCAACATTCATAAAGCAAATATCATGGCATCTGGTCCCATCATTTCATGAGAAATAGGTGGGGAAACAGTGGAAACTTTATTTTTGGGTGGGGGAGCTCCAAAATAACTGCAGATGGTGAGTGCAGCCATGAAATTAAAAGACACTTACTCCTTGGAAGAAACGTTATGATCAGAGATGTATAGAACGAAATTTTGGACTCTGAGGGAGAGGGACAGGGTGGGATGATTTGAGAGAATGGCACTGAAACATGTATACTATCATGTAAGAAACTAATCACCAGTCTATGTTCGGTACAGGATAGAGGACTCTTGGGGTTGGTGCACGAGGATGATCCAGAGAGATGATATGGGGTGGGAAGTGGGAGGGGGGTTCAGGTTTGGGAACTCATGTACACCCGTGGTGGATTCATGTCAATGTATGGCAAAACCAATACAGTATTGCAAAGTAAAATAAAGTAAAAATAAAAATTAAAAAAGTAAAAGAAAAGTTATGATCAACCTAGATAGCATATTCAAAAGCAGAGACATTACTTTGCCAACTAATGTCCGTCTAGTCAAGCCTATGGTTTTTCCAGTAGTCAGGCATGGTTGTGGAGTTGGACTGTGAAAAAGGCTGAGTGCTGAAGAATTGATGCTTTTGAACTGTGGTGTTGGAGAAGACTCTTGAGAGTCCCTTGGACTGCAAGGAGATCCAACCAGTCCATTCTGAAGGAGATCAGCCCTGGGATTTCTTTGAAAGGAATGATGCTAAAGCTGAAACTCCAGTACTTTGGCCATCTCATGCAAAGAGTTGACTCATTGGAAAAGACTCTGATGCTGGGAGGGATTGAGGGCAGGAGGAGAAGGTGACAACAGAGGATGAGATGGCTGGATGCCATCACTGACTTGATGACCATGAATCTGAGTGAACTCTGGGAGTTGGTGATGGACAGGGAGGCCTGGCGTGCTGCGATTCATGGAGTCACAAAGAGTAGAACATGACTGAGCAACTGAGCTTAATTGAACTGAAAGTAAATAACTGGTTCACATAATATCAATGGTAAATCAAAATATATGAACTGTACTTTTTTTTTGGTTGACTTTAATAAGACTCATAAATTGATAATATAAAGACATGTATGAGAGATCAGTAAATATATTCCTCATTAAAACATAATTAGTATTTTATTCATTTCTTTCTTGCATCACTTCTGTCACTGATCTTTAAGTTTAAATGTACCAGAGTTATTAAAATAAAAATTTATACAAAGAGCTCATTCCAAAAAATTCCAAACAAAGTAGGAAATATCATGTGATTTTAGGTTAAAACCTTACAATATTAGAGCTTGGACAGTTCTGTGAGGATTTCTTGCTTTCAATTAAAAATTTAACAGAAACAATGGCAATGCATTATTCTTTAATAGCTGTGTGTCCAGAATTAAAATGCTTAGAGTTCATGTAAAATTGGGGTGTTTTAGTTATGAATTATTTATTGATAAGAATATGTGTAAGAAATGTAAGCATTGATGATTGATGTATTGACAATATCTTAAGATAATTTGTCATGTTATGATAAAGAAGAAGGTATCTGTATGGACATGGCTAATTGAATTTACTGCTATAGGACTGAGGTACCTATAGTCCAGGCGAAATGTATGGAATGACACTCTTGAGTTTAGTAGTATAGCTCGAGAT
Organism: Aepyceros melampus; assembly: GCA_006408695.1. Classification (NCBI taxonomy): domain Eukaryota; kingdom Metazoa; phylum Chordata; class Mammalia; order Artiodactyla; family Bovidae; genus Aepyceros; species Aepyceros melampus. The sequence goes on along the minus strand of SJXQ01003979.1, from coordinate 58,978 downwards.
CAATTTTTTTTTTTAAAGTATAACTGCACAGTTTTTACACCAAAAACTTGGGTAACAAGCAAATGGTTTTCCTATTTTTCTCATTACTACTCATTCCCTAAACCAAAAATAAAGAGGGAATATCATTCAATGAGTTTTGTCATTTTAATGACAAGAATCAACCTAATTTTCTGAGCATCCTGTACTGCTCCTGGGTACACCTGTTCTCTAGTCACTAAGCTGTACGTTCTCTATTTCATCTCATTGATCCCTTGCTCAAACAATAGTTTTTCATTCTCTCTCTCTCTCTCTCTCCTTCAAATAATCAACCTAAAATATAATTGGGAGACTTTAAACTCCTAAAACTTTTAAGAATATTTTTTTTTAAACCATACATAGTACTTCATGCTTCCTTGAAGACACATTTAATGATGTTCTATAGTTCTCAAACACATTTCAATGTACATATTTTCTTTCTAATTGAATATCAATACCTCTATTTCAACAGATTCTTTTGAACAAGTTACAGAACTTACTGCTAAATAAGAATTATTGCAAAATGAATAAATGATGGGAATTTAATGTACAACATGGTGACTGTGGTTAACAATATTGCATATTTGAAAGTTGATAAGACAATATCTCTAAAATTTCTCACCACAAGAAAGAAAAAGAATTGGTAATTATATGTGGTGATAAATGTTACCTACACATTGAGGTGATAGTTTCAAAATATACACACATATCAAATAATTGTGTTTTACTCCTGAAATTTCTATGTCAATTTTATCATGATGAGACAGCAACAACTACTTGCACAAGAATAAACAACAAAAAAAAATTTTAAACATTATAAATAAATGCTATGGACATATGCCAATAAGTTTAGTAACCTACATAAAAGGAACAAATTAATAGGAAAACACAAACTACTGGAGCTGGCTCAAGAAGAAAGATAAAATATGTAGAAACCTATAATAAGTAAGAAATTGAATAAGTAATAAAAACCAACTTATAAATAGATTCCCAGTACCATATGGCATCATAGTGAATTCTATCTATCTTTTAAGGAAGAATTAAGAGACTGGAGTGGCATAATAAAATGTTAAAAAGGAATTTTCTAGCATCTGTCTTCCAAGGAAAACTGATTTTGATAATCATCTATGGATGAGAGAGCCTTTGTGGAAATCTGAGTCAAGTGGAGAAGTTAAAGCACACCATTGGAGGAAAAAAAAAAATCTGAAACTGGATGCATTGAGGAGGGTAAGATGAATAGTTTTGCTTTACTTGCATATATCTTTTCCTAAGGCAACACAGCTCAGTGCCAAGAGGGATCTTCTTGTTCTTGACTTCTGCCATGAGAAAGTAGGAAAATATGAGTGAGCACTAGATTTCTCCAGCAATGCAGGACACTTTTAAGTGATTCACTGTTTTTTCACCATCCAGAGCACTGAGATGGTGCTACTTGGCTGAAGGTGCAAATCAATTGAGAGAAGAGGAGCCAGAGTTTTAAGAGTATATCAAAGGGACATGAGTTTTGAAAACTATTAACATTAGGAAGCTCTCATATGAGATGTGGAGGATGTCTTTCCTGTGAATTCCCCAACTGAGCCATGGGTATCTCCAGTGATCCTCACATCTTTACCATGTGGCCAGCTCCATGTATGCACCTCCAAGGGTGGCTAAAGTGAGGCTTTGCAGACATCTGGTGAGCTTGTACATAAAATGGTGCAAACCTGCAAGATTCAGAGAAAGCATACAAACTTGAGCATCACTGCCCTAGGGAAAGCAAAGGGGAGGGCATTAACTACTCTTCTGGTTTACAGACTCAGAAAAAAAGACACAACCTATGAATCCTCACTTCCAAAAAGAGGTGTGGCATAGGTGAATCTATAGAAAATTTCTGAGAAAAGTTTAGAACTTCTAACAGGGCTGATGGAAGTCATTATTCTCTAGAAGCAAATCTGTAAGGATGGAGGAGGTGACTGCTGTTGCAAATTCAGACACAATGAAAGACTTCAACGAATGTGAAAAATCAAAGAGATAAGTTACCATAAAATGAACACAATAGAAGTCCAATAACCAAACCCAAATAAAAAAGAATATCTGTGACAGGATCACTATAAAATTTTAAAATATTTGTTTTAAGAAATCTCATTGAGCTACCATTCAAAATCAGAGTAATCCAAATCTATGCCACAATCTAATACCAAGGAAGATGAAGTTGAAAGGTTATGAAGACTTTAAAGACTTTATAGAGATAACATCAAAAAGGATGTCCATTTCATCATAGAGGACTGGAATGCAAAAGTAGAAATTCAAGAGATATCTAGAATAACAGGAAAATTTGGCCTTGGAGTACAAAATAAAGCAGGACAAAGTTTAAAAGAGTTTTGCCAAGAGAGCACACTGGTTATAGCAAACACTCACTTCCAACAACACAAGAGATGACTCTACACAGGGACACTACCAGATGGTCAGTACCAAAATCAGGTTGATTATATTTTTGGCAGCCAAAGGTGGAGAGACTCTAATTTTTTTTCTATATTTTTAAAAAATTATTATTATTATTATTTTTTTTTTTACTTTACAATATTGTATTGGTTTTGCCACACATCAACATGAATCCACCACGGGTGTACAAGTGTTCTCAATCCTGAACCCCCCTCCCACCTCCACCACACACACCATCCCTCTGGGTCATCCCAGTGCACCAGCCCCAAGCATCCTGCAACCTGAATCAAAGCTAGACTGGTGATTCATTTTTTATATGATATTATACATGTTTCAGAGGCTGTATACAGTCAGCAAAAAGAAGACCAGGAGCTGACTGTGAATCAGATTATGAGTTCTTTATTGCAAAATTCAGGCTTAAATAGAAAAAAGTAGGGAAAACTACTAGGCCATTCAGGTATGATCTAAATCAAATTCCTTACCATTATACAGTGGAAGTAATAAATACATTCAAGGGATTAGTATAACTTTAAGGATAAAAGCTGATATTTCAATGGAAACTCTTCAGGCCAGAGGGAATGGCAGGACATACATAAAGTGATTAAAGAGAAAAACCTACAACCATGATTACTCTACCTAGCCAGGATCTCATTCCAATATGAAAGGAAACTCAAAAGCTTTACAGTCAAGAAAAAGCTGAGAGAATTCAGCACCACCAACAGCTATTCCAGAAATGCTGAAAGATTTTTCTAGACAGGAAACACAGAAAAAGTTTATAAAAACTAACCCAAACAACAAAGAAAATAGCAATGGGATAATGGCTATCAATAATTACCTTAAATATAAATAGATTACATGCTCCAAGCAAAAGACAGTTCATTTCAGTTCAGTTCAGTCTCTCAGTCATGTCCCACTCTTTGCGACCCCATGAATCACAGCATGCCAGGCCTCCCTGTCCATCACCAACTCCCAGAGTTCACTCAGACTCACCTTCATTGAGTCAGTGATGCCATCCAGCCATCTCATCTTCTGTCGTCCCCTTCTCCTCTGCCCCCAATCCCTCCCAGCATTAGGGTCTTTTCCAATGAGTCAGCTCTTCGCATCAGGTGGCCAAAGTACTGGAGTTTCAGCTTTAGCATCATTCCTTCCAAAGCAATTCCAGGGCTGATCTCTTTAAGGATGGACTGGTTGGACCTCCTTGCAGTACAAGGGACTTACAAGAGTCTTTTCCAACACCACAGTTCAAAAGCATCAATTCTTCGGCACTCAGCCTTCTTAACAGTCTAATTCTCACATCTATACATGACTCCTGGAAAAACCATAGCCTTGACTAGACAGACCTTAGTCAGCAAAGTAATATCTCTGCTTTTGAATATGCTATCTAGGTTGGTCATAACTTTTCTTCCAAGGAGTAAGCATCTTTTAATTTCATGGCTGCAGTCACCATCTGCAGTGATTTGGGAGCCAAAAAAAAAAAAAATAAAGTCTGACACTGTTTCCACTGTTTCACCATCTATTTCCCATGAAGTGATGGGACCAGATGCCATGATCTTCGTTTTCTGAATGTTGAGCTTTAAGCCAACTTTTTCACTCTCCCTTTCACTTTTAACAAGAGGCTGTGCAGTTCCTCTTTCCTTTCTGCCATAAGGGTGGTGTCATCTGCAATCAGAGGTTACTGATATTTCTCCCAGAAATCTTTATTCCAGCTTGTGTTTCTCCCAGTCCAGAATTTCTCATGATGTACTCTGCATAGAAGTTAAATAAGCAGGGTGACATTATCCAGCCTTGATGTACTCCTTTTCCTTTTTGGAACCAGTCTGTTGTTCCATCTCCAGTTCTAACTGTTGCTTCCTGACCTGCATGCAGATTTCTCAAGAGGCAGGACAGGTGGTCTGGTATTCTCATTTCTCTCAGAATTTTCCATAGTTTATTGTGATCCACACAGTCAAAGGCTTTGGCATAGTCAATAAAGCAGAAACAGATGATTTTCTGGAACTCTCTTGCTTTTTCCATGATCCAGCGGATGTTGGCAATTTGATCTCTGGTTCCTCTGCCTTTTCTAAAACCAGCTTGAACATCAGGGAGTTCACAGTTCACGTATAGTGGAAGCCTGGCTTGGAGAATTTTGAGCATTACTTTACTAGAATGTGAGATGAGTGCAATTGTGTGGTAGTTTGAGCGTTCCTTGGCATTGCCTTTCTTTGGGATTGGAATGAAAAATGACCTTTTCCAGTCCTGTGACCACTGCTGAATTTTCCAAATTTGCTGGCATACAGAGTGCACCACTTTCACAGCATCATCTTTCAGGATTTGAAACAGCTCAACTGGAATTCCATTACCTCCACTAGCTTTGTTAGTAGTGATGCTTTCTAAGGCCCACTTGACTTCACATTCCAGGATGTCTAGCTCTAGATGAGTGATCACACCATTGTGATTATCTGGTTCATGAAGATCTTTTTTGTACAGTTCTTCTGTGTATTCTTGCCACCTCTTCTTAATATCTTCTGCTTCTGTTAGGTCCATGCAATTTCTGTCCTTTATTGAGCCCATCTTTGCATGAAATGTTCCCTTGATATCTCTAATTTTCTTGAAGAGATCTTTAGTCTTTCCCCTTCTGTCTTTTCCTCTATTTCTTTACATTAATCACTGAAGAAGACTTTCTTATCTCTTTTTGCTATTTTTTGGAGCTCTGCATTCAGAAGCTTATACCTTTCCTTTTCTCCTTTGTTTTTCACTTCTCTTCTTTTCACAGCTATTTGTAAGGCCTCCCCAGAGAGCCAATTTGACTTTTTGCATTTCTTTTCCATGGGGATGGTCTTGATCCCTATCTCCTGTACAATATCACGAACCTCACTCCATAGTTCATCAGACACTCTCTATCAGATCTAGGCCCTTAAATCTATTTTTCACTTCCACTGTCATACCTGAATGGTCTAGCGGTTTTCCCTACTTTCTTCAATTTAAGTCTGAATTTGGTAATAAGGAGTTCATGATCTGAGCCACAGTCAGCTCCTGGTCTTCTATTTGTTGACTGTATTGAACTTCTCCATCTTTGGCTGCAAAGAATATAATCAATCTGATTTTGATGTTGACCACCTTGTGATGTCCATGTGTAGAGTCTTCTCTTGTGTTATTGGAAGAGGTTGTTTTCTATGACCAGTGCATTTTCATGGAAAAATTCTATTAGCTTTTGCCCTGCTTCATTCCACATTCCAAGGCCAAATTTGCCTGTTACTCCAGGTGTTTCTTGATTACCTACTTTTGCATTCCAGTCCCCTAAAATGAAAAGGACATCTTTTTTGGGTGTTAGTTCTAAAAGGTCTTGTAGGTCTTCATAGAACCGTTCAACTTCACCTTCTTTAGAGTTACTGGTTGGGGTATACACTTGGATTACCTTGATATTGAATGGTTTGCCTTGGAAACGAATAGAGGTCATTCTGTCGTTTTTGAGATTGCATCCGAGTACTGCATTTCGGACTCTTTTGTTGACCATGATGGCTACTCCATTTCTTCTGAGGGATTCCTGTCTGCAGTAGTAGATATAATGGTCATCTGAGTGAAATTCACCCATTTCATGTCCATTTTAGTTCGCTGATTCTTAGAAAGTCAATGTTCACTGTTGCCATCTCTTGTTTGACCATTCCAATTTGCCTTGATTCATTGACCTGACATTCCAGGTTCGTATGCAATACTGCTCCTTACAGCATTGGACCTTGCTTCCATTACCAGTCACATCCACAGCTGAGTATTGTTTTTGCTTTGGCTCCATCTCTTCATTCTTTCTGAAGTTATTTCTCCACTGCTCTCCAGTAGCATATTGGGTACCTACTGACCTGGACAGTTCCTCTTTCAATATCCTATTATTTTGCCCTTTCATATTGTTCATGGGGTTCTCAAGGCAAGAATATTGAAGCATTTTGCCATTCCCTTCTCGAGTGGACCACATTCTGTCAGACCTCTCCACCATGACCCACTTGTCTTGGGTTGCCCCGTGGGCATGTCTTAGTTTCATTGAGTTAGACAAGGCTGTGGTCCTAGTGTGATTAGATTGACTAGTTTACTGTGATTATGGTTTCAGTGTGTCTGCACTCTAATGCCCTCTTGCAACATCTATCATCTTACTTGGGTTTCTCTTACCTTGGGCATGGGGTACCTCTTCATGGCTGCTCCAGCAAAGCACAGCCGCTGCTCCTTACTTTGGATGAGGGTATCTCCTCACCACCGCCCTTCCTGACCTTCAACATGGGATAGCTCCTGTAGGCCCTCTTGTGCCCAAGCAGACTGGCCAAATGGACACAAAAATAAAACCCCATATGTGTTGTCTGCAAAGACCCACCTCAGAACAAGGGACACATACAGACTGAAAGTGAAGGGCTGGGAAAAGTTATTTCATGGAAATTTAGACCAAAGAAGAGCAAGAGTAGCAATATTCATATTAGGTAAAATAAACTTTGAAATAAAGACCATGTTAAGAGATAAAGAAGGGCACTACATAATGATTGGAGGAGGATCAATCCAAGAAGATATAACAAATATAAATATGTATGCACCAAACTGAAAGATGATGCTGTGAAAGTGCTGCGCTCAATTTGCCAGCAAATTTGGAAAACTCAGCAGTGGCCACAGGATTGGAAAAGGTCAGTTTTCATTCCAATTCCAAAGAACTTGAAAATCTGGAATTTCATAGTTCACATACTGCTGAAGCCTGACTTGGAAATTTTGAGCATTACTTTACTGGCATGTGAGGTGAGTGCAATTGTGTGGTAGTTTGACCATTCTTTGACATTGCCTTTTTGTCCCCATTATATCTGTAATGTCTTTTGGGATTTATTTTCCATTTAAACATACACCTTTTAAATATGTGGGAGATTTTCTGGGATAATGATTTATTATTGATTCATAGTTTAATCCCATTGTGATCATAAAGAATGTCATGTATGATTTCAATTATTTTATGGTCCAGAATATTGTTGATCTTTTTGGTAGATTATATGTTTTAGTCAACTGAATATACTTCAGTTAAATTGGCTTTTACTGTTCTTGAAGTATTTCATATTAGCTGATTTTTTATTTACTTCTTCTACCAAATACTAAGAAAGAGTATTCATAACAGTAACTACACTTGTGCCTTTATCTATGTTTTCCTTTCAGTTCCATCAGGTTTTCCTTCATGTATTTTGAGCTCCATTATTACACTCATACACATTTAGAATTGTCTTCTTGATAAATTAGCCCTCTTTTCATTGTGTAATTTACTTCTCCATTCCTATTAATCCATGTTCTAAAGGTCAGTTTGTCTAATATTAGCATATCAACTCCAGTGTTTGTTAGATTAAGGTGTAATTTATAAATTTTTATCTTTTAATTCATCTTTGTTATAAAATGTCAACTGTTTTGTAGACAGTATATTTCAATATTGCATTTTTTAACCTACCAGATGATCTATAGCTTTACATTTGTTTGATTATACAAATATGATGCAATTTAGAGTAATTGTTGTATTGTTAGGTTTAAATTTACATTCTTGCTATTTATTTTACACTTGTTCTGTGTCACATTTTTTCCTTTTTTCTCTCTCCTTGAACTTTTATAATTAAAGATGAATTTCATCATCAACATTGACTTTTCAGGTTTTTTTTAAACATTTGATGTAGCTTTATAATACACATCTGTAACTTTACTGTCTCCCAACAACTTGACATACTCTATTGGAAATGCAGAGTATAGTTAGATTTTCCTAAGTATTTTGCATTTTTATTATACACATGTTGTTTGACCGTGTGGATCACAATAAACTGGAAAATTCTGAAGCGGTTGGTAATACCAGACCTCCTGACCTACTTCTTGAGAAATCTGTATGTAAGTAAGGAAGCAACAGTTAGAACTGGACATGAAAAAACAGACTGGTTCCAAATAGGAAAAGGAGTAAGTCAAGTCTGTATATTGTCACCATGCTTATTTAACTTATATGCAGAGTACATCATGAGAAACGCTGGGCTAGATGAAGCACAATCTGGAATCAAAATTGCCAGGAGAAATATCAATAACCTCAGATATACAGATGACACCACCCTTATGGCAGAAAGTGAAGAANGTCAAGTCTGTATATTGTCACCATGCTTATTTAACTTATATGCAGAGTACATCATGAGAAACGCTGGGCTAGATGAAGCACAATCTGGAATCAAAATTGCCAGGAGAAATATCAATAACCTCAGATATACAGATGACACCACCCTTATGGCAGAAAGTGAAGAAGAACTTAAGAGCCTCTTGATTGGAAGTGAAAAAAGAGACTGAAAAAGTTGGCTTAAAGCTCAACGTTCAGTAAACTAAGATCATGGCACCCAGTCCCCTCACTTCATGGCAAATAGATGGGGAAATGGTAACTGACTTTATTTTTCTGGGCTCCAAAATCACTGCAGATGGTGATTGCAGCCATGAAATTAAAAGACACTTGCTCTTTGGAAGAAAAGGTATTACCAACCTAGATAGCATATTCAAAAGCAGAGACATTGCTTTGCCAACAAAGGTCCATCTAGTCAAGGCTATGATTTTTCCAGTAGTCACGTATGGATGTGAGAGTTGGACTACAAAGAAAGCTGAGAACTAAAAAATTGATCTTTTTGAACTGTGGTGTTGGAGAAGACTCTTAATTAAGAGTCCCTTGGACTGCAGGGAGATCCAACCAGTCCATCTTAAAGGAGATCAGTCCTGAATGTTCATAGGCAGGACTAATGTTGAAGCTGAAACTCTAATATTTTGGTCACCTGATACGAAGAACTGACTCATTTGAAAAGACCCTGATGCTAAGATAGATTAAGGCAGGAGGGATGACAGAGGATTAGATGGTTGGATGGCATCATGAACTCAATGGAGATGAGTTTTAAGTAAATTCTGGGACTTGGTGATGGACTGGGAGGCCTGACGTGCTGTGGTCCATGGGGTCTTGAAGAGTTGGACATTAGTGAGTGACTGAACTGCATTGAACTGGATAAACCACATATTTTACTATCTTTTCACTTATCCTTTAAAGAGAATTAAATACAAAATATATTTATTATATCTACCCATGTATTTTCTATTTTGGAGCTTTTTTTTTTAACTTTATATTTAAAAATATATTTTTTTAATTATATTTTATCTCTATTTTTTCAGCCATTTGACTATGACCATCTGGATATAATTTCCTTTATTTTTCTTTGTTTAGAGTTAGTTGACTTTCTTGTGTCTAAAGAATATAGATCTCAACATATTGAAAATTTTATATTATTTTTTTAAGTAATTTACTAATTTTTCCTCTCCCTTTTTCTCTTTCTAATAATCTAATTACAGGTATAATTTACTCATTCATATGCTATTCCTAATGGAAGCCATATTTATTTGTATTGAGTTATCTTCTTGTTATGCTTTGTTTTGTATAAATCCTGCTTCTTATTCCCTAGGTTCACTAGTCCTTTTTATCTGCAGTGTTTAATTTTCTTTTATTGTCATATAACATATTTTCCCAGGTTACTATTTTTTACATTTCCAGCACTTCATTTTGTCTTTTTAATATTTTTCATATTTCTCCAAATCATGTATGTATATATTTTTTTTTCCTGTATGTTTTTTTAATCTATTTATGAGATTTAACTTGTCTGCTCATTTCATCATCCTCACCATTTGTAGATTATTGCTATTAATTGCTATTATGCTTATCCCTGATTATCAGTTATATTCCTGCTTCTTTGCACATTTACAATTTCAGTTCTAAATATTGTAATTTCACATTGTTGGCTGCAGACATTTATTATATACCTCCCTGTGGCTCAGATGGTAAAGAATCTGCCAGCAATTCAGGGACACCAGTTCTAAGATTGAGCGACTAACATTCTCTCTTTCAAAGAAATGGAAACCCACTCCAGTATTCTTGCCTGGAGAATCCCATGGACAGAGGAGCCTGGCTAGCTATAGTCCATGGGGTTGCCAAGAGTCGGATATGACTGAACAACTTTCACTTTTCATTTTTAGAGTACTGAGCTTTATTCAATTACACAGTTGCAGTTAATTGCAGATTTGTCCCCTTTGAGGTTCACTTTTATTTTTTTTCAGAGTTTTAATTTTTTTAATATAAATTTATTTTAATTGGAAGTTAGTTACTTTGCAATATTGTATTGGTTTTGTCATACATCAACATGAATCCACCACAGTTACATACATGTTCCCCATCCTGAACACCCTCGCTTTTAAAGTTTTGTTTTAATAGTAGTTGCAGAACATCTTTTATCCCATATCTAATTTAACGTTGTTCTAAAAGTATATTCCTGAGAAGTCTACCTACTACCCATGACATTTCAAGATCTCTACACATTCAGTTCAGTTCAGTTCAGTCGCTCAGTCGTGTCCGACTCTTTGCGACCCTATGAATTGCAGCATGCCAGGCCTCCATGTCCATCACCAAATCCCAGAGTTCACGCAAACTCATGTCCATCGAATTGGTGATGCCATCCAGCCATCTCATCCTCTGTCATCCCCTTCTCCTCCTGCCCCTCATCCCTCCCAGCATCAGAGTCTTTTCCAATGAGTCAACTCTTCGCATGAGGTGGCCAAAATATTGGAGTTTCAGCTTCAGCATCAAGCCTTCCAATGAACACCCAGGACTGATCTCCTTTAGAATGGACTGGTTGAATCTCTTTGCAGTCCAAGGGACTCTCAAGAGTCTTCTCCAACACCACAGTTCAAAAGCACCAATTTTTCAGTGCTCAGCTTTCTTCACAGTCCAACTTTCACATCCATACATGACCACTGGAAAAACCATAGCCTTAACTAGATGGACCTTTGTTGGCAAAGTAATGTCTCTGCTTTTCAATATGGAATCTAGGTGGTCATAACTTTCCTTCCAAGGAGTAAGTGTCTTTTAATTTCATGGTTGCAGTCACCATCTGCAGTGATTTTGGAGCCCAAAAAAGTAAATCTGATTCTGTATCCACTGTTTCCCCATCTATTTGCCATGAAGTGATGGGACCAAATGCCATGATCTTCGTTTTCTGAATGTTGAGCTTTAAGCCAACTTTTTCACTCCCCTCTTTCACTTTCATCGAGGCTTTTTAGTTCCTCTTCACTTTCTGACATAAGAGTGGTGTCATCTGCATATCTGAGGTTATTGATATTTCTCTCAGCAATCTTGATTCCATTTTGTGCTTCCTCCAGCCCAGAATTTCTCATGATGTAATGTGCATATAAATTAAAAAGCAGGGTGACAATATACATCCTTGATGTACTCCTTTTCCTTTTTTCTATTTCTAAAATATTTCCTATTTTCATATTTGCAACCAGTCTTATTTTTCATGTCCAGTTCTAATTGTTGCTTTCTGACCTATATACAAGTTTCTCAAGAGGCACGTTGGGCGGTCTGATATTCCCATCTCTTTCAGAATTTTCCACAGTTTATTCCATAGTCAAAGGCTTTGGCATAGTCAATAAAGCAGAAATAGATGTTTTCTCTGTCCTTCTTCACAGGTTTTCTACTCTGTAGCTCTGTCCTTTGTTACTTTGTCATGCAAATACTCAGCACCCCTCAATTTTATCTCCTTCTACTCAACCCAGATAAGACTCCAGGATGGTGTTTAGTTCTCCTTATCTGCATGTGGCCTGGTAACCGCCTTCAGGGCATAGCCAAACAAGAGTAGTGCTTGTTTTATTTATTTATTTATTTTTCTCAAGTCTCCCACTAATGTACTGTTTTTTATCTATATTTGGCAATCTTTGCTTTGCATATTTTATCCAGTTTACTGTTTATGGGAGGGGCACTAATTCTTATAGTAATAATTCATGGTAGAAGCAGAATTTATATCCAGTTCATTAATTTCTATTTAAGAACTGGATTTATTTAGTGGTCTATTTAGAATAAAGAATAACTTTTTAAATTACAAATTCATCTAACCAGCCAAACACGCAAAACAACACAAAACAAAACCTTACAAAAATATTTAGATAAAATTCAATATTGTGTCATATGGTACCAAAGAGTGTTTCATCACTTTAATTTATGTTAAGTAAATATTTTTAGGTAACACCTTTTCACTTTAATTTGCTTAAAGCAAATTAACTATAATAAATGAATAGCAGAGCCCATGTAGACAGTTTCCTTAATACTTTATTTAGCCTGCTTATATTCTCTCAAAACTATTTTTACATATAAGAACATAAGGGGAATTGAAAATATATATATTTCTAGAAATTGTCTTAGTCTTACAACATTTATCTTTATTTCTGGATGGCATACAATAAATTAATTTAGAAGTGGAACATTTTAAAAATCAGTACCATCCATTGATACTGAGATTTTTATTTGTGGCTTACCTGTATGTGGTCTTTAATACATCCAAGGTGCTGATGAGGAATTGTATTTTTGCACATGCTTGCTACATATTTAAAGACATTCACTTTCTTTCTAAACAATAATTTTCCCTGGTCTTAGTCTATTCAACTTGCTAAAATACCATAAACTCTGTGCCTAATCTCTTTAGTTGTCTCCAACTCTTTGTGTCCTTATGGACTCTAGTTCCATGGGCTCCTCAGCCCATGGGATTTTCCAGGCAAGAATACTGCAGTGGATTGTCATGCCCTCCTCCAGGTGATCTTCCCAACCCAGGGATCTGACCCAAGTCTTTTGAGTGTCCTGTATTTGCAGGTGGATACTTTACCACTTGTGCCATCTAGGAAGTCTATAAACTCTGAGGCTTATAAAAAACAAACTTATTTCTCACAGTCTGGAGGGTCAGAAATCAAGATAATGGCACATTCAGATTATGTAGATTCTGTGACCCTTGAGGAACTTCCACTTAAAAGGTTTTCTTTTGATTTCTGTAACCTCACAGCAATGGAGTTTTCTCTCTTTTGTAAGGACATAGATCTTATTCATGAAGTTCAACCCTCATGACCTAATCACCTCCCAAAGGCTCCACCTCCTTATATCATCACCTTGTGGGCTAAGATTTCAATATATGAATTTCGGGGGAGGACAGAAAATTCATACCATAGCAGCCTCTAAGAATATAACTTAAAATTAGCTCCATTTTTATTGTTATTATAGATTTAAAGTGTACAATCCATTGATTCAATGAACATATGTCACAAAATGATTACCACCACAGTGTCAGCTAGCACTTCATTCTGTTACATAATTCCCATTTCTTTATTGCAATGAGAATAAGCATTTTCAAATTACATGTTTATACACTATTATTAGCTATAATCATCTTGCTATACATTATATGCCTGGAAATTGTTATTCATATGACTGGAAGTTTATTGTAATTGTTGTTCAGTTGTTCAGTCATGTCTGACTCTTTGTGACCCCATGGACTGTAGCACACAAGGCTTCCCTGTCCTTCACCATCTCCCAGAGCTCGCTCAAACTCATGTCCATTGAGTTGGTGATGCCATCCAACTATCTCGTGCTCTGTCATCCTCTTCTCCTCCTGCTTTCAATCTTTTCTAGTATCAGGGTCTTTTCTAATGAGTTAGCTCCTTGCATCAAGTGGCCAAAATATTGGAGTTTCAGCTGTAGCATCAGTCCTTCCAATGAATATTCAGGATTAATCTCCTTTAGGATTGACTGGTTTGATCTCCTTGCATTCCAAGGGACTCTCAAGAGTCTTCTCCAGCACCACAGTTTGAAGACATCAATTCTTCAGTGCTCAGCCTTTTTTTTTTTTTTGACCAGCTCTCACATCCGTACATGACCATTAAATGTTATCTGTTACCTTCAAGCAATTATGAAAGCTTTTGTCTCCTCACTTACAAGGATGAAATCCTGGGACACTATATTGTTAGCCATAGTGCATTTCAAAATTTAACATGATCTCTAAAAGTTTCTGGGAAATTAGATTTCAAGAAAGATTTCCTTAGAACACATTTTTTACTATTGTTATCTTTACTGCCCAAAAGAGGGACATAGGAGCTTTCTGCTTCTCCAGTCATAATGGGAGTGTCCTAATAGCAGCCTGCCTGGAAGATTAGAGACAATGTATAAAAGATGAAGTTTATAACCCACTGCCAGGACCCTGTACTCCTAGAAGGAATGCTCTCTCTGTTCCTTAATCAGGGATGACTGTTTCCACCACTGTTTCCAAATTGTTAATTCTGTGACTAGTATTCTCACCCATTAAACTACATCATTTCTAGTAATGAAGATATATTGTTGTGGCATTTTCTGAATAATTTTCTTTGTCAAGATTGAGGAAAAACTTAACTGGCTCCATTATCTTCCTCCTATGGCAGGTTAAAGAAATCTATTCACAACACCATGATATGTACTAACAGAATTTCTTATTATTTCAAAAGATTTTCCCAAAGATTTTGGAAGAAATCACATATACAATAACAACTCAGTCTGAAGAAAAATAAATAAAGCCTATCCCCAAACTGCTTACACAGAATAATTATAGAGTTAAACTTGTGCAGTCCCTGCAGCTTATGAATAGGTAAATGTAGTCAGGAAGGTGTTGAATCTATTCCTCTTGCTTTAACCCTTATTTTGCTCCTTTTGCTATTATAAGCATACATAATGGCCTGCCTCAGGGAACCCTGCTGCTCTCTGCCTGACTGTTAAAATGCCTTTGTTCATAACCCTGTCCACCTGTATATTACTGGAAGAAATACATTAACACATTCCTCTGCCTGAGGTTTGCCATTTTAGGAGACATTTGCAAGAAGTAAATAGTCTTTTTTACTTTGTTTCCTCACTTCCTCTCTTCTCAGAACCATAAAGAACTTGGCATCTAGGCCCCCATAAGATGGTCTTTTTGAGACATTGGTCTGCCATCTTCTCATTCAGCTGGTTTTCCCAGATTTATTGGCCTATTGTGTAGGAAGCAGAGTGAGCTTGGATTTGGTAACATAAACACCCATCTCAGAGTGATTTTCTTTATGTGTTTCGGTGGACAAAGTAAAATGTTCAAAGTAGGTTCTTAATTGGTTATCAGAAGTAAAATGAAGTGCTGGCTTTGCAGTCATTGATGGAAATACACTTAGATCAAAATCTGATGAATATTATGTAGAGTAATGTGTGTGTGTGTGTGTGTGTGTGTGTGCAAGCACATGCTAAGTCCCTTCAGTCATGTCTAACTCTCTGTGATCCCATGGATCCATGGACAGAAGACTGTCAGGCTTCTCTGCCCAGGGGTTCTCTAGGGATGAATACTGGAGTGAGTTCTCATGCCCTCCTCCAGAGGATCTTCCTAACCCCTTTAGAGTAATCGAATCCACATCTCTTAAGCCTCCTGAATTAGCAGGCAGGTTTTTACCACTAACGTCACCTGGGAAGTCCTATGTAGAATAATGCATGCATGCATGTTCAATCACTCAATCATTTCCTCCTCTTTGCAATCCCATGGACTGTAGTCCACCAGGCTCTTCCATCCATGGAATTCTCCAGGCAAGAATATTGGAGTAGATTTCCTTGCTCTTCTCCAGGGAATCTTCTGAGGATCAACCCAGGAATCTAACCCAAATTTCCTGTATTATGAGTGGATTCTTTACTAACTGAGCCACCAGCCACCATTAGCCACCAAATCCTATGTAAAATAATAATGGCATATAAAACCAATGCATTTGATCAATGTTATTGTGTTCCAGAAGTTTAGGACTCAGACTAGTCAAGACTTCTCTAGACACACATTTAGAAAGACAAACATGGGAGAGTGTGTCCTGGGAAAATTATTACTCTGAGTCTCATAACATGGTTCCATTACCCAAACTTTGAAGGCAAATCCACAACCCTGTTGAGCAGAGCTGAACCCTGTGAGACCCAAGTGCTGTTTTTGCTTAAACAAGGAAGTCTTGAGTTTGCTAGGGGAAAAGGGAGCTGAGATAATTCTGGTCCCTTTACTCTGGGCCCATTCTAAGCTGGAAAATAGTATGCAATTGTAATATGAATTTTTTTTTCTATTCCTTACACGGGTGGGGGGGGGGGGACAGAATCAAATGATTGCCACTCTGAAATAAGGGACACAGAATATGATATCATTAAATTTATTTGCTTTTCAGCTGTTGCTCATTACAAAATAGATGTTCCTATGAAAAAAAAAAAAAAAAAGAAACACTCCCTGCAAAGTCAGTTGATGAAAATGAATTACTGCATTTCACAGATGTTTTCACTTTAAAATGGAATATTATGATGGTGCTAAAACTTTTTACCACCATTACAGTAATTTGCATACCATTACTAGTGATGTTTATATTTTGAGACATTGAAATGTTTTTGAGCTCATCATAAACCTAGGACTAATGATTCTCAGTACATCTGTGGAAAACCAACATCTAGGCAGTTTTCTTTAGCTCAATCATCTTTGATGAGTTTTTACTGTCTTCCAAAATATTCAACTAGGATTTTGTATGTATTTAAAGATTCTGCTTTATGTATACACATTCTGAAACTTAAACGGAAGGTAACAAATCAAAATTACATGGCAACAGAACAAAATGGAAGAGGAGTAGGTGGACATGGAGTGCATCTCTCTCCAGAGATACATCAGAAATACAACTTCGACACAGAACTGCATGCAGAACACCAGCTGAGAGCAGACAGGAGTACCTGACCAGTGGAAAATAATATATATAGAATCATTCAAAGCTCAGTAGGACAAAGGAACTAGAGGGAAAAACAAGAGTGTTAGTAGGACTGGACCTGCCCTCAGCCATTGAGGGAACTGAAGCAGGGGTCCAATCTCCACATCAGGGAAATTGTCTGAGTCAGAGGAGAAATATTTAAGGCTGAGAGTGGAACAGCTGATCTGTGTCAGCCTAAATGAAATGAGAATCCGACAGTCCTTGCCACAGACATTCATACACTGGACAGGGATGCAGGTCCCCTGGAAGGTGCAGCACCTGGGAGGTGGAGTTTGTGGAGCAATCCCAGGGTGAGGGCTGCTGTTGACTGTGGAGAGACAGATGGAGGGGAGGTAAGGGAAGAGATTGTGGTGGGAAATGCCTGTGGAGGAAAACTGGGCAGCCATGGAACCAAGGCAATACTGCTGAGTCACACATAGGACATGGAGCCATCACCATAGCCGCTCTCTCCCCACATGCTGGCATTGGCAGCTGAACAATAGAGAGGCTGGCCCATCAAATCCTGACACACTGAACTACAAAGTAGGACTCCACTCAGGGTGCTCCTTTAAGGGACTGATGCATTGAACTACAGACTAGGATCTCACCTAGGATGCCCCTTTAAGTGCCTGACACTGGGATCTACAGATTAGGGCCCCAGTCATGGGGGCTTCTCTATGTGCCTGATGCACCAAACAGGAGAGAAGGACCCCAGGCAAGGGAGCCCTCTAAGTGCCTGAATGGGTGGAGCTATAGAGAAAGACTAGCCAAAGAGGCCTTCTGATTTCCAGCTACAAGAGGTTCAATAAAAGATTCTGATAGGGCCATGACTCTTGTGGTGGAGACGGCCCATGTCCCTGCACACTTGGTGCCACTATGGTCCCCGAAATCCAAGTGGCTGCATCACCTTCATGCTCACCACTCACTGGGGCAGAGCTGCCACAGGCAAAAAAAAAATCTTGATCTATGTGCATAGGGTCACTCCAGTCATGTCTGACTCTGTGACACTGTAGACTGTGGCCTGCTAGGCTTCTCTGTCATGGAAAGGGGTTCTCCAGAGCAAGAATACTGGAGTATATTGACCAATACTGGTTGCCATACCCTTCCAGAGCACTATATTTCTTTGTTGCACTAGGTGCCAACTCCACTGAGTACCTGGTGCTGCCAGAACCCCTCTGACCCAAGCTGTTACACTACCTCCACAGCTGGCCCTTACAGGGGCAAACCCAAGTCCTCCAGGGCAGCCTCAGGAGCAAACCCCAGTGGATGACCCACATGAAGGGGTGGAAATAATACCACAACTGAAACCCAGGGGCAGTGTGCCCAAGGAAGAAGACCCAACACCTTCCCACCAGCTGTACAAGCTTCAGATTAAATCCACACAATCAACCAAGCAGATTCTGTGTCTATAAAATGTATAAAAGGTCACTGAGAGCTCCCACAAAAGAAGAGTTACTAGTTCTGACACCTGTGGACTTTGGAGGCAAGAACACAATCTGAATAGGACCAGAATACAATCTGAGTTTTTCCCACAGCAGGTCGAGAGATCAGCAGTGTTGGAGGGCATCCTAAGGAGGTGAGGTGGACTGTGACTCCCAGCAAGGGAAAGGACTCTGACAGTAGTGACTCAAGAAAAACCCACTTATTATTATGTTTTGAACTTATTTTGTAGATTCTTTTATATATATTTTCTTTTTGTTCCTCTTTTTTCTCCCCTTTGTTGAAGTCGATTTTATTGGCACTATGAAATCTAATGAAGTTTTGAGCTTTTTTTCCTCAGTCACCTTTTTTTTTTTTTTTTTTTTTTTGTTATAAACCTCTGCCTCTACATTGGGCTTTCGCAGTTCTGTGGAGTTTTCCTTTTTTTTTTTTTTTAATTTTAACTTTTTTAAACCTTTTATTATTTTTTCTACATTTATTCATTTGTTTTTACTATTTTCTTTTCCCCTTGCAGTTAATCTTTATTCTAAATAAATCTTGTTTACTACCTCTATGTAGAGAGGTTGAAGAAGACTCCAACCTCTCAAGAGTTGGAAAAGACTCTTTAGAGTCCTTTGGACTGCAAGGAGATCCAACCAGTCCATCCTAAAGATCAGTCTTGAATGTTCATTGGAAGGACTGATGTTGAAGCTGAAACTCCAATCCTTTGGCCACCTCATGTGAAGAGTTGACTCATTGGAAAAGACCCTGATGCTGAGAGGGATTGGGGGCAGGAGGTAAAGGGGATGATAGAGGATGAGATGGTTGGATGGCATCACTGACTCAATAGACATGAGTTTGAGTGAACTCCGGGAGTTGGTAACGGACAGGAAGGTCTGGCGTGCTGTAGTCCATGGGGCTGCAAAGAGTCAGATATGACTGAGCGATTGAACTGAACTGAACTGAACTGATGTAACTTTACATATCTATTCTTTCTTTCCTTTCTTCTTAACATATTTGTTAGTTTTGTTTTCATTGCTTTATTCCCCACCTGACACCTTGCTTTAGTTTTGTTTCCAGTTTGTGCTTTACTTTTGTTCTTAACTAGTAAATATAATTTTTGATTTCCTTTGTTTGCTGGGTCAACACACTGTACTTTATTTTTGTTGGACTGTTTTGACTTTACTCATGGTTGTATATGTATATTCCATTATTTTCATTATTATTTGCCTGATTTTGTAACTGCCATTTGTCTGGGGTTCATCTTTGACTTTTTGGTTTTGGGTGTTTGTTTTAATCTCACTTAATGCCATAACAAACCACATGTGGAATCTTCATTCCTGACCAGAGATCAAGCCCTGAGCCTTTGGAGTGGGATCACTGACTCCAAAACCCTAGACAACCAGAGAACTAACCATAGCCAGTATCTAATAGTGAGAACTTACACAAAGGAACCACTTGAATACAAGACCCAGGATCACCCAACTACCAGTCACCCAACTACCTACCCTGTGCAGGACACCCCATCTAAACAACAAGCAAAACAAAAATACAAACCCAATCATCAGCAGACAGGATTACCCAAATACTCAGCTTTGCCCTTCAGAAGAAAAACAAACAAACAAACAAACAAACAAAAACTCAGCACAAATCTCACCCTATATGAAACTTACCCAGACATTTCTCCAAAGAAGACATACAGATGGCTAACAAACACATGAAAAGATGCTCAACATCATCCATTATTAGAGAAATGCAAATCAAAACTACAATGAGATATCACCTCACAGCAGTCAGAATGGCCATCATCAAAACGTCTACAAACAATAAATGCTGGAGAGGGTGTGGAGAAAAGGGAAGTCTCTTGCACTGTTGGGAATGTAAATTGATATAGCCACTATGGAAGATGGTATCAAGATTCCTTAAAAAACTAGGAATAAAACCACCATTCAGTTCAGTTCAGTTCAGTAGCTCAGTCGTGTCCGACTCTCTGCAACCCCATGAATCACAGCACACCAGGCCTCCCTGTTCATCACCAACTCTCGGAGTTCACTCAAACTCATGTCTATCGAGTCGGTGATGCCATCCAGCCATCTCATCCTCTGTCATCAACCTTCTCTTCCTGCCCCCAATCCCTCCCAGCATCAAGGTCTTTTCCAATGAGTCAGTTCTTCACATCAGGTGGCCAATGTATTGGAGTTTCAGCTTTAGCATCATTCCTTCCGATGAACACCCAGGGGTGATCTCCTTTAAAATGGAATGCAATCTCATGCTTAGGCATATACCCTGAGGAAACCAAAATTGAAAAGACACATGTATCCCATTGTTCATTGCAGCACTATTTACAATAGTTAGAACATGGAAGCAACCTAGATGTCTACTGACAGATGAATGGATAAAGAAGTTGTGGTACATATACACAATGGAATATTCCTCAGCCATAGAAAGGAATTGATTTGAGTCAATTCTGATGAAGTCAATGAACCTACAAACTGTTATACAAAGTGAAGTAAGTCAGAAAGAGAAATATGAATATTATATTCTAACACATATATACGGGATCTAGAAGAATGATACTGAAGAACTTATTTACACGGCAACAAAGGAGAACAGACATAGAGAATAGACTTATGGACATGGAGATAGGGGAGAAAAGGTTTAGATGTATGGAAAGAGTAACATGGAAACTTACATTATCATATGCAAAATAGATAGCCAATGGCAATTTGCTGTATGGCTCAGGAAACTCAAACAGGGTACTGTATCAACCTAGAGGGGTGGGTTTGGGAGGGAGATGGGAGGCAAGTTCAAAAAGGAGAGGCTGTATGTATACCTATGGCTGATTCATGTTGAGGTTTGACAGAAAACAAAAAAAAATCTGTAAAGCAATTACCCTTCAATTAAAAAATAAATTGGAAAGAAAAAATTACATGGCAATGTATGCATATATTTGAATTCTGGCGTCTGCTTTATAAAAATATTTTAGTGGACTTTTGCTATATGTTCCAAATAGCCAGATCACTTCAATTATGAATTTATAAAGATTAATGCTTTGTTTGCAAGTAATGAAGTGAATTAGCCTTAATTTAGAGTCTGAAGTTAAAAAAAAATCTAAATGCTGCAGATGCCAATAAAAGAAGTCTCTAAAGAAAATAATTTCAAATGTAAAATATTCCAGGAAAGAAATAATCAGTAAAACTGGTTAAAAAGTGAAAACCAAAGGTAATAAACAATTAACAGATGTGAGTTATTATTATTTTTAATAAATAACCATAAAGTGGAGCCAGAGCTTTCAATGTATAGTTTCATTATCCATTATCTTCAAAATAAGTATTATTTTCAAATGCCTCTGTACTGAGTGCAACTACATTTTTCAGTCTCCTGTTTTTCACATAATCATGAGAATATCTTGCCATTAATCATGCACATAATAGTATTGCTAAAATTATCCAAGCAATAGTTTGCATTGCACATCATTTTCCATACAAACTAAGTTTCAGTTGCACAAATCTTCTAGTTCAGTTCCATATGAGGTTGTTTTAGATTAGCTTTAAGCAAGACACACATTATAGCTTAAACAAGTTAAATGGGAATTCAGTTCAGTTCAGTTCAGTCGCTCAGTTGTGTCCGATCTTTGGGACTCCATGAACCGCAGCACGCCAGGCTTTCCTGTCCATCACCAATTCCCGGAGTCCACCCAAACCCATGTCTATTGAGTCGGTGATGCCATCAAGCCATCTCATTCTCTGTCATCCTCTTCTCCTGCCCTCAATCTTTCCTAGTATCAGGGCCTTTTCCAATGAGTCAGCTCTTCGCACCAGGTGGCCAAAGGATTGGAGTTTGAGCTTCAACATCAGTCCTTCCAATGAATATTCAGGACTGATTTCCTTTAGGATGGACTGGTTGGATCTCCTGGCAGTCCAAGGGACTCTCAAGAGTCTTCTCCAACACCAAACTTCAAAAGCATCAATTCTTTGACACTCAGCTTTCTTTATAATACAACTCACATCCATACATGACCACTGGAAAAACCATAGCCTTGACTCGATGGACCTTTGTTGGCAAAGTAATGTCTCTGCTTTTTAATATGTTGTCTAGGTTGGTTATAACTTTCCTTCCAAGGAGTAAGTGTCTTTTAATTTAATGACTGCAATCAACATCTGCAGTAATTTTGAAGCCCAGAAAAATAAAGTCAGCCACTATTTCCACTGTTTCCCCATCTGTCTGACATGAAGTGATGGGACCAGATGCCATGATCTTCGTTTTCTGAATGTTGAGCTTTAAGCCAACTTCTTCACTCGCCTCTTTCACTTTCATTAAGAGGCTCCTTAGTTCTTCTTCAATTTCTGCCAAAAAAAAAAAAAGGAAGAAGAAGAAGGCTGTCCAGGGCTAGTAGCACAGCTGCCCAGTGGCATGAAGGATAGAAGCTCATACTTGTTATCCTCAGTAGATTATTGTCTCTTAAGGTCACCTCATCTGTGAATAAGAAGTTGATTGCAACAGAAACCAAATTAAATTTTTAGAAAGAAAAAAAAAAAGTAGGAACAGTACATGTACTCTTCTCTTTAACAGAATTTCCTAAAAGTCCAACATGGCCTTATCCCTCACATTTTATAGGTCAGAAGGTAATATCACCATCACATGCACCTACAATGTTGCTTGGGGACTAGGAAGAATAAAAATTAAAATTCTGATACTAAAGATAGAGAATGCAACAAATAATCTTTCACAAAAACTTCAAGCTCCAATTTCTGCATATGCAAAATACAATAATAACAGTACCTACAATTTACAAAGATTCATTAAAAGTAATGCATTTAAAGTATTTGGCACATTTTCAGTTACATAAATTCTGAATGAATTTACACTACTCTTATTCTTAATGATCCATCCTCCATTGATTTACCTCTAGATTTCCTATAGACTTTATAAGTAGAATTATATAATTTGGTGTAACTGTATTGTCTATTATTTATTTATTACTCCCTCTCATATTAATTTTATCTTCCCCGTAGTCTATGAAGTCTTTGTGAATAAATTTAACGCATTATATGTTTTTAGCATCTCTCATAGTATCTAGCAAATCATTCAGCAGAATGAGACGTATTCTGTGAGAACATATGCTTTAATAATTTTGGTATGTATGAAATGTTTTGAGATCATATGAATTGATGTACATGGCTTCTGATATCAATGACTCATAATATATGAAGGCAATGAGACACACAAATATAAAGGAATGTGATAATAAATAGGTCACTCTCATGACCTAATCATTTCTTAAAGGCCCCACATCCAAATTACAATTACACTAGGAGTTGGGACTTAACATGTGAATTTTGAAGGGGACACAAACATTCAGCCTACAGTAACCATTTAGCAATTATAAATAACTCTAGTCTTACCCAGCAGAGTAATGCCCTACACACTGAAAGCTGCATTGTTTCATTATTTGTCATTGAGTGGATTGCTTGTTAAACATTCTCTTAAAGTACCACAATAATTCTGTAGGATGCTACTGCATCTTCAGAGCTTGTTCTTATTGTTTCACCTAAAGACAAAAACAATCCCTTGACTCTGTTTGTGTGTTTTATAATCCTAAGATTTATGAAATTTAGGAAAAGAGGATGAAGTTATCATCAGTTCATCCATAGAACAGTGACTTTTTGGGAGAGATTATAAAATTAACTTTTGTACTTTCTTCCCTTAACTCAGTGGCTCAGACGGTAAAGCGTCTGCCTGCAATGCAGGAGACCCGGGTTCTATTCCTGGGTCAGGAAGATCCCCTGGAGAAGGAAATGGCAATCCACTCCAGCACTCTTGCCTGGAAAATCCCATGGACAGAGGAGCCTGATAGGCTACAGTCCATGGGGTCGCAAAGAGTCAGACACGACTGAGCGACTTCACTTCACTTCACTTCATCCCTAACTCACCACTTATCTCATAAGAGACTCATAAAATATGTTTTTGTATTGAAATAATGGGGATAATCTTATATCTTTTAATGGTAGTGCATGATCTTGGTTACACACTGAATGACAAGCAGTAGAAATGGGTCATATCTCAGGGCTGGAATTGAGGGAAAGATATCAAGGAAATATTTTGTTGTCTAAAGTAAGGTTGGACAAGTCCTACTTTGAAGGTCTAAGACAGGAGGAAGATATTTCACCAAAACACCCTCAATTATTTATTGGCCATGCCACTCAGCCTGTGAGATCTTAGTTTTCCAGCCAGGGCTTAAACCCTGCCCCCACAGTGAAAGTGACCAACAAGTGGACCACCAGGGAATTCCCATCAGAATTTTAAATTAAGGGGTTTTTAAATGGGAAGACATTAAGTAAATGTTAGTAAATGAAGGCAGAAATGAAAATTCCTCAACATTTAGGGACTGTATTTTCATGAAATTTATCACCAGCCAATGTCAGATGCTTTTTGTCATTATTTCAACTTTCCTTAAAAATTTAAATATGAACACATGTGTGTTCTGTGTGATTATACAACAGTTGTTATATGAACATTACCAAGGATTAACAGTTACTGCTATTTTTTTCATAATTGGAGTCATCATAAAGCAACCTGTCTGGGCTGCTTATTCCAGGCATACCTGCAACTATGATTATATTATTTGTTTTTAAACAATGAAGAAATTTCAAAAGATACACACAGAATTAACTGCAAGTATCTGTGAATAATCCATAACAACCACTCAAACGATGGTAATACCTGAATTTTATTTCTTTAAGAGAAGAACACTTAATTGTAACATATTTTTCCCCAAGCTATATGTGCCTCAACTGTCAATCAGACAGATTTCTTAATATTGAGTTTGATAAAATATATAAGACATTTTAGAAAACTGTTTGGTTGACAGGAAAGTTTGTCATACATAAATCTGACACTACAGTTTTGGTGTAAAAAGGGTATTGACTGACAGGTTAACAACTGAACTATCCACTTTAGTCTGTGTTGCTTTATAACATTTCCAAAATTAAAAAAAAAAAAAAAAGTTTTCCAAGTTTCTACTCCCTACAGGAATTAGAAAAACAAAAACAAACAAGCAAACAAACAAACAAACAAAAAGGCATTTTCTTTTCTTTTTGAGGAAGGCAGTAGAAAAAAATCAAAAGAAAAGGGAGACAAAATTATATAGTTGAAAACAAACTATTTTGATCAGACTAGCTTGGAAAATTTTATTATATATTATTTTACATTCTTAGAAAAATCACAATAACTACTATATTATAAAAGCTGACAAAATAAACCAAAAGAATAATGAGCTACCAAATACATAAAATAAAAACACACATTCTTGATACTATTTAGATATTTATGCATTTATTTTTTATGACTTATTAGTAATCACCTCATTTTATTTTATTTATTTATTTAATTTGTTTATTTTAGTTGGAGGCTAATTACTTTACAATATTGTAGTGATTTTTGCCATATATTGATATGAATCAACCATGGGTGTACATGTGTTCCCCATCTTGAACCCCCCCTCCCACCTCCTTCCCCATCCCATCCCTCTTGGTCATCCCAGTGGACCAGCCCTGAGCACCCTGTCTCATGCATTGAATCTCCACTGGCGATCTGTTTCATATATGATAATATACATGTTTCAATGCTATTCTCTCAGATAATCCCACTCTAGCCCTCTCCCACAGAGTCCAAAAGACAGTTCTATACATCTGTGTCTCTTTTGCTGTCTTGAATATAGGTTATCATTGCTGCTGTTGCTGCTAAATTGCTTCAGTCATGTCTGACTGCGTGACCCCATAGACAGCAGCCCACCAGGTTCCCCCATCCCTGGGATTCCCAAGGCAAGAACACTAGAGTGGGTTGCCATTTCCTTCTCTGATGCATGAAAGTGAAGAGTGAAAGTGAAGTCAGTCAGTCGTGTCCGACTCTTACCAACCCCATGGACTGCAGCCTACCAGACTCCTGTGTCCATGGGATTTTCCAGGCAAGAGTACTAGAATGGGGTGCCATTGCCTTATCTGACGGTTATCATTATCATCTTTCTAAATTCCATATATATGCGTTAATATACTGTATTGGTGTTTTTCTTTTTGGCTTACTTCACTCTGTATAATTGGTTCCAGTTTCATCCATCTTTTTAGAACTGATTCAAATGTATTCTTTTTAATGGCTGAGTAATATTCCATTGTGTATATGTACCACAGCTTTCTTATCCATTAGTCTGCTGATGGACATCTAGGAAGCTTCCATGTCCTAGCTATTATAAACAGTGTTGCGATGAACATTGAGGTACACGTGCCTCTTTCAATTCTGGTTTCCTAGATGTGTATGCCCAGCAGTGGGATTGCTGGGTCATATGGCAGTTCTATTTCCATTTTTTTAAGAAATCTCCACATTGTTCTCCATAGTGGCTGTACTAGTTTGCATTCCCACCAATAGTGTAAAAGAGTTCCCTTTTCTCCACACCCTATCCAGCATTTATTGTTTGTAGGTTTTTGGATAGCAGCCATTCTGACCAGCATGAGATGATACCTCATTGTGGTTTTGATTTGTATTTCTCTGATAATGAGTGATGTTGAGCATCTTTTCATGTGTCTGTTAGGCATCTGTATATCTTCTTTGGAGAAATGTTTATTTAGTTCTTTGGCCCATTTTTTGATTGGGTCATTTATTTTTCTGGAATTAAGCAGCAGTAGTTGCTTGTATATTTCTGAGATCCATTCTTTGTCCGTTTATATATATATATATATATATATATATATATATATATATATAGCTGAATCCCTTCTGTTCACCCGAAACTATCAAAACATTGTTAATTATTTATTTGTGAGTTCACACTCAGTCGCTAAGTTATGTCCCAATCTTTTTAACTCCATGAACTGCAGTCCATCAGTCTCTTCTGTTCACGGGATTTCCCAGGCAAAAATACTGGAGTAAGTTGCCATTTCCTTCTCTAGAGGATGTTCCTGACCAAGGGAAGACCATTAACTGGCTATACCCCAATACAAAATAAAAAGTTAAAAAATAAATAAATAAACTTCATTCAAATACATCCCTATATAAGCAGGGGGAAAGAAACAAAAATCTGAATATTCTCAAGAATACTGCAGTATTCCAGGTACCCATCCCAGTTCTTTGGATAGGAAGAAATATTTAGCATTAAATAATTGCTGAGTGAGTGAATGGGAGTTTGTAGCTCTTTTTTTTTTTGGGGGGGGGGTGGGAGTTCCTTGTGGGATCTTAGTTCCCTGACCAGTGTTTGAATTCTGGGCTCTCAGCAGTGAGAATGCCAGTCTTAATCACTGGACTACCAGGGAAGTCCTGTGAGTTTGTATCTTAAGGAGATAAAACCTATTAAAACAATTGGCCAGCTTTCTGAAAGGTCTTTAACACTAGCTTGATACAAATCCCAAAGACCTGGAAATCCATGCCCAAGCCTGGGGAGAGGTGTCTGTACAAAAATCCAAAATGTAAAGTGAAGGGTGGTGGGGCATTGGCAGCAAGATGATGACTAAAATGAAGAGTTGATTGAGCATTAAGAGAATACCCAGTTGAACTTTAGACTTTAAAAAGGGTTTCCTCATAGAATGTTAATATATTCTTTAAAAACCCACAAAAATAAACAAAAATTAACAACAATAACAACAAAAACTAGCATGTGACTAGCAACTGATTAGAGAGGGCAGGCACTACAAGACAAATAAAAGAATAAAGAGTGTCTATTCTATTTATATGTGAAGAATGTCCTCAAAAAAAAAAAAAAAAAAAAAAAAAACACTGTCACACTAACCCAGAAACAAGACAGATGAATTTTCTCTCTTGTTTCCTCACTGATCCAAAGCAGTTTTCTTTTTTTCTCTTAGATTTTATTCCTTAAGAAATTCATCTAAATGTATATTTTATTTGAATTTATGGATTAAAATGTTTACACTTATAAGGAGATTAGGAAGGAGTGAGATGAAAGCACATTATGACACTGGACTCCAACAACCCCAGAGATGGTTATAGGAAACTGTGTACTTTCTGGAACTCTGAGCAAAGAGAGATTGAAATAGCTATTCCTTCTATTCAACCCTCCGTTGTCTTGCCGCAGATGTGAATGAACTGTGTTCCATGGGTACAGTTGCAGGAAGGAAGCATATTCCAGGCTCTTTGATCTCTCTGGTCCCCTATAACACTGTCCCTTCTCTCTGTCCCTTCAGTTCAGTTGGTGGTATCAGCTTGCCTGTGCAACTAGTCCCTGGATAGTTTACCATCCCTTGTCTGTTTTCTTTCACTGCCCACACCTCTGTAATAGACCCCTCATTAAACTCTTCTCAGTTAAATCCCTGAAGGCTGTCATCTGCCACTCCTCAAAGCCAGTCAGAAGAATTTTTGACATATACTTTCTTAAAAGCTTAATACTGATGCCATGATTTCCCACATGTGTCTCACTTCTTTCTCTAACAGCTGCAAAAAAAAAAAAAAAGCACTTATTTTCCTGTGTGCAGTGATATAATCAAATATGTATTTTTGAAAGAAAACTAGAAATGACAAAAAATAAACAACTTCCCTTGAGATGGATAAGGAAAAAAAAATCATGTACTATTAGTCTAAGAATAATGCCATAGTTGTCAAATGAATTATTCAGGAAAGTATATTTACTATGTTGTAACAAATCTTTCAGGCTTCCCAGGTGGCACAGTGGTAAAGAATCCTGCATGCCAACCAGGACACACGGGTTCAATTCCTGGCTAGGGAAGGTCCCCTGGAAGGAAATGGTAACCCACTCCAGTATTCTGCCTAGAAAATCTCATGAATGGAGGAGCCTGGAAGGCTACAGTCCATGGGATCACTGAGGGTCAGACACGACTGAGTGATTTCCCTTTCACTTTTCACTTTCATGCATTGGAGCAGGAAATGGCAATCCACTCCAATGTTCTTGCCTGGAGAATCCCAGGGACAGGGGAGCCTAGTGGGCTGCTGTCTATGGGGTAGCATAGAGTCGGACACGACTGAAGCGACTTAGCAGCAGCAGTATGGGATTCTCAAAGCAAGAATACTGAAGTGGTTTGCCATTCCCTTCTCCAGTGGACCACGTTTTCTCAGAACTCTCCACCATGACCCATCTGTTACTGATGGCCCTACATGGCATGGCTCATAATTTCAATGAATTAGACAAGGCTATGGTTCGTGTGATCAGTTTGATTAGCTTTCTCTGCTTATGGTTTTCAACCTGTCCACTCTCTGATGGATAAGGATAAGAGGCTTAAGGAAGCTTTCTGATGAGAGAGACATCCATAAAGTATAATTATTGTTGAAAAGTTCATTTGTAGGGAATTCCCTGACAGTCCAGTGGTTAGGACTCTTTCACTGCCCTGGTTGGGGTCCAGTCTTTGGTTAGGAAACTAAATCCTGCAAGTGGGACTCTGAGACGTCCAGACGGCCCAGTGATTAAGACTCCACCCTTCCACTGCAGGGGACACAGGTTCAATTCCGGGTCCTGGAACTAAGATCCCACATACTGCATGGAAAGCCTTTTTGAACAAGTCAATCCCCTTCTTTGGCCTCTGTGCTCCATCTGTCAAGTGGGAGAAGGTATAGAATGAGGCTCTCTCCACAGCCCCTTCCAGCTCATACTTCTGGAATCTTAGGGTTCTCAAGAGACAGTCAGGATGCCTCCTGGGTCCTGCTATCCAGGCCTAACTCCACACACAAGTGGCTAACAAATCACTACCATGGGCATGGGCTGCTAGGGGACTGGAATGTAAAAGTAGGAACTCAAGGATACCTGGAGTAACAGGCAAATTTGGCCTTGGAGTCAAAATGAAACAGGGCAAAGGCTAACAGAATTTTGCAAACCTCTCTTCCAGCAACAGGAGAGAAGACCCTACACATGGATGTCACCAGATGGTTAACACCAGAATCAGATTGATTATCTTCTTTATGGCCAAAGATGGAGAAGCTCTATACAGTCAGCAAAAACAAGACTGGGAGCTGATCATTGCGGCTCAGATCATGAACTCCTTATTGCCAAATTGAGACTTAAATTGAAGGAAGTAGGGAAAACCACTAGGCCAGTCAGGTATGACTTAAATTCTTTGTGATTATACAGTGGAAGCGACAAATAGATTCAAGAGATTAGATCTGATAGACTGAGAGCTTGAACAACAATGGATGGATGTTTGTGACATTGTACAGGAGGCATTGTTCAAGACCATCCACAAGAAAAAGAAATGCAAAGGCAGAATGGTTGTCTGATGAGGCCTTACAAATAGCTGAGAAAAGAAGAGAAGCTAAAGGCAAAGGAAGAAAGGAAAGATATACCCATTTAAGTGCAGAGTTCCAAAGAATAGCAAGGAGAGATAAGAAAGATTCCCTCAGTGATCAATGCAAAGAAATAGAGGAAAACAATAAAATGAAAAGACTAGAGAGCTCTTCAAGAAAATTAAAGACACTAAAGGAATATTTCATGCAAAGATGGGCAAAACAACGGACAGAAATGGTATAGACCTAACAGAAGCAGAAGAGGTGGAAAGAATACACAGAAGAACTATACAAAAAAGATTATCATGACCCACATAACCATGAAGGAGTGACTCACCTAGAGCCAGATATCCTAGAATGTGAAGTCAAGTGGGCTTTAGGAAGCATCACTACGAACAAAGTTAGTGGAGGTGATGGAATTTCACTTGAGTTATTCAAATCCTAAATGATGATGCTGTGAATCTGTTGTACTCAATAAGTCAACAAATTTGGAAAGCTTAGCAGTGCACAAGACTGGAAAAGGTCAGTTTTCATTCCAACCACAAAGAAGTGCAATGCCAAAGAATGTTCAGACTATGCATGATTATACTCATCTCACATGCTAGCAAAGTCGTGCTCAAAATTCTCCAAGCCAGTCTTCAATAGTATGTAAATTGTGAACTTCTAAATGTTAAGCTGGATTTAGAGAAGGCTGAGGAACCAGAAATCAAATTGCCAACATCTTTTGGATCATAGAAAAAGCAAGAGAATTCCAGAAAAAAACATCTGTCTTACTGATTATGCCAAAGCCTTTGACAATGTAGATCACAACAAACTGGACAATTCTTCCAAGATATGGGAATATCAGACCACCTTACCTGCCTCCTGAGAAATCTGTATGCAGGTGAAGAAGCAACAGTTAGAACTGGACATGGAACAACAGACTGGTTCCAAATTGGGAAAGGAATACATCAAGGCTATATGCTGTCACCCTGCTTATTTAATCTTATATGCAGACTACCTCACACAAAATGCCAGGCTAGATGAAGCACAAGCTGGAATCAAGATTGCTGGGAGAAATATTAATAACCTCAGATACACAGGTTACACCACACTTAGCAGAAAGTGAAGAGGACCTAAAGTGTCTCTACATGAAACTGACAGAGAGGAGAGTGAAAAATCTGGCTTAAAATTATTAAAAAAACTAAACTATGGCATCTGGTCCCATCAATTCATGGCAAAGAGGTGGATAAACAATGGAAACAGTGACAGACTTTATTTTCTTGGGCTCTGAAATCCTTGCAGATGGTGACTGCAGCCATGAAATTAAAAGGCACTTGCTCCTTGGATGAAGAGCTATGACCAACCTAGACAGCATATTAAAAGAAGGGACATTATTTTGCCTACAAAAGTCCATCTAGTCAAATCTATGGTGTTTCTAGTAATCATGTATGGATGTGAGAGTTGGACTATAAAGAAAGCTGGGCATCTAAGAATTGATGCTTTTAAACTGTAGTGTTGGACAAGACTCATGAGAGTTCCTTGGACTGCAAAGAGTTTAAACCAGTCAATTCTCAAGAAAATCAGTCCTGAATACTCACCAGAAGAACTGATGTTGAACTGTAACTCCAATATTTTGGCCACCTGATGTATACAACTGACTCACTGGAAAAGACCCTGATGCTGGGAATATTTGAAGGTGGGAGGAGAAGGGAATGAGATGGTTAGGTGGCATCACCAACTCAATGGACATGACTTTGAGCAAGCTCCAGGAGCTGGTGATGGACAGGGAAGCCTGGCGTACTACTGCAGCCCATCGGCTCTCAAAGAGTTGGACATGACTAAGCGACTGAACTGAACCAATTGAGATGGCACTAGTCATAGATAACCTACCTGCCAATGCAGGAGACGTAAGAGACGCAGGTTTGATACCTCAAAAGATCCCCCAGAGGAGGAAATGGTAACACAGTCAAGTTTTCTTGCCTGGGGAATCCCTATGAACAGAGGAGCCTAGTGGGCTACAGTCCATAAGGTCACAAAGAGTTGGACAGTACTGAAGCAAATTAGCATGCATTGAAACCTGTGATGATGTGTATATTGAATTTTTAATTTATGAGAGTTAATAAAATAAAATTTTGTTTTCATTTTCCCTTCCACTGCATTTGTTTCCCAAATTTTGATTATATGAGAGTGTCTAAGTTTCTTCTAAAACTTTTTGTGTTTTGAAATTTATTTTTTCCATAGGTAAGAGAGATCTTTGCTTTGGAAAAAAGACAAATTGTGAAACAGAATATTCTAATTTTGGAATATACAACTATAAGTCATCACCAGTTTTGAGGTTTATAGACTATATTTTCATTAATTTTATTTTAATAACCTTTACAATATTGTTCAATGAATTCTAACCCTTTATTTTGGAGCAATATATGTATATGAATAATTTTTCTCTTAAAAGTAAACTATTAATAGCAACAGATGAAATAAATTTTGAGTTTTTTTTTCTTTTTATTTCCTAGTATTTCCATATAGATATTCCTAATAATTGGGTTTCATGTCAATAAGAAACCTAGAGCCAGACATCTTGGAATGTGAAGTCAAGTGGGCCTTAGAAAGCATCACGACGAACAAAGCTAGTGGAGGTGATAGAATTCCAGTTGAGCTGTTTCAAATCCTGAAAGATGATGCCGTGAAAGTGCTGCACTCAATTTGCCAGCAAATCTGGAAAACTCAGCAGTGGCCACAGGACTGGAAAAGGTCAGTTTTCATCCCAATTCCAAAGAAAGGCAATGCCAAAGAATGCTCCAACTACCGCACAATTGCACTCATCTCACATGCTAGTAAAGTAATGCTCAAAATTCTCCAAGCCAGACTTCAGCAATATGTGAACCGTGAACTCCCTGATGTTCAAGCTGGTTTTAGAAAAGGCAGAGGAACCAGAGATCAAATTGCCAACATCCGCTGGATCATGGAAAAAGCAAGAGAGTTCCAGAAAAACATCTATTTCTGCTTTATTGATTATGCCAAAGCCTTTGACTGTGTGGATCACAGTAAACTGTGGAAAATTCTGAAAGAGATGGGAATACCAGACCACTTGACCTGCCTCTTGAGAAATCTGTATGCAGGTCAGGAAGCAACAGTTAGAACTGGACATGGAACAACAGACTGGTTCCAAATAGGAAAAGGAGTACGTCAAGGCTGTATATTGTCACCCTGCTTATTTAACTTATATGCAGAGTACATCATGAGAAATGCTGGACTGGAAGAAACACAAGCTGGAATCAAGATTGCTGGGAGAAATATCAATAATCTCAGATATGCAGATGACACCACCCTTATGGCAGAAAGTGAGGAGGAGCTAAAAAGCCTCTTGTTGAAAGTGAAAGAGGAGAGTGGAAAAGTTGGCTTAAAGCTCAACATTCAGAAAACGAAGATCATGGCATCTGGCCCCATCACTTCATGGGAAATAGATGGGGAAACAGTAGAAACAGTGTCAGACTTTGTTTTTTTGGGCTCCAAAATCACTGCAGATGGTGACTGCAGCCATGAAATTAAAAGGCGCTTACTCCTTGGAAGAAAAGTTATGACCAACCTAGATAGTATATTCAAAAGCAGAGACATTACTTTGCCGACTAAGGTCCGTCTAGTCAAGGCTATGGTTTTTCCTGTGGTCATGTATGGATGTGAGAGTTGGACTGTGAAGAAGGCTGAGCGCAGAAGAATTGATGCTTTTGAACTGTGGTGTTGGAGAAGACTCTTGAGAGTCCCTTGGACTGCAAGGAGATCCAACCAGTCCATTCTGAAGGAGATCAACCCTGGGATTTCTTTGGAAGGAATGATGCTAAAACTGAAGCTCCAGTACTTTGGGCACCTTATGCGAAGAGTTGACTCATTGGAAAAGACCCTGATGCTGGGAGGGATTGGGGGCAGGAGGAGAAAGGGACGACCGAGGATGAGATGGCTGGATGGCATCACAGACTCAATGGACGTGAGTCTGAGTGAACTCCGGGAGTTGGTGATGGACAGGGAGGCCTGGCGTGCTGCGATTCATGGGGTCGCAAAGAGTCGGACACGACTGCGCGACTGAACTGAACTAAAGAAATGCATTTTTTAAAATAGTTTTAGGAAGGTTAAAAAGAAATTTCAAGTGGCAAGTTTATATTTGATAGGGGTTGTTAAACATTGATACCACTCATTAGGGGCTTCCCTGGTGGATCAGAGGTTAAAGCATCTGCCTGCAATGTGGGATACCTGGGTTCGATCCCTGGGTCGTGAAGATCCCTGGAAAAGGAAATGGCAACCCACTCCAGTATTCTTGCCCGGAGAATCCCATGGACAGAGAAGCCTAGTGGGCTACAGTCCACGGGGTCGCAAAGAGTCGGACATGACTGAGCGACTTCACTTCCCTTCTTCACTTCACTTCACCACTCATTAAATAACTACAATAACTCAATTTTTAAAATTCCACTCATAAAACTTCAGCTGCAAGAAATATTGAGAATTCTGTAATAAACAGGGATATACAGTTATTACATTCAGTTCAATTCAGTCGCTTAGTCGTGTCTGACTTTGCAACCCCATGAACCGCAGCATGCCAGGCCTCCCTGTCCATCACCAACTCCCGGAGTTCACTTAAACTCATGTCCATCAAGTTGGTGATACCATCCAGCCATCTCATCCTTGGTTGTCCCCTTCTCCTCCTGCCCCTAATCCTTCCCAGTGTCAGGGTCTTTTGCAACGAGTCAGCTCTTTGCGTGAGTTGGCCAAAGTATTGGAGTTTCAGCTTCAGCATCAGTCCTTCCAATGAACACCCAGGACTGATCTCTTTTAGAATGGACTGGTTGGATCTCCTTGCACTCCAAGGGACTCTCAAGAGTCTTCTCCAACACCACAGTTCAAAATCATCAATTCTTCGGCACTCAGCCTTCTTCACAGTCCAACTCTCACATCCATACATGACCACTGGAAAAACCATAGCCTTGGCTAGACAGACCTTTGTTTGCAAAGTAATGTCTCTGCTTTTGAATATACTATCTAGGTTGGTCATAACTTTCCTTCCAAGAAGTAAGTGTCTTTTAATTTCATGACTGCAGTCAACAACGAGTCAGCTCTTTGCGTGAGTTGGCCAAAGTATTGGAGTTTCAGCTTCAGCATCAGTCCTTCCAATGAACACCCAGGACTGATCTCTTTTAGAATGGACTGGTTGGATCTCCTTGCACTCCAAGGGACTCTCAAGAGTCTTCTCCAACACCACAGTTCAAAATCATCAATTCTTCGGCACTCAGCCTTCTTCACAGTCCAACTCTCACATCCATACATGACCACTGGAAAAACCATAGCCTTGGCTAGACAGACCTTTGTTTGCAAAGTAATGTCTCTGCTTTTGAATATACTATCTAGGTTGGTCATAACTTTCCTTCCAAGAAGTAAGTGTCTTTTAATTTCATGACTGCAGTCACCATCTGCAGTGATTTTGGAGCCCCCTAAAAGAAAGTCTGACACTGTTTCCACTGTTTCCCTATCTATTTGCCATGAAGTGATGGGATCAGAGGCCATGATCTTAGTTTTCTGAATGTTGAGCTTTAAGCCAACTTTTCTACTCTCCTCTTTCACTTTCATCAAGAGGCTTTTTAGTTCCTCTTCACTTTCTGCCATAAGGATGGTGTCATCTGCATATCTGAGGTTATTGATATAAACTTTCCTTAGACATTACATAATAAAACAAATTCTGACCAGCTTTTTAGCTATTAATGATTATTTTACAGGTTTTCAAATATACACATATGCATTTTATGTGTATATATATATATACACACATACATATATACACATTCATTCATGTATATATATACACATACATATATGGCTTATGCTCTAATTATTAACAAAGCTAATTTCATATTGAAAAATAATATATTCTACAACCAGTAATATGTTCTCTACCCAGTTTTAGTCACATGCCTTTTGTTCTTATGAAGTATAAACAGAAGGGATTCATGAGGAAATCTCCACAAGAAAAACTTCAAAATATTAGCAACAATTGTAGTTGATAGGAGTGTATTATGTATAGCTTGGATATAATTCATTCATTTATGAATTCAGCACAGAGTATGCATTTACTATTTTGTGACAGGAACTGTTTTAGGCAGTGGTGATTCATAGGCAAGCAAAATATTTGCTACAATGAACTTTATATTCTACTGGAAGGAGCCAAATATAAACCAAAAAAGGTGATATTATATATAATTTTATATAATGAGAAATGTTACAAAAATAAAATCAGTATAAGCAATTATAAAAAGTACAGTAGTTGGTATCTTTTTGAGAAATGTTATAAAAATAAAATCAGTGTAAGCAATTATAAAAATACAGTAGTTGGTATCTTTTTGAACTGATGACAGAAAATAAGTAGACAGAAAAATGAGGTGAGGAGAAGAGTATGTGAGTATCCATGGGAAAATTATTCTAGGCAGATAGGACAGCAAGCATGGGGCTCCAGAACAGGAATATCCTTGAAGGACTTAAAATTAGAAAATAAAAGCAAGTGTATCTGTGTGTGTGTGTGTGTGTGTGTGTGTGTGTATGAGTACATGGACATGTGTGGGTGGGAGCATTGGGGTGGAGGAAAGAAGAGGAGAGTGGAATATAAATAGTCTTCGGGTCATGAGAAACATTTTGTTATCACTATAAGTCAAGCTATTGGAGGATTTTGAGCAGGATTTTTAAAAGACTGCTTGCCTTCCTGTGTGGAAAATAAATGAAGGGGAAGAATAAGTAAAAGCAGCAAACAAATTAAAAGCCTAATATATACAAAATAAAACAGAGAGAGATGGTGTTATTTTATAATAGAGTAGTAATTGGAAGGGGATTGAGAAATATTCAACATAAAGATATTTTGAAAAAAAATGGCAGATTTGATTTTGCTAAAAGAGATGAAATATCTAATAGTTTTTTCATAAATCTTTACCAGAAAATAATCTTTTAATAGCTGTTGCATGAGCATGCCATTCTAATAATTAAATATGATAGTTTATAATATGACAGATGTTATATATCCTTGCTATTTTAAAGCATTTTCATGAGTAATTTAGATATGTCTTTCCCACAAAGTTGTTAAAGAAAAATGAATTATCTACATTATGCTTTGATTTGATAATGTTTCTAATATCTAATTTTATTCACAGAACTTATGTAGATAGTAAAATAATTCTCCCTCCCTTAAACTTCAGGCTTATATGTGCAGGGTTTTGAGCTGGTTGTTTTTATGATAATAACATGAGCAAAGTGAAAATTAGTGAGCATGCCAAGAATGATGTATTTGCACATACAATCTCCTTTGACAAAGATAGTTTCAAATTTAACTGAACACAAATATTATAACATTTTTTCAAATGTAATTCCATATGATAAACATTTTTCAGTACTATAAAAAGGACTGAATATTTTACAAAGAGGGCTATCATTTTTACTAAACAGCCTTAGAACAAACTTCCATGTTATAATGGCAACATTCAGAAGAATTACAGTTCTAACTTAAATTTTCTGAAAACAGACATCTAATTATTCACCAATCTTGATTATTATCTTTCTCTAAACAAAGGAATAATCATGTTCTTGCAGTGCAAAATTCCTTCTCAACAGCTTTATTTAACTGCCCTTCTCAATATTTTCTCACTTAATGCTAGTTGAAACTTAATGGCCCTTAATTCCACATCATTTTAATTAAGACTGAAATATGGAATCAAACCTTTCAAATAATTTATTTCCACATAATGAATTCATCTCTGAACTGAAAATCATAAAAAACAAAGAAGAAACAGATATTAATCAAATAGAGGAAAAGAATGGAAACCAGAACCAAATTCTTAGTAGTCATATTCACTTTTTTTTATAATTATTGAGAGATATTAAAGAATAGGTTTGCTAAAAAGTCTCACAAACATTATATTTAATATTGAAGGCATAAATTTCAATGCACAAAGAAAGATATCAAAAAATAGAATAGCTTTTTAGGGTTGTTGTTGTTTAATCACTATGTCATGTCCAACTCTTTGTGACTCCATGAACTGTAGCACATCAGGCTTCCCTTTACTCCACTATCTCTCAGAGTTCAAACTGATCTCCATTGAGTTGGTGATGCCATTGAATTATTTCATCCTCTGTTGTCCCCTCCTTCTCCTGCCCTCAGTCTTTCCCAGTATCAGGGTCTTTTCCAATGAGTCAGCTTTTCATATCGCCTGGTCAACAGTGGGAGCATCAGCCCCAGCAACAGTCCTTCCAGTGCATATTCATGGTTGATTTCCTTTAAGATTGACTGATGTGATCTTTTTGTAGTCCAAGGGACGCTCAAGATTATTTTCCAGCAACACACTTTGAAAGCATCAACTCTTTGGCTCTCAGCCTTCTGTATGGACCAATATTCACATCTGTACATGACTACTGAAAAAAACCATACATTATTATACACACTTTTGTTGCCATTGTGATGTCTCTGCTTTTAAATGTTCTGTTCAGTTTTGTCAAAACTTTCCTTCCAAGGAGCAAGCATCTTTGAATTTTGTGGCTGTGCTCATTGTCCACAATGATTATGGAACCCAAGAAAAAAAAAATCTGTCACTGTTCACACTTTTTATCCATAATTTCCTATGAAATGAAGGGACCAGATGCCATGATGCTAGTATTTTGAATGCTGAGCTTTAAGTCATTTTTTTTGCTCTCCTCTTTCACCTTTATCAAGAGGTTCTTTAGTTCCTGTTTGCTTTCTTCCATTAGAGTTATGAAATTGTTGATATTTCTCCTGGTAATCTTGATTCCTGCTTGGTATTCATCCAGAGGGCATTTTGCATGATGTACTCTGCATATAAGTTAAATAGGCAGGGTGACAATATACGATTTTGAACCAGTCCATTATTTCATGTCCAGTTTTAACTGTTGCGTCTTGACCTGCATACAGTTTTCTCAAGAACAGGTAAGCTGGTCTGGTAGTCCCATCTCTTTAAGGATTTTCCACAGTTTGTTGTGATACACAAAATCAAAGGCTTTAGTGTGTCAATGAAGCAGAAGTAGATGTTTTATTGGTATACATTTGCTTTTTATATGAAGTAATAGATGTTGGCAATTTGATCTCTGCTTCTTCTCCCTTTTATATATCTAGCTTTCACATCTTGAAGTTCTTGGTCTAACTACTGTTGAAGCCTAATTTAAGGGATTTTGAGCATTATCTTGTTAGCATGTGAAATGAATGTAATTGTGAAGTAGCTTGAACATTCTTTGGGATTGGAATAAAACCCGACTTTTTCTCTCCTGTGGCATTGCTGAGTTTTCCAAATTCGCCAAACCACAGCTTTGACTATACAGAAATTTGTCAGCAAAGTAATGTCTCTGCTTTTTAATACGTTTAGGTTTGTCATTGCTTTTCTTCCAAGAAGCAGATATCTTTTAATTTCATGGCTGCAGTCACCATCTGCAGTGGTTTGGAAACCAAGAAAATAATTGTCTTTCACTGTTCCCATTGTTTCCCCATCTATTTGCGATGAAGTAATGGGACCGGATGTCATAATCCTTGTTTTCTGAATGTTGAGTTTTCACTCTCCTCTTTCACTTTCATCAAGAGGCTCTTTAGTTACTCTTCACATTCTGCCACAAGGGTGGTGTCATCTGCATATCTGAGGTTATTGATATTTCTCCTAGCAATCGTGATTCCAGCTTGTGCTTTATCCAGCCCAGCATTTTGCATGATGTACTCTTCATGTGAGTTAAATAAGCAGGGTGACAATATATAGCCTTGATGTATTCCTTTCCCAATTTTGAACCAGTCCATTGTTCCATGCCAGGTTCTAACTGTTGCTTCTTGACCTGCATACAGATTTCTCAGGAGGCAGGTCAGATCGTCTGGTATTCCCATCTCTTTAAGAATTTTCCACAGTTTGTTGTGATCCACACAATCAAAGACTTATTATCATCCCCTTTCTCCTTTGTCTTTCACTCTTATCTCAGCTGTTTGTAAGGGCTCCTCAGGTAACCACTTTGCCTTCCTGCATTTCTTTTTCTTCAGGATGGTTTGGTTACCACTTCCTATACAATGTTATGAACCTCCGTCCATAGTCATTCAGGCACTATGTCTACCATATTTAATCCCTGAATTTTCAATATTTCTTCTAAAATTTTTATTTTGAGCCTCCATTTATAAATGGAGAAACTAAATCTGTCATGGCAAAATCTTTCCATTTACATGGGTATTTTTTAAGTTACTAGGACAGTGATCAGATGATAAATAACCTGCCTTCAATGCAGAATGCCCTGTGGCAACCCCTGTGTTGGGAAGATCCCCTGAAGAAGGGAATGGCAATCCACTCCAGTATTCTTGCCTGGAGAACCTCGTGGACAGAGGAGCCGGGTGGGCTACAGTCCATGGGGTCGTAGAGAGTGGTACACAACTGAGTGACTAACAGTTTTAGAACACTGATATCCTGCCAAAGAATTGGGTGAGAGCCTTTTTGGTCATCACAGTCTCTCCCTTATCAACATTTTTCTGTGTTAAATTTCCCATCATCTTTTCAGTCATAGGGGCAAGAATTTTGAAATATATGTTTTGCTTTCAATGTATCATTAATATTTTTTCTCTTCTATATCACCATTGAAATGAACTAGATTTCTAGATTTTCTAACTTTTCACCTTATTTTCAGTCTCTTTTCTCTGTCCATAATTTTACATATTGCTGTCACAGTTGTTTTTCCAGACAATAGCTATACCATCACACCATTGCAAATTTAAATACACAGTAAATGCTTTCTCTTGTCATTAGAATAAACTGAAATTCCTTATGAGATTCAAAGCTCTCAGTGACCTATACCTTCCTAATTGGGCTATGACTTCAAACCCCTTAGAACATTTTTTCTTAACATTTTATATAATTTATAATCTTTATAAGAAGAAGGCAATGGCAACCCACTCCAATACTCTTGCCTGGAAAACCCCATGGGCAGAGGAGCCTGGTAGGCTGCAGTCATGGGGTCTCGAAGAGTCAGACAGGACTGAGCGACTTCACTTTCACTTTTCACTTTCATGCATTGGAGAAGGAAATGGCAACCCACTCCAGTGTTATTGCTTGGAGAATCCCAGGGATGGCAGAGCCTGGTGGGCTGCCATCTATGGGGTCTCACAGAGTCGGACACGACTGAAGCAACTTAACAGCAGCATTAGCATAACCTTCAGAAAAGGTTCCCTGGTGGTTTAGTAGTAAAGAATCTTCCCACTCATGCAAGAGATGCGGTTTTGGTCTCTGGATCCAGAAGATCACATGGAGAAGAAAATGGCAATCCACTCTAGTATTCTTGCCTTGGAAATCCCATAGACAGAGGAGCCTGGCAGGCAACAGTCTAAGGCTTGAAAAGAGTTTGATGTGACTTAGTAAATAAGCAACAAACCTTCATAAATGTTTCAGTGATCCTCACTTATATTGTTATTCCCTTTCCCTATAGAACTGTCTGTCACAGGTCATCTAACTTAGCGATTTTATCATTTTGTATTAGACACACACATGAATACACACACACACACACACACACTTGCAATTTTTATCTTTTTGATATTAATGTGTGGAATGACTTCTGCAAGTCTAAATTGCAGACTACCACATCCATCTGTATGTGTTAAAATAGCTAAAAAAACGTCTAGTACAAGCTAATTAAGAATGAGAAGTGATCTAATAATTTAGATGTTAAGAAGAAAATATATTTTGTTGCATGCTTAGTGTTACCACTCTCCAGCCTCTGGTCACATGGTGTGATCCTTTATAGTCATAAGTCTGGGTACCAGAGACAGTTGTGCCTCCCCCTTTTCAAAAATGCAGTGCTATGGTTCCTCCTGGAAAAAGACCAAATTCGGCAGTTATCTCAAAGATCACTTTTGAGAGTCTTAAGGAGCAAAGTGAGTTTAACCTCCAGGAAACATTCTAATAATGTGTAGTTGCCTTGGTCATGACTAAAACACAAATGTTTTCCACTAGTGGAAAGATGGGCCTTTCCTAGGGCCAGCTGTAAAGAACCCACCTACTATGCAAGAGACATGGGTTCAATCCCTAGGCCAGAAGATCCCTTGGAGAAGGAAATGGCAACCCACTGTGGTGTTCTTGCCTGTGAAATCCCACAGACAGAAGCGACTGGTGGGCTTGGACACAAACTAGCAACTAAACCATCACTATGAGGAGAAAGATGTTGTACAGTATATAGACAGAGAAATAGATATGCAAAAAGAAACATGAGGAACAGGGAGAGAGAGAACCTTTGTGGAAATAATTGTTCTCATTATTTTAAAAATATTTATAAAGAATAAAAAGTAGATTTGTTTTTACTTATAATAATACTTTACTTGAAACTACATT
Source organism: Aepyceros melampus (assembly GCA_006408695.1). Classification (NCBI taxonomy): domain Eukaryota; kingdom Metazoa; phylum Chordata; class Mammalia; order Artiodactyla; family Bovidae; genus Aepyceros; species Aepyceros melampus. The sequence goes on along the minus strand of SJXQ01003979.1, from coordinate 15,941 downwards.
TCCAGTATATCATGTGGAATTCACAATATTTAAGTTTCCTTACAAATGCCATCAGAAACATATGGCTATTTAATTTTAAATCCATTAAGATTAATTAATTAAAACTTAAATTCCTTCATCACATATTTTGAATTCTTAATAGTCACTTGTAAGCAGTGACTACAATACTACACAGCTATGAACAGCATTTGTAGACTATTAGATACTACAGAATTCCTGAAAGCACATTGAACTTTTGCATTTGAAACAAATCATTTTTTCTTGAAAAGACTTGTAATGGGAAACTTTTCTAATTTCATTGTAGTAGGAAAAAACTTAATTCAATTTTAAAAAACTCCACTAATTTTCAGATTTTCTCATATATTTAGTAACCATACCTCAGAGAATAATATAAACTTAAAAGGGAAGTAATCCCTTGTTCAAAATTGAACATGTAATGCAAAAAGCTCAAAGACAGTAAAAATCTAGAAGACTTTGATGAGCACAAATATTCTTCACTAATTAAATTTTTTTAAAACATATTTATGATTGTAAGATACCTGAAAGCCTTCTGTAATTTACAAATGGAACTACTAATAAGCTTTTTCATGTTTATAAGATGTTGGTAAAATTGGCTCTTTTTGGATTTTTCAAATGCCATATGACTGGGCCTCTTGAAAAATGTAACTATTGGAAAAATTCTAAATTATTATCATCTATAATCTTCATTAACATCACAAATCACTGTCACATTCTCATTAATTCTAGTAATTGTACTTCAAAAATTAACAATTATAGTTTATATTTATTGCCTACTTACTATGTAGATTATCTAATTTAGACCTCATGACACCCTGTGTTTATTTCTGATGCAGAAATCAAGATTCAGCATTTGGTTTACTTGATCAAGATCATCTTTCTTGAAAGTAGTACAGCTCGGTTTTTAAATTAGAGTTTACATCCATTACTCTACTTCAAACTTTCCATGATAATAGTGATACTTCCTTTACTTTTCCACCAAAGATTTTTCAGCGTCTTTTGTATGCATGTATATGTGTACTGTTTTTTTCTTCTCCAGGGATATAACAGAAAACACAAACACACATACTCATGCATACTTAAATTAAAGCTTTACATTACCTATTTTAATTTATAAAGATAATCTAGGTATGAACTGCAATATTTCATATTTGCATTTCTATACAAATAGAAAAATTTTCTGGAGGTATTTTTTTAGTTGTACATTTTTAAATATTTTTTATTTTATATTGAATGTAGTTGATTAACAATGTTGTATTAGTTTCAGGTGTACAGCAAAATGATTAATTCTTTGCGACTCCATGGACTGTAGCCTATCATGCTCCTCTGTCCATGGGATTTTCCAGGCAAGAGTGCTGGAGTGGATTGCATTTCCTTCTCCAGGGGACTTTCCCGACCCAGGAACCGAACCCGGGCCTCCTGCATTGCGGGCAGACGCTTTTCCGTGGGAGCCATCCGGGAAGCCCTATACACTTACATGTATGTATTTTTCATATTATTTCCCATTTAGGTTATTACAAAATATTGGGCAGAGTTCCCTGTGCTTTATAGCAATCCTTGTTAGCTATCTATTTTTAATGTAACAGTGTGTATATGACATACACCGAGTACTTTTTAAATCAAGTGTTTTAGAGCCTGGAATATTTGAGTCCTAGCAATTACGACTTGGTTTTGAGGAATTGCTTTGTTGTATGTAATGTTGCTTTTAAAGTAAAATCTGATGAGCAGTGAGAAAAAAGGGAAACCAAAGATAAAATCTTATTTTTCATAATAATAAAAATAATAAATGAAACTTTGAACAAAATTGTTTTCAAAGGTAATTAATTACAAATATCTAATTTCATAAAATGCCAGCTTTGCTAAAATCTTGTCACTTGAAAGGGAATTCTTGACTCCAACTTGAAAGCCTAGTACTCAATATTTAGTATGCTTGTGAACATTTGTGAAGACTTAACTAACTGAATAATGTATTTAATCAAGAAACTTAAATGCAACATGTTTTTCAATGTCTACTGATTAGAAAAAACATTATCAGCTCCCTAAAAATTTAAAACTAAGTTCTAATAGTATGCATAATATTCATTTAGAGCTTAGATTTAAGAACTGAAATAAAAGCTGAAAATAAAATATACTTTCCAGTTTAACCCATTATGCATTCCTCCAACTTCGTAAATGCCAGTGAATAAGAGATATCTCTAAATTAATGAAACAATATACAAATTTGTATCATAGTTCTTAGGTGAATAAAGTCTTTTTTCAAAACACCTCTTTACTCTTTTTTTCATCTGAACAGTTGAAAGAAGCCAAAATAAACATGAAAATTAAATATGGAACTATTCTACAGCATAACGTGATAAAAAGTTTCCCAGGATATTATACTTGAGAAGGAAAGTGGTCATAAGTGGGAATTTTATGATATGTTCATACTGGTTAAGTTATTTGAACTCTAGTTCATCCTTCCCTCATCCCATGGACATTCTTCTTCTCCAAACAATGCAAAACATAGAGGATTGAAAATGTTGCTGAATATTCTTCAAAGTGATTCAGAAAGTGCATTATTGCTCTGTTCACTGATATAATTGTCTGGCCTGTTGTCAAGATACATAGCTTGTATTTCTCTCCAAGACAAGTCATTCTTTCTAAATGCATCCTTCAGGAGACAGCCTTTACAGTAGGCAATCTAGGAAATTCTAGCCAAGCTACCTCATATAAATAACTCATTTGGTAGGGGTGAAAGTGAAAGTTGCTCAGTCATGTCCAACTCTGCAACCTTGTGGACTATATAGTTCATGGAATTCTCCAGGCTGGATGGATACTAGAGTGGGTAGCCTTTCCATTCCCCAGGGGATCTTCCAAACCCAAGGATTGAACCCACATATCCCTCATTGCAAGAGGATTCTTTACCAGCTGAGCCACAGGGAAGCCCAAGAAGACTAGAGTGGGTAGCCTATCCCTTCTCCAGGAAATCTTCCAGACCCAGGAATCGAACCCAGGTCTCCTGCATTGCAAGCGGATTCTTTACCAACTGAACTATGTTAGGGGTGGATATTTTCTATCTTTACAGCTCTAATTGTCCAAGTTTAAGACTTAGGGCCTTACTTCTTTAGAGGGATCTAGTATGGCCCTCATACAAACAAACAAGAGAACCACACTCACTTCCCATCTGAATTTTCCAGGCAGCCCTCAACAGTATGAGTTATTGATTAGTTACAAATAATTAGTTAGTAAGCTAACTAACTGCATTCAGTCAAAGTTTACCATGCTTCCCAGGTGGCATTAGTGGTAAAGAACCACTTGCCAATGCAGGAGACAAGACACAAGGGTTCAATCTCTGGGTCGGGAAGATGCCCTGGAGGAGGAAATGACAACCCACTCCAATATTCTTGCTAGAGAATCTCATGGACAGAGGAGCCTGGCTGGCTATAGTCCATAGGGCCACATAGAGTCAGACATGACTGAAGTAGTTTAACATGCATGCACGCACAAGGTTTACCACATGGCACCATGTTCCAGGTACTGTGTTTGGAGTGACAAATAACAATATAATGGTGAACCAAATCTCATCTATCCTGCCCTGCTGAAGTTTAGTCCAGTGATACAGAAACAATAATCAAATTATGGCACAATTGACAAGGAAATTTCTCTGCTTGGAGGTTTTACATGTTCTTCTCTTTCAGGAAATCTTTGCAGCACTTGCAAGGTTCTAAACAATCTTCCGCCATTGAATGGAAAAGAGAGAACAGAAAATTCCTAATGACATTTTTGACATTCATCTGAAATGTAACATATTTCTTCCTTGTCTCTTATTGTTCAAACTGTACTGCTGTCAATGTATTAAAAAGTCTAGTTGAATATTTCAGAATGCTAATCCCTTGGGAAGTGGAAACAGATTGAATAGACTTTGGTATGTTGGACAACTAGAGCAACCCACATAATAACCAATTATTTCAATCCTTTCCATGTTTAGTGAGTTCTGACTGGAAATCTACATATGGAGTCCTCTGCATATATAGCCATTGTGCAAAGTGTTTTTCTTCCAGAGCACATAAGTAAGTTTTGGAACCTTATAAAAATCACATTTTATCATATGTATAATATTAAGATTTTTGTTTTCTGAATTTAAAAGCAAAAAGTCTTAATCACTACTCCCTCAAGAAGTAGCATATCTAAGTGACAGTACATTCTTCCAAGTAAAAAGCACATGGATTTTATGATAATTTTCACAGAATGGAAATAAAGAGATTTTTAAAATATATGCAGACATGCTTAGTAATTTCAGGCAAGGAAGTCCCAAAACCATTTTGTATCTGTTTTTGTATAACTGGGATAACACAGATGTCCTGACTGACCTATTGCAAAAGAATATTACATACTATCAGTCAGTCAGATGTGAATGAACATGCTTGGGAAATTAAAGGTTAGAAAAATATTTGTACTATATTATACATATGTAAATAATTTTATTGTTGAAAATTCTGATTGCAGATGTGGTCACCTTATTGGTGAGACTGCTAATATGTGACTTAACAGTCTCCCACAATACCTAACTCAGTAGAAAGCTGGCTTTTCTGTGACAGCTTCACTTTTATTTTTGTCCTGTTCCTTCTGCCTGCCCATGTTGAGCATGAGCTCTGCTTTCTAATGCTGTTTCTCATTGTCCCTGTCACATTTCAGGGACCTAAAATACACCTTTGTTCTCCTCTAGTCTGCATTACTGTACTTGTTCAGTTCATTCATTGAGAAGGAAATGGCAATCCACTCCAGTACTATTGCCTGGAAAATCCCATGGACAGAGGAGCCTAGTAGGCTACAGTCCATGGAGTCGCAAAGAGTTGGACATGACTGAGCGACTTCACTCACTCACTCACTCACAACAAGTAATCAAGTCACCTCAACTCTTTACGTCTTTACTTTCTAATTCACAAAATAGGAATAACAATTTGCAAAATAACATAATCCATGTAAAATACTTGAAGCAGTGTCTTGCACATAATACATATAAAATTATATTGTTTTATTTATATTGAGTATATATTAATTAACATACCAAAAATACAGTGTACACTAATTCTAAAGTTTTGTTTTTGTGATGATTCTCATATATGCTAAATACATTAAATTCATTTTTATAGACATATACCTTTTGCCCCAGAAAGTCTCCCTAAACAGATCAGATATTTAATAAGTAACCAGTTACTATGTTCTTGAAAATATCAGCTGTATTATTGTGGTATGCATTGTCAGGATAGCATGTAAACCATTGCCTTTTATATACACTCACCACCATGTGTGTGTTAATCACTCAGTCATGTCCAGTTCTCTGTAACCGCATAAGGCCTGCCAGGCTTCTCTGTTCAGTGGAATTTTCCAGGCAAGAATTCTAGAGTGGGTAGCCATTTGTTTCTCCAGGGCATAGTCCTGACCCAAGGATGGAACCCAGGTCTCCTGCATTGCAGGCAGATTCTTTACCATCTGAGCTACCAGGGAAGCCCCATACTGGCCCCATAGTTACTATGAAAAACATGGGTCAGCAATGTTTTCAGCATCTGTTCATGTCCCTTCTCACTAGTTTCATTTACTGTTTATTTATCTGGTCATTTATTTATTGGCTAAATTTTCCAGTCTTACAATAAATATTAGAGGTACAAATGTGAATATATTCCTCCTCTGCTGTAAGGATTCATCATGCAACAGAAAAACGGCTATAAAAGAGCATTTACAATAAAAAGATGGATGTCTTCATCAGCATCAAAAAAGTGCAAAAATAAGTGTAATATAATTAAACAATACTAATTGAGTCAAATCAGTCTTAATGAAATAACATTGAAGATGTGATACAAAGGAGACAATTTGAAGGGAATGTTTAAGGAAGAGGGAACAGACCAGTAAAGGTAGGAAAATGTTTAAAGACTGTGTTGTGGTTGGCGGAATAGTGCTTCAGTTTGACTCAGTGATGAGCACCTTGAAGATGCAGCAGGTAATAAAGCTTCAGTACAAACTGTAACTGCATGTGACTCCTATAAGAAAGCACTAGTATTTATGACAAAGTATTTCATGTGAATTAATGTGGACATAGACTATAGCATAGACAGCATGAGGTGAGAATTCAGTTCAGTTCAGTTGCTCAGTTGTGTCCGACTCTGTGACCCCAGGGACTGCAGCACGCCAGACTTCGTTATCCATCACCAACTCCTGGAGCTTATTCAAACTCATGTCCATTGAGTTGGTGATGTCATCCAATCATGTCATCCTCTGTCGTCCCCTTCTCCTCCTGCCCCCAATCCCTCTCAGCATCAGTCTTTTCCAATGAGTCAGATCTTCACATCAGGTGGCCAAAGTATTGGAGTTTCTGCTTCAATATCAGTCCTTCCAATGAATATTCAGGACTGATATCCTTTAGGATGGACTGGTTGGATCTCCTTGCAGTCCAAGGGACTCTCAAGAGTCTTCTCCAATACCACAGTTCAAAAGCATCAATTCTTCAGCGTTCAGTTTTCTTTATAGTCCAACTCCACATCCATACATGACTACTGGAAAAACCATACCTTTGACTAGATGGATCTTTGGTGGCAAAGTAATGTCTCTGCTTTTTAATATGCTGTCTAAGTTGGTAATAAATTTTCTCCCAAGGAGCAAGCATCTTTTAATTACATGGCTGCAATAGAATTTCATAGTGAGAACAGAAATATGGAAATTTCAAAATTTAGACATAAATAAACAAACAATGGGACTGGACATCAAATTTATTGGATTAAGGAGAAGGAAAGGAGGAAAGATTTTACCAGCTTTAAGACTGATTGGAGCTCTGCTGGATCATCAAAATAGCAAGCGAGTTCCAGAAAAATGTCTATTTCTGCTTTATTGACTATGCCAAAGCCTTTGACTATGTGGATCACAATAAACTGTGGAAAATTCTGAAAGAGATGGGAATACCAGACCACCTGACCTGCCTCTTGAGAAACCTATATGCAGGTCAGGAATCAACAGTTAGAACTGGACATGGAGCAATAGACTGGTTCCAAATAGGAAAAGGAGTATGCAAGGCTGTATATTGTCACCCTACTTAATTTAAAGTATATGGAGAGTACGTCATGAGAAATGCTGGGCTGGAAGAAGCGCAAGCTGGAATCAAGATTGCTGGGAGAAATATCAATAACCTCAGATATGCAGATGACACCACTCTTATGGCAGAAAGTGAAGAAGAACTAAAAAGCCTGTTGATGAAAGTGAAAGAGGAGAGTGAAAAAGTTGGCTTAAAACTTAACATTCAGAAAACTGAGCTCATGGCATCTGGTCCCATCACTTCATGGGAAATAGATAGGGAAACAGTGAAAACAGTGTCAGACTTTATTTTTCTGGGCTCCAAAATCACTGCAGATGGTGACTGCAGCCATGAAATTAAAAGATACTTACTCCTTGGAAGGAAAGTTATGAGCAACATAGATAGCATATTCAAAAGCAGAGACATTACTTTGCCAACAAAGATCTGTCTAGTCAAGTTATGGTTTTTCCAGTGGTCATATACGGATGTGAGAGTTGGACTGTGAAGAAAGCTGAGTGCCAAAGAATTGATGCTTTTGAACTGTGGTGTTTGGAGAAGACTCTTGAGAGTCCCCTTGGACTGCAAGGAGATCCAACCAGTCCATCCTAAAGGGGATCAGTCCTGGGTGTTTATTGGAAGGACTGATGCTGAAGCTGAAATTCCAATACTTTGGCCACCCCATGCGAAGAGTTGACTCATTGGAAATACCCTGATGCTGAATGGGATTGGGGGCAGGAAGAGAAGGGGATGACAGAGGATGAGAGTTTGGATGGCATCACTGACTCAATGAACATGGGTTTCGGTGGACTTCAGGAATGGGTGATGCACAGGGAGGCCTGGCGTGCTGCAATTCGTGGGGTCGCAAAGAATTGGACACAACTGCGAGACTGAACTGAACTGAACTGGAGCTTGAAAAATAAAGAAAAGGGATAGAGATAAGCATGAAAGGAATGAAAACTACAGCATACTGAAATGATTTGGGAAGGAACTTTAAGTTCTTTACATCTTATACAAAATGTAATACCTAGTCACAGATCAGATAATATACATTATTCTTAAAATAAATCAATTTATGTTATATGCTTCCTTTTTATTCTGCAATAGAGATGTTTTCATATATCTTAGTTTGTTGTAAAATAATATATTCTGTAGTTCAATATTCAATTAAGTCCATGCATAGTTATCTCAGGCAATGCCAGAATGCATTCAGTCTTTCTTCTTTATTCAAACATTTTTGTCATCCATGCATATTAGTTACATTTCTGTTTTCATTAGAGCTTGCATGTGTTTCTATTCCCATGATATTAATAAATGTAAGAAGAGTGAATTGACATATGGGCATGTAGATTTGGGGAAGGTTTTAAACATGGTGCATTTATCTGCACATAGGAAACTCAGAAATTGGATTCACATGAAAGTCAGCTCCAAGAGAAAAGTGAAGTGAACACTTTCATCCCTCACCCAGGCAATGGTTGCAGGAGGTGCTCTCACCAGCTTCTAAGGACAATTTTGTGCAGCTCTTCCCATCTTCCTGTTCAGAGGCCTCAAATCAGTCGCTTAAAATTAACAACGATGAGAATTTAATGGTGAGGAAAGTTTAGCAAATAGTACATATAAGAGTTCTCTTCCCTTACCCTCAGAAATGTTTGTTTACCATTTCCCAGGTTCCCCTAGCTATCCTACTTAGCCATTTCTGCATTCTTCCTCCAGGACCCAACAGCAACAAGCGTGCTCTGGGGTCTATCAGTCTGAAAACTCCCGGTGATGGGTGGGTATTAGTTCTCTAATCCATAAGCAATTCTTAAATTTCTCTCAAGTATTCTCTTACATACTCATCCCTAGTCTTTCATCTGGAAAGTATTTGTGAGAGGAAAGATAAACTTTTCCTCACCTCTACATCGCAAAACTACCCTTTTCATGAAAACGTCACGGGAAAAGCCAGAATACCAATTCTGAATATGCAACACTCCGTTTGACCTGAGTTAGAATTTGGTGATATCCACTTCTATTCATGCTTAATTGTACATGTAGGTGAAAATAAATGCATTCTATGTCCCCAGTTTCCTCCTTACATGAAATTTGAGTTTAATCTGATGATGAGAAAGACAATAGAAATATAGAATTAAGTTCAGTATATATAATGTATTTTATTTCTTAATTTTTCACACATGTTACTTGTGTGTGTATGCAGCATTCTATATTATATTTTTTTAATTTTATATTGGACTACAGTTGATTAACAGAGTTTCCCAGGTAGCTCAGATGGTAAAGCAGCTGTTTACAATGCAGGTGACCTGGGATTAATCTCTGGGTCAGGAAGATCCTCTGGAGGAGGACATGGCTACAAGTATTCTTGCCTGGAGAATTTCATGGATAGAGGAGCCTGGCAGGCTATAGTCCATGAGGTTGCAAAGAGTCAGACACAACTGAATGACTAACACTTTCACTTTCATAGCTGATTAATAATGTGTTAGTTTCAGGTGTACAAAGTGACTATCATATCTATACATGCATCAATTCTAATATTTTATAAATTTTTATAAAATCTAGTAACAAAGTCCCTGAAATTTTTGTGTTCAAAGCTCTGAAGATGGAAATTTATTTAATTTTTAAATTAAATTAAAAAAAAGAAAGAGAGTTCCAGAAAAATATCTACTTCTGCTTTATTGACTATGCCAAAGCCTTTGACTGTGTGGATCACAATAAACTGTGGAAAATTCTGAAAGAGATGGGAATACCACACCACCTGACCTGCTTCTTGAGAAATCTGTATGCAGGTCAGGAAGCAACAGTTAGAACTAGACATGAACAACAGAGTGGTTCCACATAGGAAAAGGAGTACATCAAGGCTGTATATTGTCACCTTGCTTATTAAATTATTTGCAGAGTACATCATGAGAAATGCTGGGCTGGATGAAGCACAAGCTGGAATCAAGATTGAAAGGAGAAATATCAATAACCTCAAATATGCAGATGACACTACATTTATGGCAGAAAGTGAAGAAAAACTGAAGAGCCTCTTGATGAAAGTGAAAGAGGATGGTGAAAAAGTTGGCTTAAAGCTCAACATCAAACTAAGATGATGGCATACAGTCCCATCACTTCATGGCAAATAGATGGAGAAACAGTGGAAACAGTGGTTGACATTTCTTTGGGCTCCACATCACTGCAGATGGTGATTGCAGCCATGAAATTAAATGACGCTTACTCCTTGGAAGGAAAGTTATGACCAACCTAGATAGCATATTCAAAAGCAGAGACAGTACTTTGCCACCAAAACTCCATCTAGTTAAAGCTATGGTTTTTCCAGTAGTCATGTACGGATGTGAGAGTTGGACTATAAAGAAAGCTGAGTGCTGAAGAATTGATGCTTTTGAACTGTGGTGTTGGAGAAGACTCTTGAGAGTCCCTTGGACTGCAAGGAGATCCAACCAGTCCATCCTAAAGGAGATCTGTCCTGGGTGTTCATTGGAAAGACTGATGTTGAAGCTGAAACTCCAATACTTTGGCCACCTGATGCAAAGAACTGCCTCATTTGAAAAGACCCTGATGCTGAGAAAGATTGAAGGCAGGAGGAGAAGGGGACAACAGAGGATGAAATAGTTGGATGGCATCACCAACTCAATGGACATGAGTTTGCGTAGGCTCCCTGAATTGGTGATGGACAGGGAGGCCTGACGTGCTGCAGTCCATGGGGTTGCAAAGATTCGGACATGACTGAGCGACCGAATTGAACTGAAATTAAATACTTTAATTTATTTAGCAGTATAACTGTAGTTGATGAGTAGATATTCTATGTCAACTATTTATAATGTGCTATATTGTAGGATAGTAACCCCAATTCCTAACAGTTTAGTAAAGAAGAAAAAAATTAACTACTCAAAATTTAAATAATAAAAGATCTTTATAAAAATTTTTAAGAATTGTAATAGTTTAAGATACATATTTGAAAAATATAGTGTTCCAAATGGATCGTGAATTATGATCATAGGAATACAATATGAAAGAACTTCATAAATGAAGTCATTAGGTATATATGAAGACAATGAGGACTTTAACTTTGGCCCAAAATAATAGGAGAATAGAGCGGAACTACACAATACAGTTGTCAGAAGAACGAGGGAAAACTTGATGAAGTCTTTACATGCGGAAAATTTAAGGCTTGATATGAAAGGCCCAAATGGCATATTACAAATTATTAAGTGTCAGTAAACACTGTGAAGTGTTTTTGTGGAAAACACTTTTGGGAAGTGCTGGGGAGACATATATGGGAAATATATTTTTCCCACACTTGATACTGTTTTCTGTATATAAGTAGCCTCTTCCTGCCCCTCTGCTCCTTTGTTCCAGGGATGCTGGTGTTTATTTGACTGAGACATTGAAAAAAAGGAAATTTCACAAAAGTTCACCACTCTTCTGTTCTCTCTTGGCAGTAAGTCTAATTTATTGTCTTCTGTTCTCCTAGCTGAAACTGCTGTTTTGCCGTCTGTGCCAACCTAGTGCTACCTCTGTCTAAGTTGGTAAATCTGCCATGCTCGTGGGTTTGAGTATCAGGCACCACATGCTAGCATACATGCTAAGTCACCTCACTCTGTGTGACCCTATGGACTGTAGCCCTCCAGATGTCCAAGGGATTTGATCCTATAATCTATAATATTAATTAGATTCTCCAAAATTGTCTCTATTAGTATATTTATATTTTACTCTTCAATTTGTTTTATGCTTTTGCCTCATTTTAAAATTTGTTGAGAATCTGAGAAGGGAAAAAGGATACTCTTTATTGGACTAGATAGCAGACCCCAAATGGGGTATTAAGAATAGTCTCATAAATTCATAAATTGAGCCAAGTTGAAATGAAGGGTAAAAATGCAGCTAAGCCACTAATTAGCAAAGTATTTCTATGTTCAGTGATATGGAAAATTAGACATGGTAGTGGTTTTGAGAATAAAGATGAAAAAGCATATTTGGAAAAGGAAGCAGAAAAAGAAATCCCACATGAAATAGGTAGAATTTTAGATAATCAAAGATATAGCTCTCTGGACTTAAAGAACAGCAGTTCATCACAGAGTAGAATTTCAATTCCTTAAAGTTTTTTTTTTAATTAATGAAAATATATATATTTCATATATAGTTACATATCTTTAGTTTTAAGAAAGCATGTTCTTGATTGAGACATTATTTTTATTTTTTTATTTTTTTGGTCAGTGGTAACCTTTTTATTTTTTCAGTCACACATTTTCTGAAATAAAATTGCACAGGGTCAAGTTACTCTGGATTCTTCATGAGGTTCAGTTCAGTCAGTTCAGTTGCTCAGTCGTGTCGACCCTTTGCGACCCCATGATTTGCAGCACGCCAGGCCTCCCCGTCCATCACCAACTCCTGGAGTTCACTCAAACTCCTGTCCATCGAGTTGGTGACGCCATCCAACCATCTCATCCTCTGTTGTCCCCTTCTCCTCCTGCCCACAATCCCTCCCAGCATCAGGGTCTTTTCCAACGGGTCAGATCTTCACATGAGGTAGTCAAAGTATTGGAGTTTCAGCTTTAGCATCAGTCCTTCTATGAACACCCAGGACTGATTTCCTTTAGGATGGACTGGTTGGACCTCCTTGCAGTCCAAGGAATTCTCAAGAGTCTGATCCAACACCACAGTTCAAAAGCATCTATTCTTTGGCACTCAGCTTTCTTTATAGTCCAACTGTCACATCCATACATGACCACTGGAAATACCATAGCCTTGACTAGATGGACCTTTGTTGGCAAGGTAATGTCTCTACCTTTTTTTTTTTTTTTTTTACAATTCTTGATGATACACTTTATTTTTTAAAGGATTTTGTTTTATATTTAACTTTTGTTGGAGTATATTTGCTTTACAATGTTGGGTTAGTTTCTACTGTACAGCAAAATGAACCAGTCGATGCAGGATGCAGGATGCTTGGGACTGATGCACGGGGATAATCCAGAGAGAAGGTATGGGGCGGGAGGGCGGAGGTGGGTGTCAGGATTGGGAGTTCAGGTACACTTGTGGCTGATTCATGTCAATGTATAGCAAAATGAATACAGTATTGTAAAGCAAAACAAACTAAAAAATAAAAATTAACTAAAAAAAAAGACAAAATCCTTTATATCTGTGAAGGAGTAGGACATGAACCTTCTCCCTTCACTTATATTGTATATCCCTGTTGGTACATTGAACTCAAGAAATGTTCCAAATATCTTAACTGTATATACATGACTTATACTATGTTTAAAATAGATAACTAATGAGAACCTACTGTGCAGCTCAGGATACTCTACTCAGTGCTCTGTGGTGAACTAAATGGGAAGGAAAAGGAAATGCAAAAAAATGTGGATATATGTATATGAAGAGACATTATTTTTAATGATGCAATAAAAAATTACCCTGTCCACCTAAATGAAATGTTTTCAAAACAAGTTAATCACATTTGCATTTCTTCCTTCAGCTTACTTCTTAATCGTGGCTCTAATCAAAACAGAATGAACTTTTCCAAAGAAAAACATTTATAGTCCTTACATATACTGTTACACTTGAAAGATTCAGATGAGTCTTCTAATTAGGCTATCATAATTTTGCCCATGTTCACTAGAACTCCTAGAAAGAGGCAGAAGAGGAAAGCAAACAAAAAGTAGCAGACAAAAGTAATTAAGACCAAAATCTCTTGTTTATCTATCTTGTTTTGGAGACTATCCTAGACAAATGTGTAATCTTATGTTCCTCATCACTTGGAATGTATTGCAATAGGACAATCACATTTCACTTGGGAGTCTAAGGTTCTAGTTTTAAGGAAATGCAAAAAAATGTGGATATATGTATATGAAGAGACATTATTTTTAATGATGCAATAAAAAATTACCCTGTCCACCTAAATGAAATGTTTTCAAAACAAGTTAATCACATTTGCATTTCTTCCTTCAGCTTACTTCTTAATCGTGGCTCTAATCAAAACAGAATGAACTTTTCCAAAGAAAAACATTTATAGTCCTTACATATACTGTTACACTTGAAAGATTCAGATGAGTCTTCTAATTAGGCTATCATAATTTTGCCCATGTTCACTAGAACTCCTAGAAAGAGGCAGAAGAGGAAAGCAAACAAAAAGTAGCAGACAAAAGTAATTAAGACCAAAATCTCTTGTTTATCTATCTTGTTTTGGAGACTATCCTAGACAAATGTGTAATCTTATGTTCCTCATCACTTGGAATGTATTGCAATAGGACAATCACATTTCACTTGGGAGTCTAAGTTCTAGTTTTGAATAAGATGTAGAGTCTTCAGAAGAATATTTTGGTTTACATTGTTTTATACTGGTTGTCATTCTATTAAATGTGGCTTATAAAGTTAGTAATAAAAAGATAATCTCCCCAAATCAGGTTGTTTACCTCTGGTGTTACTTTCTGTAATAGCTACTTAAATAAATCAGATAGGTTAACTGAGATAACAGGATAACTGAGACCATAAAAACAACAAGAATAATAACACTTAATTATAACTTACTATATGCCAGATATTTTTCTAAGCAATATTATTGGTTTCATTATATCTAGTTCAAAATTTTCCAACATGTATAAATCAGTTACACATGTTTGTATGTACAGTAAGAGTAAGAAACTCTGCTTCACTAGTAGAATAATGATAATTTTTTTTTAATTTGAAGAAGCCACTAACAAAACATCTGCATGTAAACATAAATATAGTTATGAGAATATACTGGTTTTTAATTATTTTTTTACCCTGTCACACTGTTCTCTAATATTTAGTTTCAGAGGAGATAGAAGTTTTAATTTTGTTAAAAAAATATTCAGCTTCTCAGTCTGTGATACTTGCAGAACTGTATTGGTTAGCAAATGAGATGAGTAAGTAACTGAATTCTGTGAGGATAGAGAAGGGCCAGGATGAAACAGGAGAGAACAAGCTACGTAGTAACAAACTGAAAGAAAAACAAGTTGGGAAAGACTTATAGTCTATGACTATAGATACCATTAGCACCTCCTGGTCACTGTGTGTTTACCCACTTCTCATTCTAGTATTACTAAGAGAAAGAAAAACAGTACAGCTGCAACATAAAAAACAAAAACAAAACCTTTGATGTATGCAAGAAGATTAAATATTCTGCTTTGTATCATATTTTAACATTGAAATCCATGTCCTAGAAATGTTTTTGTTTATTTTTTGTGCAATCATAAATAACAAGCTACGTAGTAACAAACTGAAAGAAAAACAAGTTGGGAAAGACTTATAGTCTATGACTATAGATACCATTAGCACCTCCTGGTCACTGTGTGTTTACCCACTTCTCATTCTAGTATTACTAAGAGAAAGAAAAACAGTACAGCTGCAACATAAAAAACAAAAACAAAACCTTTGATGTATGCAAGAAGATTAAATATTCTGCTTTGTATCATATTTTAACATTGAAATCCATGTCCTAGAAATGTTTTTGTTTATTTTTTGTGCAATCATAAATATTAAAACATAAGTTGCTGCTGCTGCTAAGTCACTTCAGTCGTGTCCACTTCTGTGCGACCCCAGAGATGGCAGCCCACCAGGCTCCTCTGTCCCTGGGATTCTCCAGGCAAGAACACTGGAGTGCGTTGCCATTTCCTTCTCCAGTGCATGAAAGTGAAAAGTGAAAGTGAAGCTACTCAGTTGTGTCCAACTCCTAGCAACCCCATAGACTGCAGGAGGAGCCCACCAGGGTCCTCCGTCTATGGGATTTTCCAGGCAAGAGTACTGGAGTGGGATGCCATTGCCTTCTCCAAAACATAAGTTACCCAAACCCAAAGTCCCATCAGTTCAGTTCAGTCGCGCAGTCGTGTCCGACTCTTTGCGACCCCATGAATCGCAGCACGCCAGGCCTCCC
>SJXQ01003978.1:0-17880 GCA_006408695.1 Aepyceros melampus | reverse complement strand
AGACCCTGATGCTGGGAGGGACTGGGGGCAGGAGGAGAAGGGGACGACAGAGGATGAGATGGCTGGATGGCATCACGGACTCAATGGACGTGAGTCTGAGTGAACTCTGGGAGTTGGTGATGGACAGGGAGGCCTGGCGTGCTGCGATTCATGGGGTCGCCAAGAGTCGGACATGACTGAGCGACTGAACTGAACTGAAAGATGAGGAATCAGTATAGATAATACCTTAAAATAAACCAGTAGAAATAACTGAAGCTAATGAAAATGGTTGATAAACTTGTGGCACAGTTTCTTTCCCTGAGGAAGAGAAAAAATTATTCAGGTACACAGAAGATTTGGGCATTTTTTGGGAAACTGGAAACTAGTAGAAAGTACAAGTTTAAAAAGATTAAAGCAATTTAAGTGTCCATCAACAGATTAAGGGATAAAGACAATGTAGTACATATATACAATGTAATATTACTCAGCCATAAAAAAATGGAAGTTTGCTATTTGTATCAACATAGATGGACTTAGACAGCATTACGTTAATTGAAGTAAGTCAGACAGAGAAAGAGAGATACTATATGATAATACTTAAAGTAGAATCTAAAAAATACAATAAACTAGTGAATATAACAAGAAAAAGCAGACTCACAGATACAGAAAACAACTAGTGGTCACCAGGGATAGGGGAGGGGTAATATAGGGATGAGGGATTAGGAGATACAAACCATTGGGTGTATTCTTGAGATAGGCTCAAGAATGTATTGTACAACATGGGGAATATAGCCAAAATTTTGTAATAACTGTTAATGGAAAGTAACTTTTAAAATTATACTAAAATTTTTTAAAACAAAAAATTTTTGAAAAAAGAAATATTTTTAATTTTACCTTGTTCTCCACGTGGACACTGTCACCTTCTCCCAGCACAGCTGTGTGATGAGGTTCTATTTTTTGCTGTGCATCATCGGGTCCTCAAAAAGGATGACCCACTTAATTTAGTACTCACGATGGTACATTTCTCATATGATTACAAATTTGGTTAACTACATGGCATCACAATATTAATTTCAAGTTCAGAAATAACAGACTCAGGAATCTCCTTAAATCTCTTGGTTGCTGGTATTTGCAATTATTAAAGTCCAAAACTGGCTTGTTTCCCAATGTAGAAAAGGAGATGAATCCTATATTGTGTTTCTACTTACACTTTTAATGTTATACCTAATAGCTTAATTAATAAGCAAAGTCCTTGACATCATATGCTAATGAGAGTCTTTCCTTGGGTCAATTACAAACCTAAGATTTTTTCTTTTTTATTTTTTAAATTATGAAAATATAATAACACATTTACAAATACAGAACAAAGTTACGTGTGTGTGTGTTAGTTGCTTAGTTATGTCTGACTCTTTGCAATCCCATAAACTGTAGTCCTCCAGGCTTCTCTGTCCATGGAATTTTCCAGGCAAGAATGCTGGAGTAGGTTACCATTTCCTCCTCCAGGGGATCTTCCCGACCCAGGGATTGAACCTGCATCTTCTGGGTCTCCCTCACTGGCAGGCGGACTCTTTACCACTGAGGCACCTGGGAAGCCCAGCAAGTTCAGGTTGGGTATATTTCCATCCCTTCTATATTGAGGCTCACAGATGAAATAATACAAAATGCAATTGTGTGTTAAAGGCAACAAGAAAGGAAAAAACAAAGTTCAATGAGAGAATAGGGACTGTAGAATTCTTCAGGATCAAACAGATCAACAGAAGGCAAAACAAGGATGAAGGGCCTTCTGGAGAAGAGGACAGACTGTGAGGGGCTGGGAATATGCAGGGCATACCTGGGGGAATGGGGAACATTCTATCATTTCTGAAACATTCTTTTGGGATGAATGAATTCTTTGGGGAATGATGGCAATGAAGACTGGCATCAGCTCAAGGAAATACACTCTGAGGAAAGGATGTGTGTGTGAAATGGTTAGATCTGTGTTTTGGAGAAATATCTGAAAGCGAGCACAGAATAAATTGGAGGAGGCAAGACTGAAGTTAGAATGAGCTGTTAGGAGTTTATTCTAACAGTCTAACTGGAAATGAATTCCAGTCTGAGCTTGGAGAGTGAACAGAGAAAGGGGTGGGTTTGAGAAGTAGGGTTGAGAAAGACATGTGCATGGACAACAGAGTGAAGATTTCAAGCATGACATCTGGGGGACCCACCTACATGACATTCTGGGCTAGAAATAAAGGCATTCACCTGACATGATAGAGCTATAGCTGAATAATCAAGGTGGAAGTGCTATTTTAAATGAAAACAAGAGCTTGAGGAATTACCATATAAACAGAAACATTATTTGTGAATTTTGTGAATACTGGCTGGAGTTCAACAATAGCCATATTTTCTAGAGAAGTCCTTCCTTTTACCTTTGCTTTGGAGATAACCTATATGAAGCAGAAAGGTTCACTGTGAGGCTTGCAAATGTGAAAGAGGATTCCAAGAGAGGCCTTCTTAACCCAGAGTCAATGTATTTATTCCCAAGGGGTCCCTGGATAGAATTCAAAGCAGTCATGGGCTTGCATGGGAAACAAATGACATCTTTACTTTCACAAACACCTACCAGAAATGTGGCCTTTCTTTCAGTCATGAATGTAGCCCCCCCCCAAAAAAAATCATAGCCGTATTAGCTGGACCAATGACTTTGTCTCCAGTAGAAATTATAGATATTTTCTTACCTCATTAGCACTGCAGAGATCTCAAAATCAATTTTTGTTAATCACTACTTAACCTAATTTAAATCTGCTTCTGGATGTTATTACAAATGTCATCAGAGAAGCATACATGGAACTATATCATAGACTTGTTCTTTGAACCATTTAATGACGTCATTGAATTAAAAAAAAAAAACATTGTTCAGAGGTGGGGCTTTGGCAAATCTCAGAAGGATTCATGGAACAAAATAAGTTCAAGAATCTCTGTCTCAATCCGCCTGCCAATGCAGGGGACACAGGTTCGATCCCTGGTCCAGGAAGAACCCACATGTTGTGAGGCACTAACTCCAAGCACTGCAACCACTGACACTCTAGAGTCCCTGAGCTGCAACTACTGAAGCCCCTGCACCTAGAGCCCACGCTCCACAACAGGCGAAGTCACTGCAATGAAAAACCCGAGCATCTCAATGAAGAGTAGCTCCAGCTCGCCACAACTAGAGAAAGCCAACTCGCAGCAATGAAGACCCAGTGCAGCCAAAAAAAATCTCTGTCTCAATCCGCCTGCCAATGCAGGGGACACAGGTTCGATCCCTGGTCCAGGAAGAACCCACATGTTGTGAGGCACTAACTCCAAGCACTGCAACCACTGACACTCTAGAGTCCCTGAGCTGCAACTACTGAAGCCCCTGCACCTAGAGCCCACGCTCCACAACAGGCGAAGTCACTGCAATGAAAAACCCGAGCATCTCAATGAAGAGTAGCTCCAGCTCGCCACAACTAGAGAAAGCCAACTCGCAGCAATGAAGACCCAGTGCAGCCAAAAATTGAAAAGAAGAGAACTTCTGTCTCAGAGGCAGTGGTATGCGAGTTAATGTCTACCAACTGGCCTTCAGGGACAAGGGAAGAACCAGCCTGATGTGTAGTGTGTGCCAGTTTCCATGGTGTAAATGCTCCTACTATGACCCGATTCAAGCTACCAATCTGAGGTCAGGGAAGATGTACACAACCAAATCCTGTGAGCTGCCAAGAGCCAGCCCCAGCACATCACTAAAGGCTTCTTCTCCACCAAAGATTTAGGTCAACAGTTGTCATAGCAGTGAATGATAAACTCCACTGATTTTTCCACTCATGCAAGGATGTGGCAATAAAAGAGACATCTCAGAGTCTAAGAATAATCTCATTTAGAGTGGGGTAATATTTTTCACTGTGATAATGGAGCAGCCTTTTATTAAGTGTGCTATACTGAGATTCTCTGTGAGCAGTGAACCATGTTGTTATCTTCAACAAATTCGTATGTAACACCCATTACCCATATGGTCTACCCCTAGCCCCTAATTTTATCATGCAGGATGTTTTATGATAAAGAGACCAAAAGAGTTTATAAAGCCCCTTTTACTATGTTTTGATGGAATGAGCTGGCAAGAGACAGCTTTCCAAAAAATGCTGAACTGGGATTTCTCTGCACCTCCTATCAGGGTAGCTTGCTTGGCTGCAGTTCATTGGTCTATAACAAAATCTTAATTTAGAAACAGAGAGTTCATATTTCCCTAAGAGCATTCATTCTAATTTTATACCAAATGCAATTCTGCCATTCTACTTGATGATATAGGAGAGGAATCACAGTGTTGATTTTGAAGAGGTTATTTGAAATGCTCCACCGTAAGGCAAACCTTTTTTATAGACACTAGAAGGTTGGGTTTTTCAGCTTAATCATTCTAAATGTACCTTAGCTTCTGTATTATTTTATGAAATGTTTAAAACAGGATCACAGAAAGCAAAGACTGATTGTATCTTCATGTCATTTCTATGCTGTTTTATCCACCTGGTTATCTCCTGAACCTAAAATAAATCTCACAGAAAATACATTCTATTGGTTCTGACTACTTTCAATTATAAATCAGGCCAAATCAGATAATAAATAGTTCCATTGCGAAGTTTCGCCAAGAATGTTAAATCTAATAGTGCAGTTAAGGGAAATTTAACGGAAAACAATTGCAAATATTTTTGTTTGCCTAAACAGTCATGAAAGGGCAAAATACTTTCAAACATACTTTAAAGTCAGTTTGTGGTTAACTGCTGTGAAATTTCTCCCCATACACCAGATTTCTTTTTTCTTCTTCTCTTTACAAAAACTGCTATCCCGTTTACTCTCTGATCCATACATTCTGGTACTTCTATCATAGATTTTGGTATCATCAATTTTATATGCCAATACTTCAAACTGTAAATGTGAATCCATCTGCCAATGTTTAGAAACTGGATTGGATTGAAGCATACCCATAACGCACCACTGAAATCCTGCTAGATTATCAGCTTCCCCCAATCTTTTACTGCCATCTCTGCCATACTAACTCAAGGGGTTTTCTTTAACAATTCACTTTTACAAAGCATTTGACTTTAGTTGCTCTAGAAATACGAACTCTTTTCACACTTATTTTGTTAATTTAAATATTATTCAATTAAATCGCATAACTGCAATCACTGGTGCAACTGGCATAAACCAATTTGAAAACACCTCCTTCAGGTGTCTCAGAATCACACCTGTCTTCTAGTGTGTTTTCTCCACCTTTATTGAGATTCATGGGCTGTGTCAAACTTTTTCATACCCCCAGAACCAAAAGCAAAGGGCAGAGCACATAGTGAGCATGAATTACTACCTATTTAAATAACTGTGAAACATTTTACTACCCTCATAAACCAGTCAGTTGTCATCTCAATAACCACAAAGAAATATTTTTAGATTTCTAAATATATTTTCTAAGCCTCAACAGTATACCTGATACTCCTTCTTCTAGAGGACTGGCATCCAAGCTGACGAACTGGCCCAAGCTTCAGGCATACAGGATATAAACTCCTCTACCGTGTTGATCTCTGCGTTAAAGTGTAATGTCATTTTCATTTCAGCTGCAGGGAAGATGTTCAGTACTGGTATCCTAGGGATCTGTAGTTTTAATTTTTAGTTTTTAGTTTTCTGATCATGCTGTTTTAATTTTTTTTAATCATATACCACAGAAGATTTCAGCTGAGGGCTGATCAAAATACTTGTTGCCTCAATAACAGACTGCTATCAAAGATCTCTCTCCTGCACCATTTTTAAAGCTACTATTCAACAGTCAGCCTGGAAGGCTTGAAAAAAACACAATGTATCAAAAAATAAGAAGATCCTGGAAAATCATAAAACATTTCAAATATACTCTTAACTAAGGAAGTGCTAATTCTATTTGTCTTATTTTAGGTCTGCTAATTCCATCACTTCTTCAGGGTGTTGTGTGAAAGTCGCTCAGTCATATCTGACTCTTTGTGACCCCATGGACTATACAGCCCATGGAATTCTCCAGGCCAGAATACTGGAGTGGGTAGCCTTTCCCTTCTCCAGGGGATCTTCCCAACCCAGGGATCAAACCCAGGTCTCCCGCATTGCAGGCGGATTCTTTACCAACTGAGCTATCAGGGAAGCCTCAGGGTGTTATTAGCAGGCAATTATATGGCCTCACCCAGAGGAAGAAATGGCAACCCACTCCAGTATTCTTGCCTAGAGAATCCTGTGGACAGAAGAGCCTGGTGGGCTGCCGTCAATGGGGTCGCACAGAGTCAGACATGACTGAAGCGACTTAGCATGCATCCATGCATTGGAGAAGGAAATGGCAACCCACTCCAGTGTTCTTGCCTGGAGAATCCAGGGACAGGGGAGCCTGGTGGGCTGCCGTCTATGGGGTCACACAGAGTTGGACACGACTGAAGAGATTTAGCAGCAGCAGCAGCGGCATATGGCTTCACCATACTCACCATGAACTTCACCTTTTAAACTTGTTTGAAAAATTACTGATTTATGTTTGGCTGCCCTGAATCTTCGTTGCTGCACACGGGCTCTCTTTAGCTGCAGCCAGCAGGGCCTACTCTGTAGTTGCAGTATGTGGGCTTCTCCCTGTGGTGGCTTCCTGTTGCAGCGCAGAGGCTCTAGGCTCGGGGCTTCAGTCAATAGGCTCAGCAGCTGCGGCTCTTGGGCTCTAGAGCATCACCTCAGTAGCTGTGGCATGTGGGCTTAGTTGCCCCACTGCATGTGGAATCTTCCCAGATCAGGGATAGAACCAGAATCTAACTTAGACAACTAGTTAATGTCCAGCATTTTCTAACGTTCAAGCTCCATCTGTTCTTACTCAAACTAAATCTACTGATGTCCATCTTTTAAGTACTTCCTGTATCAATACTTTTAATAGTCCTCTTAAATCTCCATCTATGGAATTCCCCAGACTTTCTCCAGCCAAACTGCAGTCTATATATTCCAGCCCCATACCTTAAGTACATATTTATAACATCTATTTCAATAGAATGGAGGTACCTGATATCTTGAAAAAGACAATTACTTGCTTATCAGTTCCTGCCATCTGTGGTTGGCTGGTGCCATCCTGGTTTTATAATCAAGATAAAATTGAGGCAATAAAGTCAGAGAGCAGTTTGGGGATTCTCTCTAGATTTTATAGGTCAGTACACATTATTTCTGCTTTGTTGTTTCTTTTTCTCTAGTGATTTGTTCTTGCCCTTTTGTTTTTCTCATTATCATCTCCATTCGGGGGAGGAGAAGATGAAGGGAAGGAGATAAAATTTAAATGAAGTCATCTGGCCAGTTCTTCATTGGCTGAAGCAGTTTCCCAGGAGGGCAGTTTCATGAGCTACGTTCTCTCCATGGTCCCCATTACCCTGGACAGATGCAAGTTTGCTCCAGGACTACAGACTGTGACCCCATTTCCTGCCAGATGTTTTACACTTGTGGTTCGTGGTCCTGAGAGGTGACAGGGCCAATGGGTAGAGATGACTCAGGAAAAGCCTGCCTCACATAGAGAAAAACAAGTGGGTGTGTAAGTCTTTCTTATCCCCCAAACCACTGAACTCTCTTCACTTGTTAAACTCTTGGACTAAAGGTTGGTCAGGAAACAAGGCTGTACCTACTGGCTGAAACAGGTTTTGAAGATTATCTGTTCATCTTTCTCCCTTCAACCTCTACAGTGCCATTTAAACTGAACAAATCCAGAGCCTCTCCAAGATGTGCCACTTTGGTATGCGGATTGTTTTCAGCTGAAGACAATCAAGGCCCAAAAGATTCCTACCTAAAGGAATTCACATAAGGAGCCTGGGACAAAGAACTATCACCAGAGATAACTTTTTATCTGAATGACCTGTGCACATGGCATGGCAAACATCTCATGACCCCACATCTGCTCTTCTTATCATCCTGCGAATCACCCTCTTTGCCTTTGAAGCCCCAGGTCCCTGTTTCATTCTTTAGCTCAGGATGGCATCTGCCCAACTTATCTTATGGGACTCCTGTACGTATGCAATTAAGCCTGTTTTTCTACTGTTAATCTGTCTTATGTAGATTTAACTCATAGCCCAGCCAAACAGAGAACCTAGAACGGTAGAGGAAAAACGTTTCCTTGCCCATAAAACCAGAACCAAATGTGAGCTTTTGTAGAGCCCCCAAGCTAAGAAAGGTTTTTACATTTTTTAATGGTTGGGAAAAATCCCAAGAGGAGTAGTTCATGACACATGAAAAATGTATAAAATTCTGATTTCACTGGCCATGGATCAAGTTTCACTGGAACAACAACCTCAATTGTTTATGCATCACCTGTGACTACTTTTGTGCTACAAAGGCAGGAATGAGTCACTGCAACAGAAACTGTACGGCCTGCAATGACGAAGATACTTGCTACCTGGTCCTTTGGAGAAAACCTGCTGCCTCTGTCCTTTCACAGTCTACACATTTCTGGTATTCAAACCAGCTCTGAATCCATGTGTTTTCTTTATTACTTTCCATTTGTGCATATTATTTTATTTCTCTTGAAATGCTAAGTCAGGGGTGCTACCTCCATTAAAAAAATGGCTATTACTCTCCATTTGTAGAAAGTATATACTATGTGAAAACCAAGATTTTCGAAAGATCATAAAAAACAAATGATGCTTCATCCCTTCCAGATGGTTAATACAGTTTAATGTGTATGCCAATGGACTTTGATACTACTACTAAATCATTTTCACACTTTCTCAAATGCCAAAAGAAATGAATTTTGCTTCTGAATCATAATTGAAATGCTAATTGGTAATGGAGGAACTAAGCCCATTTCTATGATATAAAATCAAAACACACAAGCTCTGGGTTACCATTATTTTTCAGAAGATTAAATTCAGGCAATGATAACTCCCATTTTGGAGAATATAAAGAATAGTTTAAATGGCTCTGGGTGTGGCCTTCAAGCCCTGAGCAGAGTGTACCAGGAAGTCAGCTGTCTGGGGCTGGGAGTATGTTGTCCAAGGAGGTAGTCAGGTCAGGACGGCTGACATGAGGAGGCTGCATTGCAGGTTGGGGTGGAGAGCCCCCAACCACAGAGGGTCTCAGAAATGGGATTCCTGGCTTGCATCTTGGAGTGGTCAGATGGTCTGCTCTGTTCCCACCACCCCCATCCACCCCACCTATCCTCCATGAAGAGCACAGAGTGGGAGAAAGGAGGCTAGTTCTCTTTCTGTAGCTTTTCCCAGAATCACAGCCTGAGGTGCCTGTTTGAGTCCAAGGAGTGTATCTGGGAAGCAGTCCCAGGAAACACCAGTCTAGGCAGTGGGAAAGTTAGACAGGAAAGGGAAGGCAGACGAGGAAGGATGTGTTACCAAGGACACATTCAGATGGATAGCTTGAATATAATCCCTCCAGGAAACTCAAGGAAAAGGCCTCACTTTGAGACTTCTCAGAAACACCTGGGACAGCAAATTCACCTTCTTCTACCTCCCAGGATCTTCCTGACCCAGGGATTGAACCCACATCTCTCATATCTCCGGTTGGCAGGTGGGTTCTTTACCACTAGTGCCACCCGGGAAGCCCCTTTATCAGTATGGGGGTTGCCAACAACGTAGCAAGGTGTCAGCCCACATAATCATGGCTAGACCTGACAGTGGCACACAGGCTACAGCAAAGTGGCTCCTGTCGTGACTGCTGCTGTTACTCTTCTCCCTCGCTGAACATGCTGGAAGCTGAGAGGTGCCTGCCCTGGGGATACCAGTATGTACTACAGTGTAGAGAAGGCTAGTGCCAGACAGAAGGAGGCAAAGGATTCAATTACACGAAAGGTTTCATCTTATCCTTCCTTCCTGGCAGTAGTTTAAATTATATTGCAATTGAACCCAAAGCAGCTGACTCATCACTTACCAATATACACATTTCCAGATATGGTATAAATGAAGCTTGTCCACCCTGAAAAGGGACCAGCGACATTAAAAGGTTAGTGTCCATAATGCCAAAAGGAACAAAAGGATAACAGTATCAAATATTTAACAATATCTCTATATGAAATATAAACATACAAGCCTATATAACAGATACAAATGATATGTTTGGAGATCAAATCTTTTAGCTACATATATTTTTTTACATTTAAGTTCTATAAACAGCTTAGAACACACACTCCTACATGCATGCTTGCACACACAAATTCACGCACAGGTGCACACAGGGGCACATGCGCATACCACACAGAGCTAAACCTAAATGACCTGAGACCAAACGTTTAAGAACCGCCCAAGCAGGCAATATGCTGCTTCCTGACTGCATATCTATATGCCAACAGCTGTACTAATAAGCAAGCTGTTCCTTCCAGGTAGAACATCATGCTCATAACTACAACTCACCAGTTTGGCTTATCTTCAGTTCCTTGGATATTCAAGCAGTTTTAAGTGTAAAAAGAATGCTAGAAATGGGCTTTTTACTTAGTTGCGTTTTAGTTTTCAGTGAACACTCTCTTTTCTGTCCTAAAACAGAGCATCAGCTCCAGGGATGCAGAGAGGCATAATCTTTGGGGTATGGACGGGCTTCGGATGGCTTGCGGCCTCCTTGGAACTGTTCACAGAATTTTTCAAGTGGATAAGCTTTTCTGCAAAGAGGATACATAGCATTGGCCAGATTCCCACTGCGACCCATGGGCCAAGAACTCAGAAACACAGATGGCCCACTATCTGCCCTCTTGGCACCGGCATTGGATCTCCACAGATATTTATGTACTGTCCCTGTGCCCAGAGGAGATCCTTCAGTGCCACTGAGGGGCATGAATGTAGGAGGGGCCAGCTCAAAAGAGAATCAGGCCATCACTCCGTGTGTCTTTGGTGAAAAAGAAGATTCGTGCAGGGAATGCAGGGTTGGGTCCAAGGTACAAGGGCAGGATCCAGACTGAGGTCTGTGGGAGAGTCAACGTGCTGATAGAGTAAACAAAACCAAGGCAGGTGCGGAAGAATTACAGAGGACAAAGTAGACACCAGGGGCGTGGCTGTGCTGCCAGGTGGGTTAAAATGTGCAAGAGGGGCCCACACGGTAAGGCGTGACTGGTCAAACTTAAACTGAGTCTGGTTCAGGAAACCTAAGGATGGCAAAACAAAGACAGACACTCAGGTGGATGCTGGATGCTGGTAATTTTTCATCCTCCTCTTTCAGCTTTTCCTCCCCAAGATTTGACTAGAATGTGTTTAAGGGCTCTGGAAGTCAATCTATCTGCTGAGAGCACACTCGCACTTTTGCTTCCTTACTGAACCACTGGCTCAGTCTTCTGAACTTGACCTCCCATCATCTAGAGACCAGCTGCCACTCACGTGAACTGGTTGCGAGTGGAGACAGAAGAGAAAGACAAGGCTGTGGACCTTCATGTTGTGTGCAATACGGAAGAGGGAGGTTCATGCTAGACGCTGAAAACACATGCTAGCCGTTCCCAGCCCATAGATATCATGAACAATTTCATATTTAGGCTTTCGGTTTCTTTTTTTCTCTTTTTTTGGGGGGTGGGGGTGGTGCGGGGATGCACCATGTGGGATCTTCTCTGACCAGAGATTGAACCTATGCCTCCTGTACCAGAAGCCAGGAGTCTTGACCACTGGATCACCAGGGAAGCTCCTTTTTCTCTTTTATGCACTATATATTATTTGCTTAAAAACTAGAACTCATTATTCTATTTTGGATACCTTTCCATGTCAAAACATAGAGAAATAACCCATTTTGGGGAAAGCCTACAAAGCATTCCATTGCAAGAACGTGTTGTGACTGACAAATAGATCCTCTGCTCATGGTTGAAAGGTATTAAAAAAAATCAGTGGTTTCTGAGTTTCACAGAACCTCAAAGGTCTCAATTGCCCACGTGGATTTTTATTTGGAATCATTGTGATTATTCCAATATCATTTTTCCTCCACCTCCTTTGCTTCATTCCTCCTCATCCTCCAAGCAGAAAATTAGTCTACACATAAGTGCCTTGGTCTGTTTTCTTTCCCTTTTTATCTTTTTAAATCTTTTATCCAGAAGGACCAAATGGCCAAGTCAATGTACTATGTGCATTCACCTATTTTTGTTCCTTGCCCAAGTCTTCTATTATGATAGAGAGTTCACCTTCACCACTACTAACACAACTCATGTTACTGGTTAGAAGGTACAGAGGGAATAAAATAGAAACAGAGGGTAATTTCCTTGTTTTTAACATGTTGTCTACCTGCGCTTCTATTAAACCTTGTTTAAGATCCACTAAGCATTTGTTTCTTAAAGCTATAGCAAAGCAACAAACTATGTGAATGCTTATATATGTTTCAAACTACTACATTTTCTTGGAAATCCTTCTCTACTAAGAGCAGGATTATATCAGCAAAGAATTCTCTTGTGAGACTTCCAGGTCCTTCCCATCGCTTTTTCTTCCTCTATCTCTCCTCTCACTTTTCTGTACTGCACAAGAAATGGATACATCTTGACATTTTGGTGTCGGAGGTCACAGGCCTTGAAAAGACTGTCTCCAAGCCACTGGCTCTTCACAGCTGGGAAGGGCTCTCCCTCCCACCCTGAGGCTATGACACAGAACAGGAGTTGGGAGGAAGGTCACATTTTATCCCTGGACCCATTGCTTGGTTTAATTGGAAACACATTTAAGACAGACCTCCTACATACAGCCCAACAGATGACGTGTAGAACTTTTCTTTTAAACATGTAAATCATTCTCTGTGGCATTTGCTCTCATTTCCAGGGAGGTTCCCTATTCCTGCAAACATCCCTAGCGAGAACTTTTCTTGGCCTACGTTCCTTGCCTTAACCAGCTCATTTTCCTCCTCCTCAGTCTTAAGTTCATTTCCATGAGCTTTCCAACAGCTGCTTATACATGTACATGTAGAGAAAGTAGAAAAATATGGCCTGGAGACACGCCAAATCCATGACAAAGGTTAGCTCTGGGTTGGGAAGGGGAGAAGGCAACTGGGCTAAGGAGAGAAGGAACCTCTCCCCAAACTGTGGGCCACACCGGATGCCACACCCCAAAGCAGCATTGGTTCCTAAGAGCCTCCCCCTAGATACTGTGACACTCAGCTTGGGCAGGCAGCTCGTTGACCATGGACCCCATGCCTGGCCTCCTGGACAGCAGGCAGACCCACTGGATATTTCTCTCTCCCTCCTCATTCCACCACACTATTTGCTGATTATTACTTTGAGGGCTTCCCTCATGGCTCAGCTGGTAAAGAATCCGCCTGCAATGTGGAGACTGGGGCTCGATCCCTGGGTTGGGGAGGTCCCCTGGAGAAGGAAACAGCTACCCACTCCAGTATTCTGGCCTGGAGAATTCCATGGACTGTACAGTCCATGGGATCGCAGAGTTGGACATGACTGAGTGACTTTCACTTCACTTCACTATTACTTTGAAATAATTTCAGACACAGAAAAGCTACCAAAATAGTAGAGATTTACCATATGTCACTCACCCCGATTCTCTAAAAGCTAACCTGATATCACATATGCTTTATCAATCTCTCTAGAAATACACACTGTTCTTTTTTTTTTTCTGAAATACTTGAGAGTAAACTTGGAGACATGATACCCTTTTACTTTGAAGTAATTTTCAGCAAGTATTTCCTAAAAACAAGAGTATTTTCCAATATAACCTGAGTGCACTTATAAAAATGATGACATTGATACAATATCAGTAAAAAAATTATGACCATTAATGTAATACTATAAGCTATGTACAGACATTTAAATTGAGCCAATTGTGTCAGTAATGTGTTTTAGGGCAGAAAGAAAAATACATGTCTAGACCAGGATGGAATTCAGGTTCACATGTGGCATTAGTTGTCACTTCTAATCTCCTTTCATCTGAAATGGTTCTTCAGTCTTTTTCTTCATTAAAAGTACAGACTTATTATTTTGTTTTTTAATTTATTTTTAATTGGAGGATAATTGCTTTACAATATTGTGATGCTTTCTGTCAAACATCACCATGAACCAGCCATTGGTATACATATGTCCCCTCCCTCTTGAACCTCCCTCCCACCTCCCACCCCATCCCACCCTCTGCTGCTGCTGCTAAGTCACTTCAGTCATGTCCGACTCTGTGCAACCCCATAGACAGCAGCCCACCAGGCTCCCCTGTCCCTGGGATTCTCCAGGCAAGAACACTGGAGTGGGTTGCCATTTGTTTCTCCAATGCATGAAAGTGAAAAGTGAAAGGGAAGTCACTCAGTCGTGTCCGACCCTTAGCATAGACTGCAGCCTTCCAGGCTCCTCCGTCCATGGGATTTTCCAGGCAAGAGTACTGGAGAGGGGTGCCATTGCCTCCTCTGATCCCACTCCCTAGGTTGTTACAAAGCACTGGATTTGAGCTCCTTGTGTCATACAGCAAATTCCCACTGGCTACTGTTTTACATATGGTAATGTATATGTTTCGATGCTACTCTCAGACTTGTTATTTTGTAGAATACCCCTCAGTTTGGATTTGTTTGATGTGTCCTGTCATGACAGCATTGTTTGTTAATCCCTTTCCCTCTCAATTTTAGAGATGTGTTTTTATTTTCAATGCTTTAATTTTTTTAGTTCAGAAGAGCACAAAGGATAAAACAAGGATCATATACATTGACATATTTATTTCGTTTCTTTCTTCTCTTTTGCAGATAAAATCATATAGGTGAGAGAAACAGCCCTAACTGGTTGCTTCCAATCAATTTTCTATACCCAGAGAATATGATATTATTGCAGGAGAAGAGGGTATGAGAAAATGGTCACATCTCAGATCTTCCAGCAGGAAGGAATTCAAGAGGGAGGTGAAGCCGAGTGAAAGCAGATTTATTCAGGGAGATACACACTCCTTGACAACTCTGGGTCCTTCCAGAAGGTGAGAGAGGTCCTGGGGTAAGGCGTGGTTAGTTTTTATGGGCTGGGTAACTTCATAGACTAATGAGTGGGAGGATTATTCAAGCTATTTTGGGGAAGGGGTAGGGATTTCCAAGACTGGGCCACCACTCACTTTTTGGCCTTTTATGGTTAGCCTCGGAACTGTCATGGCACCTGTGGGTGTGTCAGTTAGCATATGCTGATATATTATAATGAGCATGTAATGAAGCTCAAGGTCTAGTGGAAGTCAAATCTTCCACCATCTTAGGCCTAGTAGGTTCTAACCAGTTTTTGTTGTTTCTGCTTTGATAGTCACATCTTTCTTTCACTCTGACTCCCATCTTCCTCTTTTATTTATACAGACCCTTATGATTACATCAGCCCACCTGGATTACCTAGGCTAATCTCTCCATCTCAAGATCCTTAATTTCATCACAACTGTAACATCCCCCGTACCATGTAAGGCAACACATTCAAAGGTTCCAGGACTAGGACGTGGACATCTTTGTGCAGCCATTAGTCTGCTCTTACAGAATAATAGGATAAGCTGTATGTTCTCTTAAGAAATTTTGTTGACTTATGTATATATGTGTTTAGTTGCTCAGTTGTGTCCGACTCTTGCGACCCCATAGACTGTAGCCTGACAGGTTCCTCTGTCCATGGGATTCTCCAGGCAAGAATACTGGAGTGGATTGCCATTTCCTTCTCTAGGGGATCTTCCCAACCCAGGAATTGAACCCGGGTCTCCTGCATTGCAGGCAGACTCTTCACCAGCTGAGCTATGAGGGAAGCCCGGTCTAGTCGTAAAACAGTAATAATTGAGATCCTGCAACAGGTCAGCATTCTCCATCTTCCAAAGGATACTGTGGCTGTTCAGTATCACAGAAGATCAGGTGTGTCTTTTTAAATTCTGTGGATCAAACTTGTTCCAGTTTTTATTTTTATTTTATTTTTTTAAATTTATTTTTATTTTTTAGTTTGTTTTGCTTTACAATACTGTATTGTTTTGCTATACATTGACATGAATCAGCCACATAAAATACATTTTAAAGAAGTGGTTCTGGAACTGCTAGCTCCAATCTGCAAAAGAGAAAAAAGCAGCATCCACAGCTGTGGCTTTTTTCCACCAGAAGCATCCTTCCCTGCTCTAGATGGGGACATAGACAGACTCTCCACCGAAGCTTTCCTTCCTTGGTCAGATTTAGTCTGTCCCTTACCAACAGAAGTGCCTTATTCATCCCTCCTGGTTCTACCACTGAGGCGGGGTGGAGATGCACCAGGGGTAGACCTGATGGCATCCCAGATTGATTTCTAGTTCCTTACCACCAAGACCTTTGTTTGATTTTCCAGAGTAGTTTCCCAGGATGCTTTCCAAGCTAGGACTACTAGGGGAAGCATCCGTCCTACGTGTGTTTGTGCACATTTCTGCGTATAGTCCTGACCACAGTAGAAATGGTGAGTCATAAAGAGATGAACCACCCCCAAGATGTCCCTTCTGAGTGTCACCACACCAGTATAGCAAAAGAGGTGGTGGAGGGTTGGTCAGCGAAGAAAAAGTGATTTTTGTCCTCAAGGTATTAGGACCAATCCTTCCAGTTCACTTCCACAGATTCCACAAAAGAATATCTATGGGGTTGAGACAAAAGCCATCAGAGAGCCCCCTCTGGTCCACTAAGAGCTAGAGCTACCAAAGGAAGAAGCCCATTGCATCTCCAATCTGAAGAATCACATATACTCTAAAGAAAAGCTAAACGTTGAGGGAAGCAAAGAGGGCTTACGAAATGAAGTTTTTCTGTACCATAACAATCCTCCAGTTTTAACATTGCAGATCATGCTTTTAAACATCTAGTAGCAGGGATACCGTGAAGGAAGATGGAACAAACAGAGTGGGTACTAAGGGGCCAACTGTGATGCAGTTAGTGAGAAGACAAAGGGGACAGGAGGACCAGAAGGCACAAGATTCTTGGAAAAGATGGATATTTTCCTAGAAATATAGACTTATGACCTTCTCAATGAATGCTAACAACACTGTTATCTGGACATCAGTTTATAGCAAGGGAAATCATACTGCTTTGCAAGAGATGGTAAAAGTCACTGCAAAAAAAAAAATGACTACTTATTATTATTTTAGCCAAGAACTAACATGAAAAATGTGTGGCTAATGCGAGAAGAATCTGGTACTGTCAGAGATTCGACAAATTGGATTCTTTGTAAGAGATGCACCATCTAGCTCAATTCCTGATATCAACTGCCTTCCAAATCATCACTGCATGAAACATCTGTTTTCTGCAAGATTAGCACAACTCTACATAAACGTGCCTTGCCCAAAGAAGTAAAGAGATGGTAAAAATTGATTCCAATACTATTCGTGGGAAGGAATTCAGATAAAACCTCATCTGACTCACGAGAAATGTTACCAGTCTCCCTTAACTGGATGTCCCTCAGGATATAAGCATTTTCCTGGTGTCGAAAATGGGATGGCAGCAGTGCATGCCTATATTTCTACCCTTTAGTTTGGTAATGGTACAACAAAGTCAACATTAAATTAATGAGATTGCAAAGCTTATGACAAAAGCCAAACATAACCCAGACATCCATATCAAATCCCTTTACCATGAGTAACAAAACAATCAAAATATTATAAACAAAACACGATGAGGACCCAAAACACAATGAGACCCACGGTAGCCAATGGGCTACAATTTCAAGGAATATTTGATGAAACACAGCTCTCAAATAAAATAAATTTAGACAGTCCTTGGATTTTATAATGGAATTTGATCCAGGAAGGTGGTTTAAAAAGACAAAAGGTGACCCTGACTTGAATGATTTGATATTAAAATTTATACAGTATAATTTTACTAACCAATATGTTGGATTGAAGAGTTTGCCTGCAATGCAGGAGATCTGGGTTCGATCCCTAGGTTGGGAAGATCCCCTAGAGAAAGGAAAGGCTACCCACTCCAGCATTCTGGCCTGGAGAATTCCATGGACTGTATAATCCATGGGGTCGCAAAGAGTCAGACACAACTGAGTGACTTTCACTT
>SJXQ01003977.1:0-10089 GCA_006408695.1 Aepyceros melampus | reverse complement strand
AAATTTTTACTTTGTAAAGAATAGGATTCAGCATTGGCACACATTCTAATTGGTTTCTAATCATCTACAGTCATAATTTTTGCCTCAGCTCCTACAACTCTGCTTTGGTGCACAGGCCATACAGATGAGGAGATTCGTATCTTAATGACATTGGACTTACAGAGCTTGCCTACCTGCCTCTGACTGTTGACAGACACTCACAGGTGAACTTGACTGCATTTTCTCATCAAGGTCAGTGCAGGCCAAATGCTACTGACATAAATGAGACAGGAACACGCTAACCTGACATCTATTTTTTGAAATATGACGCTCATTTCTGGCACAAACAATACATTTAATCTGTTAACTGATAACTAATCAAAGTTTTGGTGCAGAGTATTTGAGACATCAGGGCTACAGATCTATTAACACCCTGTTAGAACACTTGCATCAGTAACACCATCAGGATAATCTCTGTCCTGGGATACATGACAGGTAAATTGTTGGTTATTACTTTCCTACTTACCTTGTGAGGCAGTACCTCCTCCTAAAGTTAGAAAACCTGCTCTTTGGTGACTACAGAGTGTGAAATGATTGTGGTACACAACCAGAGAGGGAGGGAGAAAGGAGGCATAAATACGTGGGCTCTGGAACCATTTGACTTTGTTTTGAATCATGGCTCCACTAGTACTTAGCTAGGTGATCTTACGTCACCTCTCTAGGCCTGTCTCTGCATTTTTCCCATAAGTATAAAATCACTCCAACATGGCAATCTATACTTTGCCATGAGTATAGATTCACATAGAGAGAATGCAGAGAGCTCTCAAAATTTTAAATAAAAGAACAACTTTAACTCATTTTGTGACAAAAACTGAATTTATTTATTCTGAGTAGGGTGGCTATTAATGTGTTCTTTTTCCAGAAGCATCAATAAACTTGATTATGTTACTTCCTACCTCTACGTGAAGCAAGTGCTATAATTTATAATACATATGTATATACATACAAACATATACAAACTGTATTGGCTTTCTGAAATCCAAATTTCCATTCCCACATACCTTAGTAAAGAATCCACCGCTAATTCAGGAGATATAGGTTTGATCCATGGGGTCGCGAAAGAGTAGAATACAACTGAGCGACTAAACAACATTAATAATGAAATTAATGATCCTAAATTAATTTGATATGAAATCTGAAAGATATTAATTCTAACATTAACTGAACACTTATTCCAGGACAGAGTTTTCTCATGGCAATCCAGCTCGTGGTATCATGGTTTCCATACAAACTGAGTATGTATGAGGATAAAGACTGGGATAGATTCAGTTTAGATGACACTGGGAAAGAAGAATCTAAAATCTCTTTATTTGCATCTAAATTCTATAGCTTTTTAAACCAGATATGATTAAGGGAACACATCCTTTACACGTCTAGAAATCAAAATGTATAAAGCTTTGTGCTGGTGAAATGGAAATGCTCAGGTTACTGTGATTTATTTTATTTTTTACTTGAAAATTCATGCATACTGATTTACCCTGTTTTTCCCACTGAATCTATGATTGTCTTGGCTCAGTTTTAGTGGTGAAAATTGTATTAAAAATCTCTTCCCCTCAAAACAATTCTATTAATCATAGTCATACTACAGGATTATTAAAAGGAGAGTGAATTAGAAATTTGGAGTATTATTATCTTTTTTAGAAATCTCAGGTTTATCTGTCTCTATTAGCTTTATTTAGCTGTATTTATTTTGCAGCTTCTTGCTAGAGTAAACAGATACACAACAATTACTTCAGTTAGTTCATGATTATCTTAAATGACCACTGCCTCCATACACATATTATTTTACATTTTGTATTTTAAGATAGCATCTTGATAATTGAAGATTTTTAAATAAAAGAAGAAGTACATTTTCATGTTTAGAATCAAATTTTGAGTACAGAAGACACAGTTATTAATAATGAAGATATGATATTTGTTAAATATATCAAACTGGATGACAGCTGCACTAGTTACAACTAATAGCATATCCGTCTGGTGTAGCACCACTCTTTCCTTCTAGGAAAAGAGTCACCTTTCTGGAATGTGCTAAAAGATTGTTTGTTATATTCAATTGAAGGATACAGATTTCAAGCTGTTTGTAGGTGGTACGTGAATTTTTCACTCCTGCTGATGAGCACATTGACTGCTGTGTAATTCTTTAAATTGATTTAATCAAACCCATGCTGTTTATGCTTTTAATTGATTGGATTAAAAAGCATTTTTAAACTTTTAATCATTCCATTAGACAGGGGTCCTTTGCTTGTTCATGCTCAAGCCAGCCCAGATGTGCTGTAGCTTTTTAATTTGTGAAGTCCCACCATAGAGCCCATGGTGCTTCAGTTTATTGAGCAGCAAAGATAGACTGACTGGAGGAGGAAATGGCAACCCACTCCAGTATTCTTGCTTGGAAAATCCCATGGATGGAGGCGTCTTCTGGGCTACAGTAGCTACTACAGGCTACTGTAGCCTGAGTGGGCTATAGTCTATGGGTTGCAAAGGGTCAGACATGACTGAGTGACTAAGACACACAAAAGGATAGACTGTAACATCATTATAAATGAAAGGACCCTCCTATGTTGTGGTGCACAGTGAAACTTTCCAGATGGGAGTGAGTGAAGTTACCTAATTTCCATGGCTCTTCCCAACTACACAGACCATCTGATGTCACAGTTCCTTTTTGCCAGGGAAGTCATCCTACTGAAATCACAGATAGAGATCATTGCTGATCAAAAACTACAATCGACGTGTTGTTAAACTTGTTTTTGCTTAGTCACTAAGTCATTTTCAACTCTTTTGTGACCTCATGGACTGTAGCCAACTGGGATCTTCTGTCATGAGATTTCCCAGGCAAGACTACTGGAGTGTGTTTCCTCCTCCAGGGGATCTTCCCAACCCAGGCCCTGCTCCTCTTGGGCCTCCTGCATTGCAGGTGGATTCTTTACTGTTGAGCCACCAGAAGCAGCCTTGGGTATCATACAAACATACATAGGATGATGCTTTGGCCTGGAACTGGAAGGTCATATTCCAATCTCAAGCACTGCCTTGCCAAAGGCATGGCAGGAGGTATGATCTACAAATGCTCCCAGTGCATAGGTTCATTATTTGTAAGAATTCAAACACCATAGTCGAACTCTCTAAATGTTGTCCTGCTTCATTCCATTACCACGCACCAATGATCTTCAATAATATCAGTGATAACATATGTCTCCTAAAAATATTTTTCCTGGGCTGAGTTGTTAACAAATTCTGTGGTTATTGTGAATTGTAATATTTATGAAAATGTCAAATTAGTTTATGCTTTATTACTCTTTAATTAACATTCGGTGATTCATGGACATTAATACAAAGAACCTCCATTTATATAGTTGGGTCATGACAGCCTTGGACTCAGTTGCACCTATGTATTTAGAGACTCAGTAACCTTTTGGAATCATTCTTGTCTATACTCTCTGTGTTACTTCATGTCTTTGTGTTTAAACAGTAAGTTCAAGATAAATACTGATAGCACAAGCAAAGCAATGATGAATAAGCAGTGAAAACTTCACTTACTTCAGTTTTGTCTCTCTGTGTGAGCACTTGAACTTTTTATTTGTTTTCAGTACAAAATGGATGGTGTGGCATTTTCATTTATAAGTCAAACTGTAGTTCATGCAAGCAATATTTCATTAAATATGAATAATACTTTGAAACAGATTTACTCCTTGGAAGTTGTTAATTGTTCATTGAATGAATCAAGGAAATAGTTATTGTTTTTGTTTAATGTATTAATTAATGGAAATAATTATGTCAAGTTGGAGAAGAAGACGTTTAAAATTTCTTTTCTGTGTCAAGTGCTCTATGTATACTGTCTCAAAGCTGTAAATGAATTGAAAAGTGTGCTTAGAAAATATCACTTTTTAAAAGAATCTCATGCCAGTTAAATGAAAAAAAAAATAATAATTATGTCAAGTTGGAGAAGAAGACGTTTAAAATTTCTTTTCTGTGTCAAGTGCTCTATGTATACTGTCTCAAAGCTGTAAATGAATTGAAAAGTGTGCTTAGAAAATATCACTTTTTAAAAGAATCTCATGCCAGTTAAATGAAAAAAAAAAAGCATTTTAATCCTTGCATAATATCTCAAACAAAGATAGAAACTGGGATGAATTAAACACAGAATTATGAAAAATAAAATGTATAATTAATAGAAGAAATGTTATAGAAAATTTCTGTGACCTAGGGGTGGAAAGTATTCTAAATTTATCCATTCAAAAACCACAGAGCAAAAAATGGTTAAATTCTATTTAGTATGATTAATCAGTTTTGCTAAATAAGTAATACTGCAGACAAAGATAATAGGTAGATTACAGAATAGGAAAAAATGTTTGCAGTATTTGAAACAAGGAAGAATTATCTGAAATAAATTTAGTTCTACAATAAAAGTCAAAAAGACATCAGTTTCAAGAGGACAAATAGAAAAAGTTATGAACAGACAATTTACAAAGATGGAAATATAAAAACTAAAAAGTGTGTTGAGATGATCCAGATGGTAATCAAAGCAATGAAATTAAAGAAAACAATATTATTTTAGATATCTAGTATTTATTAGCAAAATTATAAAGGTTCATAAGGCCTAAAGTGATAACAATGCTGTCCATGTGAGAAAACATTCAGCATTTAATTAATAACATTTTAATAAATTATTAAGATTATTCTATAGACATAAATGCTGTTGTTTAGTCACTAAGTCATCAGACTCTGCGACCCCTGATCCCACTCATGGTCAATGAGATTTCCCAGGCACGAATACTGGAATGGGTGTCATTTCCTTCTCTAGCGAATCTTCCTGACCCAGGGATCAAATATGTGTCACCTGAATTGTCAGGCAAATTCTTTACTGCTGCACTACCTGGGAAACCCAGGGACATAATCAGTTTAGTTCAGTTGCTCAGTCATGTCCAGCTCTTAGAGACCCCATGAATTGCAGCACGGCAGGCCTCCCTGTCCATCACCAACTCCCGGAGTTCACTCAAACTCACCTCCATCAAATCAGTGATGCCATCCAGCCATCTCATCCTCGGTCGTCCCCTTCTCCTCCTGCCCCCAGTCCCTCCCAGCATCAGAGTCTTTTCCAATCAGTCAACTCTTCGCATGAGGTGGCCAAAGTACTGGAGTTTCAGCTTTAGCATCATTCCCTCCAAAGAAATCCCAGGGCTGATCTCCTTCAGAATAGATTGGTTGAATCTCCTTGCAGTCCAAGAGACACTCAAGAGTCTTCTCCAACACTAAGGTTCAAAAGCATCAATTCTTTGGCACTCGGCTTTCTTCACAGTCCAATTCTCACAGCAATACATGACCACAGGAAAAAGCATAGCCTTGGCTAGATGGACCTTTGTTGGCAAAGTAATGTCTCTGCTTTTCAATATGCTTTCTAGGTTGGTCATAACTTTTCTTCCAAGTTTCTCCTCCTGCCCCCAATCCCTCCCAGCATCAGGGTCTTTTCCAATGAGTCAACTCTTCGCATAAGGTGCCCAAAGTACTGGAGCTTCAGTTTTAGCATCATTCCTTCCAAAGAAATCCCAGGGTTGATCTCCTTCAGAATGGACTGGTTGGATCTCCTTGCAGTCCAAGGGACTCTCAAGAGTCTTCTCCAACACCACAGTTCAAAAGCATCAATTCTTCGGCGCTCAGCCTTCTTCACAGTCCAACTCTCACATCCATACATGACCACAGGAAAAACCATAGCCTTGACTATACGGACCTTAGTCGGCAAAGTAATGTCTCTGCTTTTGAATATGCTATCTAGGTTGGTCATAACTTTTCTTCCAAGGAGTAAGCGTCTTTTAATTTCATGGCTGCAATCACCATCTGCAGTGATTTTGGAGCCCAAAAAAACAAAGTCTGACACTGTTTCCACTGTTTCCCCATCTATTTCCCATGAAGTGATGGGACCAGATGCCATGATCTTCATTTTCTGAATGTTCAGCTTTAAGCCAACTTTTTCCTCTCCTCTCACTTTCATCAAGAGGCTTTTTAGCTCCTCTTCACTTTCTGCCATAAGGGTGGTGTCATCTGCATATCTGAGGTTATTCATGGAGAGTACAAATGTCAGTGCTTAAACAAACTCAAGGGATAAACTCTGTTAGCAAAGTTGCAAACTCTGTCAGCAATGGCATATGGATACAGACCTTTTCTAATGATATCTTGTGTTAATAAAATCACCTCCATTTTTAAGGGACTTGACCAATGGCACAGAGCTCTCTGCTGCGGAGCTAAATTTAATCCCCATATGCAGAGAGGTAAACCAGGTAGGAGGGAGCTCTGCCCATTATGCAATTAATTCAATTCCGCTCATCCCTACTGGGCACCAACTATATGTCAGGTCGCTCAAGGAATTCACTCATGATCTAGTCAGGGAGATCAGTATCTGTACGAGGGCTCCTCAGAGAAATAAAACAAATATAAATGTTTCTATTTACTGGTTATTTCTTTTTATTATTTATTTATTTATAGGAGAGAAGAAGAGAGAATGAGAATTTGGCTTTAGGGCCAAGAAGTCCCTCCGGGAAGCCAGCAGTATAATCCAGTCTGAATCTGAAGGCTTGAGAACACGGGATCTGATCATGTAAATCCCAGTCTAAGGGCAGGAGAAGTTGGCGAGATGTCCCAGCTCAGTGAGACAGGAAAAGAAGGGGCGAATTCCTCCTTCTTCCACCTCTTGTTCTGTTCAGACCCTCAGGGGATTGGATGATGCTCTCAACTCACCCCACTTTATCTCCCCGCAACCCCGCACTGGTTGAGAGGTCTGCTTTCCTGAACCCACCCGCTCAAATGCTAAGCTCACCTGGAAACACCCTCACAGTCACAGCCAGAAACAATGGGGTGTGGGGAGTTCTATTGACTGAGCTGTGCACTTGTGGGACCCTAGTTCCCCAACTGGGGATCAAACCTTCACACCCCTGGACTAGAAATCTAGATAAAAGTGCCCGGACCATCAGGGAAGTCCTCAGAAACAATGTTTAATCTGACACCAGGTGGCCCCCTCAAGTTGACACATAATATTAACCACCCCAGCATCATCATCCCTTCTAGTGGTGGAAGGGAAGGTGGCTGCTGCTGTTGCTAAGTCACTTCAGTCATGTCCAACTCTGTGTGACCCCATAGATGGCAGCCCACCAGGCTCCCCCGTCCAAGGAATATCAAAATATGATATATCCATACAGTGGAATATTTTTCATCCCTAAAATGGATACATTTCTGCTTCTACAGTCTGGTGGACCTTGGAAATACATGCTGAGTGAAAGAAACCAGTCACAAAAGGTCACATATTGTGTGATTCCATTTCTATGGCATGTCCTAACTAGGAAAATCAAGCCAGCCAATCCTAAAGGAAATCATCCCTAAATATTCATTGGAAGGACTGAGGCTGATGCTGAAGCTCCAATACTTTGGCCACCTGATGGCAAGAGCCGACTCACTGGAAAAGACTCTGATGCTGGGGAAGATTGAGGGCAAGAAGAGAAGGGGGCGACAGAGGATGAGATGGTTGGATGGCATCACGGACTCAATGGATGTGAGTTTGAGCAAACTCTGGGAGATGATGAAGGACAGGGAAGCCTGGCGTGTGGTAGTTCATGGGGTTGCAGAGAGTTGGACGTGAATTAGTGACTGAACAA
The DNA here is from genome assembly GCA_006408695.1 of Aepyceros melampus. Classification (NCBI taxonomy): domain Eukaryota; kingdom Metazoa; phylum Chordata; class Mammalia; order Artiodactyla; family Bovidae; genus Aepyceros; species Aepyceros melampus. The sequence goes on along the minus strand of SJXQ01003977.1, from coordinate 2,416 downwards.
CAACAAACAGAGACAGAAGGCAGGTTAGTGGTTGCTAGAGGCTGGGGGAGCATAGCATCAGGAGGGTTTGCTAATGGATATGGGGGTTCTTTGCCGGGAGGGTAACAAGAAAGGTCCTGAATTAGAAAGTGGTGATGGTTATACAAGGGTGAATCTACTAAAAACTACTGATTGTACACTTTCAAATAGCAAAGTCTATGTTGTGAGTGAGTGAAGTCACTCAGTCGTGTCCGACTCTTTGCGACCCCATGGACTGTAGCCTACCAGGCTCTTCTGTCCATGGGATTTTCCAGGCAATAGTTCTGGAGTGGATTGCCATTTCTTTCTCCAGGGGATCTTCCCAACCCAGGGCTCGAACCCAGGTCTCCCGCATGTAGACAGACGCTTTACCGTCTGAGCCAATGTTAGTGAATTATATCGCAATAACTCAAAAAATGAATACAAGAAACTATTATGAGAGATATTGAGTAAACACATAAGTTGAAGTAGCATAACAGGAGCATGGCTGATCATACAGGGGAAGGGATAATAAAGTATAGGGGTAGCAGGAGGGCTGACTCATTTGAAAAGACCCTGATGCTGGGAAAGATTGAAGGCGGGAGGAGAAGGGGACGACAGAGGTTGGGTGGCATCGCTGACTCAATGGACATGAGTGTGCGTAAACTCTGGGAATTAGTGATGGACAGGAAGGCTTGGCCTGCTGTAGTTCATGGGGTCGCAAAAGAGTCAGACACGACTGAGCGACTGAACTGAACTGAACTGAGCAGGAGGACAGGGACATCCCCTGGTGGGGGCTGCTGGGGCTGAACATTGAAAGATGAGTACGAGTTTATCACACTGTGAGAACAGCCCAAGCAAAGACTTGGCCAGCTGCTCAGTGCAGCCGGAGTGGGGCGGGGCATTGGGAGAACCTGGAGTGGGGCTGGAGAGGGAAACATCAGGCTGCTGAGATCAGAGATGTATCACCCAGCCCCAGGCCAATATTTTAATTTAGTCATTCCTATAACTGCAGCCAGGGGGTCTCCCTGCTTAACTGCTGGTTCCAGGAGAACAGCATGTGGGTATGACTTGTTCTCAACTGTTGGCCCAGCAGCCAGCCCAGTGCACCCCAGGAGGAAGCTTCTGGAACTTACTCTCGTTGTCCACCTCGCTAGCCTTTCTTGGGCTCTGCCAGCTGCCCTGCTGCCTTGGGCACCTGCTTCACATGTCCCAATACATCAGACTGTGCATCACTGAAGCCATTGCATCAAGGCAGATGCTCACTCTAAGGCCTGACGGCATGGGGACTCTAACGCAGGAACCCAGCCTCAGATGCCCAGCGCTCCCACAGGCCAAGGCAGGAAGTGAAATTCACATGAGATGCAATCACAAGGCAGATGCAGAATTCTCTAATTAAGCCAACCGCTCCTCCAAGGTCAAAATCCCACTGTACCCAGACTCTGCACCATCTCCAGCTGAACCAATCAGGGGGCGAAATACCCCTGACTTGTTCATGCAGAACAAATTTGTCTCCTAAACAAATACCAATCAGCCAAACAGCCCAGAGTTAAGTACACTGACCTCGCGATAAACTTAAATAAGCCGTCGGGTTTGGACTCGTGTGTGGGGGGCTCTCCCAGGGTTCTTTCCAGGGAGAGGAAGAGAGAAGTCTGATAAGATCCGATGCTTTACCAAGGTTGCTGTCCATGCCCTGAATTTCTGATTGAGGGATGTGGTGGGCTCCAAACTCAGGAAGCCCCCACCCCCACCCACGGGAGCAGCCCAAGCACGGAGCTCAACAGATGGGAGCCCACTCAATTGCTCCAGCCCTCCTGTTTTCTGGGAAAGCCAGAGCCACTCTGGGCTGGTGTGGAGCAGGCTCAGGCCCAAGGGGTTAGAGACTAGGGACATTGTCTCAGGCCCCATTGCATCCCATGTAGACCTCTCCATAAAATAAGAGTAGCGGAGACATTGACTAATTTTGTATATGTCACCATTTTACACATCAACCCTTAAAGTTAAGTTCAGTTCAGTCGCTCAGTTGTATCCAACTCTTTGCGACCCCATGAATTGCAGCACGCCAGGCCTCCCTGTACATCATCAACTCCCGGAGTTTACTCAAACTCTTGTCCATTGACTCAGTGATGCCATCCAACCATGTCATCCTCTGTCGTCCCCTTCTCCGCTTGCCTTTGATCTTTTCCAGCATCAGGGTCTTTTCCAAAGAGTCAGCTCTTCACATCAGGTGGTGAAAATATTGGAGTTTCAGCTTCAGCATCAGCTCTTCCAATGAACACCCAGGACTGATTTCCTTTAAGATGGACTGGTTGGATCTCCTTGCAGTCCAAGGGACTTTCCAGAGTCTTCTCCAACACCACAGTTCAAAAACATCAATTCTTCTGCACTCAGCTTTCTTTATAGTCCAACTCTCACATCC